>OU342746.1:239491766-239813209 GCA_910589775.1 Avena eriantha
TAAGCGATAACATGATCGCCTACCGCAACCTCTACGATGCACTCGAAGGAGAGTTCGATGGCTATGAACTGTAGCATGTAGGATGCAAAAGCAACGAGGAGGCTAACACACTCATCAGCATAGGATCCACCTGTGCCCCGGTGCCACCCGGCATATTCCTGGAGCAGATATGTGAGTGCTCCATCAAGCCAAAGGCTCCTATTTGGCCCATCAAAGGACTTGGGGGCTGCGCCACCCAAAGAACTCGAGAGTCCTAGCAATGCAGAACAGGGACCTGAACTCGAAGGGCCAATGGAGTTGATGTTCATCAAGCCATCCTAGACATAGCCGTACATCACATACCAGCTCAACAAAGGCTGCCAGACGACCTAATAAATGCGCGACACATAGCGCGACGCTCCAAAGCCTTTACCATTATCAACGGTGAACTGTACAAACGCAACATTATAGGAGTCCATCAGTGATGCATATCCAATGGCGACATGAGAGCCATCCTCCTCGAGATACACGAATGCACCTACGGTCATCACACCGGGAGTCCGCCCTCGTCGCCAAGGCTATACGAGCTAGTTTCTACTGGCCAACGACAATGCGTGACACCAAGGACATCGTCAGAAAGTGCAAAGCTTGCCAAAGATTTGTGGATAAGCCGCACGCATCAGGCGTAGAACCCAGGCCAATACCTGTGGCTTGGTCCTTCGTGCAATGGGGACTTGACATGGTCGGCAAGCTGCAAAAATCATCACCTAGAGGATATGTCTTCCTCCTCGACGCAATCGACAAGTTCACCAAGTGGATCGAGGCCATGTCGGTGAAAAACCAAACAGGCGCCACTCCTGTCAAGTTCTTCGAGTCCATCGTCTTCAGGTTTGGGGTGCCACACAACATCATCACCGACAACTGGACAAACTTCACCTTGAATGATGAGTTCCAGGATTTCTGTGAAAAACTGGGAATCAACATCATCTATGCTTTGGTAGCACATCCCTAGACCAATGGTCAAGTCGAAAAGGCAAACGGCCTCGTCTGCAGCGGCATCAAGAAAAGAATCCTCCGACTACTCGAGCGAGAAGCTAGGTGTTGGGCTGAGGAGCTGCCATCTATACTATGGAGCCTGCACACAACTCCAAATAGCACCACAGGATACACCCTGTTCTTCATGGTACATGGCGCCGAGGCAGTACTACCTGCAGAAGTGCGCTACAAGGCCCAAAGGGTCATCACGTACAACCAAACACTCCGTCGACCTTCTCAATGAAGCACGCGAGGTCGTGGCAGAACGATCAACAATCTACCAGCAAAGCCTCCGCAACTACCATAGCCGACAACTACGCCCAAGATCCTTCGTCGAAGGAGACCTTGTCTTGCAACTGAAGTAGAAAGGACACATCAACCTCGAGTCCCCCTGGGAGGGACCCTATTTGATTATTGAAGTAATCCCAGGTGGCGCCTATTTCCTAAAGGACATAGAGAGAAGAGTCACATACTCCAACCCATGGAACGTCGTGTAGCTGTGATTGTTCTACCCCTAGATGTTTTTACTTTACAATAAGGCTACTCAGCAAGGCTACTTAGCCAACGTTGTACCTCTTGATATTCTACAAATAAATAAAGCTAAGTGCCTCCAACCATGTGTCTTGTCACATTTACTTTCTTTACTATTTTCTGCACTCGGGGCGGTGCCTCCCTGACGACCTCATCACAAACAAACTCACAACACAATGACCTGAGTAGCTGACGAAACTACCAATCGAACCCTTGATAAAACCAACCCATTTGCAACGCAACTAGCAGGCTGGCAAGGACATGAGATTCGCAAGTATCAGGCTAACGAAAAGGAATTGCACACTCGCGAAACAAATAAGCTAACAGCTTTACATACAAACATGGGTATCAACACCCAGTTGAAACAACTATACAAATATTAAAACACTCATACATCATGTGCAGGTTAATAACTACTCTACTGACGCGAAAGAAGAACATTGGTGCGCTCGTCGAACAAGTTCATGATGTATTCCACTAGCCAATCAACCGCTCGATAATGGGGCACCATGTTCCACACCATCCCTATCGGAGGTGGCGGTGGTCCTGTGGCAACAACATCCAGGTCTACGTCAGGTCGCTGCATGCGCACAAGCGCCAACACAGCCTCGGCACCTGCAGCAAGCTATTGGTGCACGCACTCACGTACTGCATTAGCACTCTGAAACTTCCGCATCAGGGCCAACAGTCTTGAGGGTGTGGCATCCAACGGAAACACTGCCTGGAAGATATGCTTCAGGCACGACTGCGCTTTCTTCCGAACATGAAACACTTCTGACACACAATCTTGCAACGTCGCCAACTTGACCGCACGATCCTAGTCGGTCCAAAAGAATCCACCAGCTTCGAGCTGATCCTGAGTCAAACAGCCCAGTCAAATGGTGTTGCGATCCCCCTCTTCCTGTGGAATGAGATTGACAACTGCAAAAGATAGCAACATAAAGGCATCGTCCAATAGAAAACAACAACATAAGCACACTGCAGCATCCAAGTCGAAGAAACACCCACATTGCAAATGCTCATTGATTTGGGCCACCTCGCCGAGAAGATAAGTTTCCCGCTCCAAAGCTTTTTCTTCCTTCAACTTCCAGACATCGGCAATACCGCGGATGACCGGTGCTTCTCGATCTATGTGCTTCACACGATCGCATAGTCGAGACAAAAACGATAGCTCCTCCACCTTCGAACATGGTTGCGTCATAGGTTCACTAGAGGAGGGTTCGCCAGGTGCATCAGCAGAAGTCACATCTTGCGAACCGCTCGAAGGGCCCTAACCGAGCAGAAGATTGGAAGAATAAGAGACACTACACATGAAATTCGAATGGCGCAAGCACGGAGATAATTTATACATTCAGAATAGCACCAAGTTTTAACAGGGCACCCCCACATAAATAGTTCAAAGACAAAGCAAAAATTCTTCATGCAGCTACAAAGGAAGCAATGAGGATGGCTACACCTACGCTTCAGCACCCGCGGGCTTCGATGACTCCGTGACGGCCCCTGACGCCATGGTTTTTGCTGTTGTGGCCTTCCATGTCGTGGCCTTTGCGGCGGTGGCCCCTGACACCCTAGCCCCCACTGTGGTGGCCCCTGATGCCGTGGCCTTCGCTACCTTCAATCGTTTTTGCTACACAAAGTACCTCACAAGTGGCTCTATGAGTCGCGACCCATATTTATGACAGCTAGTAGCAAAGGGAGCGAAAACTACTTCCTGGCCCTCCGCGATCGTTGGCATCCTCGAGGTTATCTGGCTGACGTTTAGATTGGCACCACAGGTCTACGCCATCGCCAAACCCATGGATGTGCTGACTCCCTTCTATGCATTCTTGAAGTCTGCCGGCACACCACCCGCGAAGGTCTCAACCAAGCCATTCAACTAGCTTGGCCTTGGGGAGAATCTCTTCGCGAAGGAGCCCTATAACGGCTCTAGCCTTCTTGAGGGCGTCTTGAGTGGAGGCACCGCGATCTTAGATCGTGGTCACAACATCGATTAAGGCGTCCCCACGGGTCAGAGCCTGGCGGTCAGAATCAACACCATCAGCATCTGGAATCGCATTCCATCAAGTCAGCAAGCATGACCAAAAAGGAAACTACAAGCACAACAAAAAAGATCAGATATACACATACCCGGGAGTGTTGTGCCACAGAGCAAAGTTGTTCTGCGAACCCCTTTCCTCTGTCGGCTATGGTGGCTATCAGGTCATCCTCACACTTCTCTGACTCCTGTTTGAGACGCTCGAGTGCTTCGAGTACCTCATCTCGTTTGATCTCCACCGCATGCAAACCCTTCTCAAGGAAACTCACCTGACAAAGCAGGTCATTGTTTTCCTCTGAAGGGAAACATGTTAGAATCCAAACAAAATGAAGATTTAGTGGTATAACACATGTCGACCAGCTTACTCTGTAGTTGTTGGTTGTCAGTATGCAGTCGCGCATGCTGCCGGCCCAGATTCACAATTTGTTCACCTAAGCGAACAGCCTCCTGCGGGATGGGCTGTAGAAGATAACATATGTCATTGCAAAGTTTTGACTCCGAACAAAAACTTCAAATGCAAAAGCTCATGAACACTTACATGATCACCCGAAGACTCCGAAAGTATTTTCTTGGTGGGCGTTCGCACAAGAACCCTATGTTGCCCTAAATGGGGCGAGCTTGAGGAACTCTCGCCGAAGTTGGCCGCTATCTACGGGGATGGTGCTGATCCCTCACATCTGCATTTTTGGAGTGCATGACTCTGGTATCCCCAGGAACTAGCAGTCATCCAATGAAGACCAGGCGATCATGCTATAGTGAAGCACTAGAAGAACATTACCCACAAGAAGCTCGCAAGACACGTAATTTAAGACATCAACGAATTAGAAGACTTACCCATCAAACCTATTGAGGTCAAAGTCCTCATCTGATTCCAGCGCTCTTTCAACTTCTTCGGCTTCTTCAGCGGCGGTGGAGCCACATTGGGATAGGAACCACTGGAATCATGCTAGTGGTGCCTACCTCAGGCAAAGTATCCTTCGATGCCTCTTGCGTAGACGCATCAGATTCTTTGCTCCGGGAATGCTTGCGAGTGCCGCCCTCACTGTAATCAGGGATTTCCTGTGCAGGCACAGTCGACCCTGATTCATCATCCTCTTCGGCCTCGAAGGGCAGAACTTACTTTGGCTGAGTTGGCAGCGAAGCTACCACTTTCCGTTCCTAATACGAGTAGCAAACTACAGTCAAGACAAGCCTTACGGGCAAAATAACAAACAGAAAAAAGATAATGATAAAGTTACCTCAGGAGGAGGGTTACTCGTGCGAAAAGGCATGACGGCTGAGTCACTAGGAAGTTTATCCTTAGAAGTGTACTTGGTTAGCAACCTAACCCTTTTGTCAACCTCGCCTAAAGATATGTCCTCATTCGAGACGCGAGGGACGTCATCGTCGGGCGGTTCTTAGAAGGGCAGCATGTTCGATCCACTCGTCGACCCACCTGAAAGGTCACCCAATTTTTTTGGCATGAACTATCCTGAAAGTAGCACCTTTGCGAGAAATGCCAGAAATTTATCGAAACGGAAATGAATCAACATTTCAGCACAACATTGGAACCTTGTTCAGACACACATACACATGAGAGAGCATCATACAAATAGATGAGAATCCTCCGTATACACACCTGCACATCATCCATACACATACACATAATCCTCTTACAAACATGTGAGAGCATCATACACACAAATGAGCATTCATATCCTCTCCATAGACACATGCACATCCTCCATACACATGCACATAATCCTCTTACTACACACAAGAGAGCTTCATACAAACACATGAGCATCCTCCATACACATAGACAACTTACTGATATGAGAGGCCGAGAAGATCGAAGGAGAGGTCAGTAGTAGAGCTAAGAGAGTTGTGAGAGCTTTTCTCTTATGTATGTAGCATCCAAGTAAAGTTTAACAAACTATTAACCGGTGAAAAAGATGAAGAAATAAGGTGGGAAGGAGGATGAGCTCGACCAAATCCAAGAAGGAAGAAATGGGAAAGTGAAGTCGGTTACCAATGCATGTGTTGATCTATAGTGGCCGACTTATTCGTGGCGCACATGAGCCCATGCGCCATAGATGATCGGACCATCTGTGGCGCACATCCCACCAATGCGTCATGGGCAAGTTGGCCCAGACACACGGGTTGACCACACCCCACTTGCCCATGGCGTATGGATAGAACGTGCGCCACGAATACTGAGATAGGCGTGGCACACGCACGTCCCATGCGCCACGGGCAAGAGGGTGTGGTCGCATGCACCCTGGCCCACAAATAGTGGTGGCGCACCTCGCCCATATGTGCCACGGCTATGTGGAAAACCCATGGGGCACTTTAAGCTGGTGTGCCACAGCTATTTTCCCGTGGGGAACTACCTTGCATGTGCGCCACGGCCATGCGAATTACCTATAGTTGTTTTCCTAGTAGTGTGTGGTGGAGGAGGATCTCAATGCTTTCCATGGTGTCAGCGTTGACGTTCATGACGATGATGATGACGAAGAGGGTCTTCAAGAGCTTCACGTCTATGATGAGCTTGTTCTTCCAAATTGGAGTCATCACTTGTTGTTGAGTGAAGGTATTGCGGATGTTGACGATGTACTTGAGGCTCCAATCGAGGTTCTTCACGTGGTTGCTCTTGTTGGATTACTAGTGCTCTTACGTGATGATGATGTTTGCATCGCCTTGCTTGAGGCCTTGAGGAGAAATCACCATCATAGCTTAATGTTGAGCATGTCATGGAGAAGGTATATATGGCGATGAGCTCATGGGTTCAAGTACGGGGGCTTCATTGAATCTTGGATCACTTGCATGAGGATCTTGTCGATGAGGATAATGATGGTGTGATGAGCTTGACGCACTCGAATGGTGCCTTGAAGAGCTTGGTGCGTGGGAATGCGACCTTGTGTTGCTTGTCACTCCATCAATGAAGTGTTGAAGTGTGTCATTTGTCGCGGTGACGACACGTTGAAGAGCTTCATTTTGGAGCCCGAAGTTGTGTTGCATGGCATGCATTTGCCTTTCGAGGCCATCGAAGCGGTTTTCTATGTTGTTGAAGTCGGCTTGAGTCTCCCCGAATTGTTCAACTTGTCTTGTCTCAAGGGCGTTGCAACATTCATGGAATTCTTGTCGAATGATGAAGTGCTTTGCTTGCGTCATGTACAATCCTTATTCTTCTTGGGGAGGTGGTTGGCTCGCCTCACCATGCATATGCATTATGCAAGACAAACAAGGATTGTATATGGAAGGTAATATGTGGTGGGGTTAGCCTTTTACCTCACCTTTATGATTGTATCAAACTAGTAGCCACACGTGAGACTATAAACTTGCAAAGTGAAATCGCAAAAAACACTCACACTAAAGAAAGAACTAAAAATCTCAAAAGCTTTTGGTGGAAGGTTAAGATGGTGGAAAGCCAAACAAAAGGATCCAAAGAAAAGGTTATTGTAAAAAGTGGAAAAGAAACAAAGATCAAAATCAAAAAGGATATGCGATCTACCAAAACACGAGGATACACACACGTGGAGAGGTTAGGACGACTATGAAAATGAGCAACAAAATGTCCTAACAAAGCCTACGCTTGGTTGTCGTGCCAACTCAAGGAGAGACCACAACTCGTTTGCCAAAAGAGGATAAGCAACGGATTTGTGCACTTGCTTTGGTCGCGCTTTCTCTCTCTTTTCTTATAAGCTTGATACTCTCTTTGTATTTGGGAGACTATGTATCTTTCTATTTTTCTTTTGCTTTTTCTCTTTGCTTCTCTTTTTTATTCTTTTTCTCCCTTTCTATACTACTATGTCAACTTTTTATGTACTTACACACTCTCACTTTCCAAAGACAAGTGCACAATGCTTAGGCAAACACAAAATGAGTTGCTCTTATAGGATAACTACACACAAAGGAAGATATGGGATTAACAAAGTGGGGCAAGTTATATCTTTGGTATTGATGACGACCTGCAACCAGTGTTAGGGATGATGTTCGGGTGTTGTAGTGTCAAAGAGCACAGAAAGTAGTGTTGCGGAAGCTTGTTGTTAGTTTGGACAACACGCACGCGAAACACAAAAAAACAAAGGAGAAAAACTAACAAAACTAGGTCAAAATTAGCCGATGGCGGCCAAAACGGCGGCGCCAGGCCTAGAGCCAGAAATTTTTGGTAACGATTTCAGCGTCGCCGAGAATTTTTCCAAAAACATTCGACGGCAGTTTAGATCCGCTGGTGCCGAAACGTGTTCCTGATGAACACGAAAAGTCAACCCATGAAAATCTTCGTGAATCGGTCAAAACTGGGGCTAGGAAAGGTCAAGGAAGGTAGATCGACACCAATAGCAACAGATCTCGGATCAAAACCATAGAAAACTCACCAACACTCGAGATCGATCCAAAGGCCAATGCGAGGCTCTTTTTGGGGATTTTCGAATTAATGGTGGATAGAAGAAAAATTGTGGAGAAATTCGTGATCAACCTGGCCCTTGATACCAATATGTTAGGGTAAACCCCTTGGGTGGCCCGATCTTTAACGAATCTCTGTGGAAATTGAGGTGAATGCGAGTGGGGTGAGGGAGGCAATGAAATCCATGAACACACACACAAAGAACAGGATGAACACTCCCACACACGATGCACGATACAAGCCTATAGCTCACATCGATGGCAATTGGTCCAACACAATCCCTATGATCGATGGCGGGTAAGAACACTCTCTCTATAACGGGCACGATGAGCGAGAGGCTTAGTGAGATCTTGACGACTTGGATAAGGGACACCGACTCCATGGACTTGTACAACTTGAACGCGGGAGGAAAATCTCAAGAGGTTGGGGATAATTGGTGCTCCTTGTCAAGGAGCATGAGACTCAAACTAGATAGATCCACAAAGGGTTTGTCCTAATTCAATTATCCAAGTCTAAGGAATAAAGGGGGACAAATATGGGTTATTTATAGTACTCAGGGTGAAAAGGTAGGTAACGGGAATATTCTAGGACATCAAACCCAGATCCGTGCACAAACGGGAATTCCGGCGGTAAGTTCAGCGGAGCCGGATCTGGTGCCGAAAGTTTTCGGTGATTGCCAAATTGTTCCGGCCTTATACGTTTTGGCATACTGGGAGCGATATCGGTGGAGCGCTGGTTTTTTCTGGCGGTCACTGGTTTGATTCGGCACAGACTCCGGCGGCACCGGAACGGTCACCGGATTCGTCTGTCGCTTCCTTCTCATGTGTTCTTGGCGTTCCTTCTTGAGGGTCATATCTGAGGAGGCATAAGGTATTGTCATTAAGTAGGAGGACATTCAAAGGAGAGTCAAAGTCACACATGGAGATGAGCGAATTCACCTTTTCATGTAGGAGTTTGGCTCAAGCGCAGGTGATTGGTCCACTTGAGGGACTTGTCGTAGTAGATGTAGTGGCGTCAATAGGACAGGTTGCATCACCATTGATAATTACATAAATTTTAAAGCTACACAAATAGAACAATCTAAATGTCGATATAATAGAAAGAGATGATGGAAATATGTCCTATAGGAAATAATAAAGTTGTATTATTTATATTCCATGTTTCATAATTATAATTATTGCTCTATGCTACAATTGTATTAGTTCTGGATAATGAGTATTTGGACAAAAATCGTAATACATGTGTAGAATTATATACACCATATAGATATCCCTAGTCTCGCCTGTAAAACTAGTTTGTATATCACGGATAGTCCTGTTTTCTAAATATTGGTAAATGTAATGTTGTTACGGTGTTGCCGATGATATATGAGAACAACATTGTTAGTGGAACAATGATGTTAGATAGACTCTACATGATATACCTACCGTGAAATGCATATTGTTATCGGTAGTTTCTCAATGATAAGTATTGAAGTTACTAAGATCGTTATACCATAATAATTATATGGACTTGGATACGATATGGATGTCATGAGATCATAAAACATTAACTCGTAACTGAGTGACTATAATGACGGCTTTCATGCATTCGAGATAGTATTATCATAGTTCTACATATGTAGTTATGTGAATTGCTAATTCGATGATGGAGAGATACACTCCGAGACATCTAGCCAAGTATCATGATGTTCTTCATCGTATGGTCGGACGCGTTGTTATGTCACAGTAACATCAATTATATGGAATGAGTAAAACAGTACATTCCTATAACGAGTACAACATAATAGTTTCACCTCGGGTTATGTAAGCATCGAGAAGCAATACGAGACAACTAGTACGACATGATAACAATTAATTTTACGAACTACTCCCTCCATTTCAAAATATAAGATGTTTTAGATTTGTGAAAGAAGTATATCTAGACCCCTTCACAAAGCAAAAAAGAGTCTAGATACACTCATTTCACAAAGCTAAAACATCTTATATTTTGAAACGGAGGGAGTAGCTAGTAATCTTAAAAAGATGGGCTAACAAGAGAAAATTCTTAGAAGAATTTGCAGCTCATATGAACCACAGGGTTTCTTTTAGTTATTTGTATCATTGGGAGTTTGGGACTAGAAGTAGTACCCGATATCGTTTGAAAATAATAGAACTAACTTTTTTGTAACTTTAGCAAAAATGAACATGAGCTTGAAAAATTCAGATTTGACCCCTTTTGCATGAGTACATAGGTTATGTGTCGTATGGGGACATGCAATGTGTTGAAAATATAAGCAATAATCCATATGATTTAATCCGAATAATAAACTGAGAAAACATGATCATATAAATAGTGCCAAAACAAATTATGTAGATTAATTGAGTAGATGAACAAATTACATCTAAATAAGATAAACCTATTATATCTACACCAAACACTAGAATAAAGAACTCTAGCAAAATCAGAAAGAGAAAGTTCGGAGTTACGTACGATGCTGCAGGATGATTCATGTTCAGGTTGGCGTTGACACCAGCATCATCAGCCATGTCGTCGATGTAGAGGCTGCTGATGTCCGGAAAGAAGTCCTCATCGGGGAAGGAGTCGCCCGTGATGGCGTCAGTAGTCGGGCGGAAGCACTCCCAAAAACCTGATCGCCCCTCACCATACAGGTTCACAAGAGGCAGGGTTCCGGAGGCCTACTGTCTCGATCTGCGGTGCACGCCGCAAGCCGGGATGGGGAAGACGAAGACGATGGCACAATAGACTGGAAAGAGACACGTGTGATAGATAATACTAATTAGATTTAGCGCAGAGGCTTATATAGTGCATGTCAGGGAGACCGTGGGTCTCAGTCCACGTCTAAGCCGGTAACAACCTACGTTCCAGAAAGTGTGGAAACGGCTGGCTAATTAACGCGCCATTAATGACTCATAATTAATCTATGATTAATTTTTCTGACCAGCAAAAATAAAGCTCGGCTCGGCGAGATTCCCATATCCCGCGACACGCACACGTCGTGACGAGGCGAGGCGAGTGGCGTCGGGGGAGGAGTGTGCGAGAGTTGCTCTTCTTCTCACACCTTCGTGAGTGGTAGAACGACATAGTATATAAGGAGGTGTAACTCTCACTCAACTAGCAATATGAGACTAAACTTTAGCAACACTAGCACAGCCATATACTGCCATGCACAAATGGGCCAAAGAGAATTTAAGATTTTGTCTAATGGGCCAACAGCTCAAAACTCATCAAATTCCAACAATCCCTCACAAAGTCACAGTGGCACATCACATCATTTTCATTTCAGAATATTTTTTTATATACCGGTGCGTAATGGAGACTGTTAAGTTGAACTTCCATGTAAACTTCATACTACACTAGGTAGCAACTTGAATAGTGGACTATGCCTTGAACTACAAGTTTTCTACACACCAGTTATACACAAAATCTGAACCGGTACAGGGCTGCCGCAGGGCTTCCCCGCGGTTTGGAGCTTATGCGTCATACTCCAAGGCCTTCATGAGTTTATTAGAGAGCACCCAATTCTCAGGGACTGCGACATTTCACAGTCAGACTCATATAGGTGTGTTCCTCAATAGATGTTCTGTAGGACAACATCTCTGCTTAGAAAAGCCACTTGGAACACATTAAGATAAATATCAACTTGCCATGCAGAATAAGAGAGTATTGCATCTTTATGGAGATGTAGATATAATATAGACATACTCTCCTCTCAGCTGATCAACAACTTGTCTCCCAACTCTAATTCACGAGATATCCGATCACATAGAGTGGGTTACCACTACGAACAACTCATTGTGTGGGTCTCAAACCCATCTCCCTCGCTGCATTATCTATCACATTACGTGATAAACCCTTTGTGAAGGGATCTTCCAAGTTCTTGGATGTTTGGATATAATCCAACGCAATAACTTTGGAGTTTCTTAGTTTCCTGACAGATTTCAATCTCCTCTTCACATCCATGATGACTTCATATTATCCTTAGAATTATTTACTTTGATAATCATTGTTTGATTATCACAGTTCATCAAGAGCTCACGAAGCCACTCTATTTCAACAGTGGGTGTGTCTAATACTATGAGTTTTGCTTCCATAGTTGACCTCGTTAAGATGGTCTGCTTGCAAGACTTTGAAGAAACAGCGCCACCACCAAGTGTAAACAAATAATCACTTTTGGCCTTAATCTCATCAGCATTAGATATCCAGTTTGAATCACTATAACCCTCAAGTACTCGTGGATACCTAGTATAGTGAATACCATAACTCGAAGGGACTTTCAAATAGCGCAAAACTCTCTCAAGAGCATGTCAATGATCATCTCCAGGATTTGACACAAATCGACTCTGTTTTCTTATAGCAAAGGAAATATCAGGTCTCGTAGCCCTCGCTAAATACATGAGCGATCCAATAATTTGAGAGTATCTCAATTGATCTTTAGCATTCCTTCGATTCTTTCGAAGTAGCACACTCGGATCATATGGCGTTGTAGAAGACTTGCAGTCGCTATACCCAAAGCGACTCAATATCTTTTCCACATAGTGAGACTGAAGCAGAGTAATCCCACCATTATCATCCTTCAGTAGCTTGATGTTTAAGATTACATCAGCCACTCCCAAGTCCTTAATCTCAAATCAGCGAGATAGGAACTCTTTAACCTCCTCAATAACAGCGAGGTTGGTCCCAAATATCAGTATTCCATTGACATAGAGACACATAATAACTCCCTTGCCCCCACCTTGGTGATAATACACACACTTATCAGCTTTGTTTACAGTAAAGCCTTCAGCGGTTAAAGTTCTTTCAACCTTCTTGTGTCACTTCTTAGGAGCTTGCTTAAGACCATATAGAGACTTCACTAACTTACACACCTTTCCTTCTTGACCATCTACTACAAATCCATCAGGCTTCTCCATATAAATTTCCTCATCTAGCTTTCCATTTAGAAAAGCTCTCTTAACATCCATTTGATGAACGAGAAGACCATGTGAGGCAGCCAAGGATAGTAGTACTCGAATAGTGGTCAATCTGGCTACAGGTGAATAGGTATCGAAGAAGTCTTCACCTTCTTTATGGGTAAAACCCTTGGCCACAAGACGTTCCTTGTACTTTTTAGTAGTACCATCAGGTCTAAGCTTTTTCTTGAACACCCACTTACATCCTATAGGTTTGCACCCATAAAAACGATCAGTGACCTCCCAAGTTGCATTATCTAAGATGGAATCCATCTCGCTACGGACAGCTTCTTTCTAGTAGTCAACATCTTGAGATGCATAGGCTTTTGAAATAGAAGTGTGGGTATCATCCACAAGGTACACAATGAAATAATCACCAAATGACTTTGCAGTCCTTTGTCTCTTGCTCCTTTTAGGAGCTTCATTGTCCTCCTCCACGGGATCATCATAGTGCTTTATTGGCATAGTGGGTTCAGGAATTATAACAAATTCCTGACTAGATGAACTAGTCATCTCCTAATTTGATGAGCTAGACATACCTTTCATGGGAAAGGTGTCCTCAAAGAAAGTCACATCATTTGACTCCATAATCGTACCAACATGCATGTAGGATACCTTAGATTTTACTTTAAAAAATCTATAACCAAGCTATGAAAAGCATATCCTAGAAAAACACAATCCACGGTTTTCGGTACAAGCTTTTGCTTCTTGGGTATTGGAATATTGACTTTCGCCAAACATCCCAAAGTTCATAAGTAGGAGAGTTTAAGCCTTTTCTTCTCCCATTCCTCAAACTGAGTCATGGTTTTATCCTTTACAGGAACACGATTTAGGACATGACACATGGTCATTAGTGCCTCCCCCACCATTCCTTGGAAAGACCCGATGTATCTAACGTGGCGTTAACCAAATCAGTTAGAGTGCGGTTCTTTCTTTCGGACGCCCCATTTGACTGAGGTGAGTAGGGAGGCATCCTCTCATGGATAATACCATGTTTCGTACAGAATAGATCAAATTCATTTGAAAAGTACTCTCCACCATGATCCGACCTTAGCCGCTTGATTTTAAGATCTAGTTGGTTTTCAGCTTTAGCTTTATAGATTTTGAAGTAGTTCAAAGCTTCATCTTTAGATTCCAGAAGATAAACATAGCAGTATCTAGTGGATTCATCAATCAACATCATGAAATATCTTTTTGCACCTTTTGTCAAAACACCATTCATCTCACATAGATCAGAATGTATAAGTTCTAGCGGTGCTAAGTTTCTCGGTTCTGTAGCCGTATGAGACTTGCGGGTTGCTTTTCTTGCACACAAACTTGGCACTTAGAACCTTTGACAGTGGTAAATTTCGTAATTAAACTCATATTGGCTAGCCACGTCATGCAACTAAAGTTAATATGGCAAAGTCATGAATGACAGATATTGGACTCATTATCATTACAAACATGATTAATAACTTTAGTACATGAGTCTGACAAAGATAAGCGGAATAGATCTTAGCACTCATAACCCTTTCTAACAAATCGTACGCACTTAGAAATTACAACTTTATTGGACTCAAAAACCAATTTAAAACCATCTCGACATAAAAGCGATCCACTGACGAGATTCTTATTAATGGAGAGAATGTGGTGCACATTCTTTAGCTATACGGTCTTCCCCGAAGTAAACTTTAGATTTATCGTACCAACACCATGAACAGAAGCACGTGAGCCATTTCCCATCAGCACGGAGGAAGTCCTTGAGACCTGATAAGAAGAGAACATAGAAATATCAGTACATACATGTGTATTAGCACCGAGTGTCTATCCACCATTCAGGAGAATGATATACAAAAATGATAGTAGGTAAAATACTTGTAACATCCCAAAACTTTAATCCAAGGTTATTAAGATCCAAATCATCAAAATTAGGGTTAACAAAAACTTTTCCAATTAAAATTATTAAAGCATTCATATGTGTGTGCATTTAAAATAGGAGTTGATTTGAATTGCCTTGATTAAGTGATCCATTACTTGTAAAATGATTCTTAGGTGAAATAAACATCATCTAGATCATTCCCAAACAATTCCCAAAGAAAAACAAATCAAAATGAATAAAAGAAGTGAATGGTCATTTTTGCCAAATTAACTACCATGCCTACTTTGGCTATTCCTAGTACTCAAAACCTAACAGAAACAATTGTGGATCTTTGCACCCCTTGCTAGTACACATAATGAGGTACCAAGGCCCACTTTGTGATCTGCTAAAAATATTCAAACACTAATTTTAAATGGTAGTTTAAAATTGAATCTATTTCATATGGGAAGATCCCACTATTTCAAAAACCACACAAACAAGCTCAATTTTTAAAACCCAAGCATCCATAGAGTCTCAAGCTTAGTACTAACACACCTACCAAAAATCTTTTCAAAATTCAAAAGTAAAGTTCATGCGGCCATTTCATCAAACACCTTGTGGACAGATTTCAAACAAATCCAAATTCACTATTTTGAATAGTGTTCTGGCCAAACTTGTCTCCTATTTGACCCCCGTTTGCTCCCACTGTCTCCAAATGATCTAACCAAGGCTTAAATACCCCATCCCCTACCCCCTAGTGGCATGGCCATGCCAAGCCGAGCACCAACTCGCCGGCCGACCATGCCATCACCCCAGCAAACCACCTCCCCCTCTCTCGCCATGTCTAGCAGCTACCTAGCACCTCACCACCGCCCACTGTCCCCTCCCCGAGCCAGGCCAAGCCGTGGACCACCGAGGAACCCCCACGCCCAGTGCGACTGCGCCATGCCGAGCACGCGCTAGAGCGCCACGCCCAACACGCGTGCACAAGCCGCTGCTCGACCGCAGCCCACGCCCACCATGTCGCCACGACCCAGGGAGCACGCCAGACACCCTCGTTCGCCGTCCAACGCCTCACAGCCACCGCTCGCCGTCGAAGCCGCCGTCTCTGCTGCTCAGAGCGCTAGCTCCGCCCGACCGCATACCACCGCCCCTAAGCCCGCATTAAATTCCTAGAGCACCGCTAGGAGAACGCGCGTCGATCGCCGCCCGCAGCCATGTCGCCACCGTCGCCTGGCCATGCCGCGTTGTCCCGTCGTCGAGCCTATAAAAGGAGGGCACCCCCAGCCATTTGCAGCACACCACTCAACTCCCCTCACCTCACTGATCGTCCCACACCTCTAGCCGGAGCAAGGGGAGCAGCCGTTTGCCGGAATTGCACTGGAGCAGGCCGCCTCTAGAGGAGAAGGGTGCCATTGATTGTGACCACCCCCGAAGCTGCCTCGACTGTCCTTGAGCTCCGTCGACCACCAGTTCGTTTGCCTGCCTCACCATCGTTGCTAGAGCCCTGGTACGCCCCCTATGCACTCCCACCGAGCCGCTAGGGTTAGAGCTCGCCGGCGACAGGTCCGTCGTCGACGATGATCCCCAGCCGTTGATCCCCACTCTAATCCAACGCCCCACATTGCCCCGTACCGCTTCGTGCGTTATGAGCCGCTGACTGGTGGACCCCCTGTCAGCTGAGCCCCGTGCTACGGAGTGATGCTGGGCCGGGCCGTTAAGCTTTCCCGCGCAACCCAGTTAGTTTGAATTAGGATTTTTCTTTTTAGTTTAAACCTAGTTCTGTCTCTGAGTTTGAAATTCAATTCAGATAGTTTTACAAATCCAAATGGAGTGATTCCAATTTTGCTAGAAAGCTACTAAAAAGATCTACCCAAGCCCGTTGGATTTAATTCAATTAGAGTTAGAGATCTCTCCTAGTAAAAATAATAAGACAGAAGCATTTGCACCTTGCAACATTTTTATAAAATCAACCAAGATAGCTTTTGAGTTGATTCCAACTCTCAAAAATCACATTTCACCATACCTATCTGAATATGTAATACTATTAGGGTTTACATACAGTGACTTTTGGACTATTACCAAAATAATGCTATATAGGCATTTCTAGTCATTTTAAATCATTAAGTAATGAACTTAAACCAAAGTAATTATGATCCAACCCTCAAATCACATTCCCACATGTTAGAATATGTGGTGATGACATGTGTCCACATGATCCCATATTTGAAGTGGTGAATATTAAATCTTAGTTAATTTTTCAATGAGTAGAAATTACTTTTCTAAAATAAAAAGGATGAAACTATTGAATTAAACTTGTGATGCTTGTGATGATAATAGATCATCAACTATATGCCTTAGAGTTCTGATTGGACTAGTTAAGTATTGTTTGGTGATTGTGTACTCCGTATGTATTTATAGACGATAGTACCGACCAAGTCTACGAGGACGAGGAGTTCTACCAAGAAGAAGAAGAAAACTTCAACCACTGCACTACCCAAGGCAAGCTAGCACTATCCAAGTTAACCCTTGCAAGTTGTACTTGCAAGCCACCATTAACAATGCAAGCTAACCCTTGCAAGCTAGATAATCTAAGCAAATGCATTAGGCATGCTTTGATTATACCACTTTGACCATTTACCTACCCCAAGTATTATTTCCAAGCGTTACTTCCTTTACTTTACATAAAGTTCCTTATTTGTTTAGAAGTAGCATAAAGAGTATAAAACTTGACCTATATGGAACTCCTTTAGATGTCATTCTATGGCATGAGATTGATTCCATCTTTTCCACCTTAGTGAAAACTCTTAACTTAGTAGATTAAAGCTAGATCAAAACTTGAGTCACTTTAGATGGGAACACTTGGTGAAAATGAATTATGAAAACCTTAGAATGATGAGTCATTCTATTGAGATGTTTTGACATGTGTTGAGAAACACAAATGGTTTATGATGATGAAAATGTTGAGGCATGAGCCTTAACCCTTTTATAAAACTGATGGTTGGATTCAGATGCGATACCATTCCAAATTTACCGTACAACCACAATACCTGAATTCGGTAAGGCTTAGACAGAAGTTTATATGCATTAGTATTAGTTCCCTCGCAGGAGAGGTTTGAGCTGATGCTACCTCTCAATGTTGTCCACCTATGCAGTGCCTAAGATGACAGATGGTCATGGTTGGGAGGCCATGCTCATAGGAGAGGTGCTTATACTAGGGTGTGTAAAGGAAAGGTTATGTTTGATTATCTGCATACTACGTATGATGATTCAGGGTTATCCCTGACAGATGTATCGAATCTTGTGGTGAAAGTACCACCTATGCAGAGTGTCAAACTATTCGAATAGCCGCGTCCGCGGTTATGGAAGTTGGAATGGCCATACTGTTTCGTTCTCAGATGTTTTTCCAAAATGACTCATGAAAGGAATGATGAATTTTGACTTGACCACAACAGAGTTGTGTCTATGACAATATCTTCCCAACTAAAGTGATTATATAACTTTATTTTATCTTTCTTTGCTTCTGAACTCAGCTTAGGTTTCAAACTAATTTTTTATTAGTAAACATAGAGTTAGCACTTTAACCTAGAACTATACTACGTGTTAGTGGTAGTTTGCGAGTACTTAAAGAGTACTCATGGCTTTTGTCCCTAGCTATTCTCATGGCCAGACTATGAAGGAGACTATCAAGATGATGGCCAGTAGGATGGCTATGATAACTAGGACTATCTGCCTTCGTCAACATTGCTTGTGCCCCTGGAGATGGACCCCACCGCTACGCTTATCTCTTATTTCCGCTGCTTGTTGTATTAAGACTGGATCATGAGATCCTTATTTGTGTAAGACCTTATGTATGGTTTGTAATGTATGATGTACTGTGATATCCAATCTGTTATGTCTCGTAAAAATGGTAATTCTGGGATTGCGAGGTATGGCATAACAGGCATCTGGGATTAAAAATCCGGGTGTTGACAAGTTGGTATCAGAGCCATCCTGACCATAGGAGACCCTAGTTAGAATGGACGTCCAAACAAAAACTTAGTTTCAATTCCAAAGTGAGTATTTATGAAAAATTATTTCCTCTCTTATCCTTGGTAATTCCTTCTTGCTCTCAAAAATTCATATGCCTCAAAATTCTTACATTACTACTTAAAAATTTGACACACTTGATCACTTCACTAACTTCCTCATCCTAAATTCTTGTAGATGGAGTCTCGGTTCAGCAAGTTCTATCAGTTGGGAAACGGAGGTCAACTGATCTTCGAGAGGGATCTGGATTCACTGTCGGAGTTACTATTATGCCCACATCTGGAGTTTCTTGGATCTCAACTTCTAGGACCCCCAGGAGGAGACTTATAGTGGATAGTCACCGCGGATCTTAGAGGAAGCATCGAAGCACCAACTTCTGGGAGAATTCAGTTCACCGTGAGAGAGAACAACTGGCTAGATGGATTAGCCAGGGCAATGCATGAAGCTCTCGCACGTTTATGTGCCCTCAGTGTCAACCAAATC
Organism: Avena eriantha; assembly: GCA_910589775.1. Lineage (NCBI taxonomy): Eukaryota > Viridiplantae > Streptophyta > Magnoliopsida > Poales > Poaceae > Avena > Avena eriantha. Next base: position 239,511,038 of record OU342746.1, read on the forward strand.
CAAGGAACCCGTTTTGCCCACTATGCAAGACGTGACTTCATGGGAATGCCGATGGAGATGCCAAGTCATCCAGCACTAAAGCGCCAAGTGGAGAACCTCGACTTCCTGTTGTACGATCGTCAGAAGGAGCTAGACAATGCCAGGGAGTTAGCCAACCAGAAACGTGCCATTGCCGACCAGAAGGCCCAAACTTTCGCACTGCTCGTCCAGGATCGTCAGTCTCTTTGCCGCCAGCGTGCAAAGAAGGATCACACCATCGCCCGTCTTCGTAAGAAGGTGGCCGACCTCGAGAAGACCGTCAAGGAGCAAGAAGCTCAGCTTGCAGCAAAGTTGGAAGAAGAGGAGGGTGAAGACATCCAGGGAGACATGGATTCCTACCTCAGCAATGATGATGACTTTCTGGAGGAAGACGCTGTGGACTTCTACACGGACGATGAGGACTCCGACTTCATCGACGATGAGTAGATGCACTAGAGCACTGTCGTAGCATGAGATGTATTTGTCCCACTGTATCGTAGCTTGCAGAATGGTTCTTCAAACCATCTGTTTTCCCTTTTGATTGTTGTGGTGTGTGTTGTATCGTGTGTTTGCTTGCATGAATGAAATTAAGTTAGTGGCAAAACCTGAGTTAAACTCAAAGTTTTAGCTTTGAAACAAAAACCTTGAACCTTAGAAAATTCCCTCTTACCCCCGTATCTATCTCAATCTCCAGATGACTCGTGGAAACCAAGGAGGGAGCAGCTCGTCGCAAGACCCAATGCTGCAGATTATGCAAATGTTAGTTGCAGACCGTGAAGCAAGTAGGCAGAGCACCAAGCCAACTTAGCAACATTGCAGCAGATAGCTCAGATGGCCCAAAACAACCAGGACATGGAAACCAGGATCACCATGGATCCAAACTCAAAAACTTTCAGAACACCAATCCCCCAATCTTTAACCAAGCTGAAAACCCACTAGATGCTGATGACTAGTTGCAGACCCTGGAAAACAACTTAGAAGTTGCAGGAGTTGATGAAAACGAGAAAGTTCTCTTCGCCACCCACTATCTGGCAGGAGATGCAAGAGCTTGGTGGACTAGTATCCGCAACATGAACCATGGTCAAGTGATGACATGGGAAGCATTCAAAGTCAAGTTCAGCCGCACCCACGTGCCGCAAGGTCTAGTCAATAGGATGAGAGATGAATTTCACGACTTGAAGCAAGGTAGAATGACTGTGGTAGAGTACCGTGACAAATTCCTGTCACTTTCCAGATATGCACCTGATGAGATCAAAACGGAGGCCAAGAAGAAGGAGAGATTCTTGAACAGACTGCATGATGAGATGCAAACTGTCCTCGTCAACATCCGTTTCCAGGATCTTGAAGAGCTAGTCAACTCTGCCATTCAGATCGAAGGGAAGATTAACCAAGCAAACGACAACCATGAGCGTCGTATGATGCAACAATCTGGATCCAACAGCTACCAGAAGTACCGTCCCAACCCCTCACTAGGATATGCACCAAGGAACAATCGACCCCCAATGTCTCGCCCAAGCTACCCGAACTGTAGCGGAAGCAATGTGAAGTCCGGAAGAAACAATCACAACTCCGGCAATGCCAACAACTTCAACCGTGCACCTCCCTAAGGCAACAACAACAACACTGCACCCAGAACTGGCAGCAATGATGTGCATGTCGCAGCAAAAGACAAGTCCCAGATCACTTGTTTCGAGTGTGGAGTGAAGGGTTCCAATGAGTGTCCCAAGAAGACTGCCGCCACTTCCAATGTGAATGCCCCAGCTCAGCAGCAGCGTCATGTTCAACCAGGAAGAAGGTTTGCCCCAGGGAACCCTCACAACCGCAACGGTCGTGTCTTCCACATGAACACGGAAGAAGCCCAAGAAGCGCCAGACGTAGTGCTGGGTATGTTTTCTGTCAACTCAGTTTTAGCAAGAGTGTTGTTTGATTCGGGAGCATCACATTCATTTGTCACCGAAGAATTTGCATGCACTAGTAAGATTCACCCAACCAACCTGAAGCACGTCATGATAGTTCAAATCCCCGGTTCAACAACCAAAGCTAGAAAAATTTGCAAAGTTGTGCCTATCAGAATGCATGGGATAGATTTTTATGCCAACCTAATTGTACTTGGAACCAAAGGATTGGAAGTAGTACTAGGTATGGACTGGGTGTCAAGGCATAAAGGATTGATAGACTGTGCTAAGAAAGCCATCACCATGACCATTAGCTCTAGAATCACAGTAGAGCATATCTCTGAAACCTTACCTCGTCAATTCAAGTGCAACAAGAGTGTAGCCCTGCCCACCATTGACCAAGTCAGAGTAGTCTGTGAATACCCCGACGTATTCCTAGATGAATTGCGAGGTATGCCCCCAGATAGGGATGTTGAGTTCATTATCGAACTAATCCCCGAAACCGGACCCATATCCCAGAGACCCTATAACATGAACCCCTCAGAGTTAGTTGAACTGAAGAAGCAGTTGGATGCCATGTTCGAGAAAGGCTTGATTCAACCAAGCGCATTGCCATGGAGATCACCAGTGTTATTCGTCGACAAGAAAGATGGAGGCAATCGTTTGTGCACGGATTACAGAAAGTTGAATGACGTCACCATCAAGAACAAGTACCCATTTCCAAAGATAGAGGATCTATTTGATCAGTTGACTGAGCCCAGGTATTCTCAAAGATTGATCTTAGGACTGGTTATCACCAACTTAAGATTCGTGCAACGGATATTCCAAAGACCACATTTACTACTCGCTATGGTTTATACGAGTATACGGTTATGTCTTTTGGATTAACCAATGCCCCTGCTTATTTCATGAATCTCATGAATAAGATATTTATGAATTTTCTAGATAAGTTTGTAGTTGTGTTTATCGACGACATCCTTATCTACTCCAAGTCAGAACAAGAGCATGAGCAACATCTGAGAATCATCTAGAAACCCCGAGAGAGCATTAGTTATATTCCAAGTTCAGCAAGTGTGAGTTCTGGCTAAAAGAAGTAGGATTCCTAGGACATATTGTGTCTGCCGGAGGAGTCTCTATTGATCCCGCCAAGATCAAAGATGTCGAAGAATGGGAAGCCCCAACCACTCAAACCCAAGTCCGTGCATTTCTCGGATTAGCGGGATATTACCGCAAGTTCGTAGAAGGATTTTCGAGCATCGCCCGACCCATGACCCAATTGTTGAAGAAGGATAAGAAGTTTGAATGGACAGACCAATGTGAACCCAGTTTTCAGGAGCTGAAGAAGAGGTTGATATCAGCCCCAATATTGATCATGCCAGACATCAAGAAGCCATTTGATGTGTACTGTGATGCATCCAAGATTGGTCTTGGATGTGTATTGATGCAAGAAGGCAAAGTCATCGCGTATTTGTCTCGACAACTAAAGTAGCATGAGCAGAATTATCCGACCCATGATCTTGAACTAGCAGCCGTAGTGCTGGCATTAAAGACATGGCGTCATTATCTGATGGGTAATCGTTGTGAGATTTACTCAGATCACAAGAGCTTGAAGTATATTTTCACTCAGAAGGTGCTGAATATGAGGCAAAGGACATGGATAGAGTTAATCAAGGATTATGACCTTGACATTCACTATCACCCCGGCAAAGCCAATGTGGTAGTGGATGCTCTTAGCAGATTGCCGTGTAGGCTAAACACCATGATCAAGGAGAAACAACCCAGTTTGTATGAGGAGTTGGAGCAGTTTAGAACTAAGCTGGTTAGCAAAGGATACTTAGCTAGTATTGAACTTCAACCCATTTTGATTAGCCAAATCAAGGAAGCCCAGAAGGGAAATGAAAGTATCGACGGAATCAAACATCGTATTGGTACGGGAAAAGTACCTGGATTCACTGAAGACGAAGAAGGAGTTCTGTGGTACAAAGGACGTATCTGTGTGCCAGCAGATTCGGAGCTTAAGCAAGTTATCATGAAGGAAGCTCATGATACTCTCTATTCTATCCACCCCGGAGGAACGAAGATGTATCAGGATTTGAAAGAGCAATTTTGGTGGCACAAGATGAAGAGAGAAATCGGCAGCTACATTGCCAAGTGTGACATCTGTCAAAGAGTGAAAGCAGAGCATCAGAGACCTGCAGGACTATTGCAACCATTGCAGATTCCGGAATGGAAATGGGATTCCGTCGGAATGGACTTTATCACCGGTTTGCCTACTTCCAGTAGGGGAAATGTCTCAATCTGGGTCATAGTTGATAGACTATCCAAGGTAGCTCACTTCATACCTGTCAAGACTACCTACCAGAGTTCTAAGCTAGCAGAACTGTATATTGGTAGGATTGTTAGTCTGCATGGAACCCCAAGACCATAGTATCAGATCGAGCAACCCAGCTTACCTCGAGATTTTGGCAGAAAGTCCAGGAAGGATTGGGAACCAAGTTGAACTTCAGTACCGCTTATCACCCGCAAACTGATGGATAGACTGAGAGAGTCAACCAGATCCTAGAGGATATGTTACGAGCTTGTGTGTTGGAATACGGATCAAAATGGGAAGACTGCCTGCCTTTCACAGAACTCTCATATAACAACAGTTATCAGGCTAGTTTGCAGATGGCACCATTTGAGTTCCTATATGGAAGAAAGTTCCGTACCCCTTTGAATTGGTCGCAAGTAGGAGAGAGTCAGATCTTTGAACCCGACATTCTTCGAGAAGTAGAAGAGAAGGTTCACAAAGTCCATGAGCACCTCAAGACCGCACAATCTAGACAGAAGAGTTACGCTGACAAAAGAAGGAGAGACCTGACTTTCAATGTCGGAGATTTTGTCTATCTCAAGGTTTCACCATTGAAAGGAACCCAACACTTTAGTCTGAAAGGAAAGTTAGCTCCTAGATATATCGGGCCCTTCAAGATTCTGAACCGTCAAGGAGAAGTATCATATCAGCTGGAATTGCCTGAAGAGATGTCAGCCATCCACAACGTTGCTTCGCAAATGCTTAGAAGTTCCAGACAAGACTGAAGTTTTCAAGAACATCGATCACAGAGCGGTTGAGATCAACAATGACCTGACATATCGTGTAGTGCCCATCCGTATCCTAGAGAAAGCTTAGGACAGAGTTCCCAGATCTCTTTAGTTTCTAGTGTTCTTTGTAAATCTTGGGACGAGATTTTGTTTAAGGGGGAAGGTTTGTAACATCCCAAAACTTTAATCCAAGGTTATTAAGATCCAAATCATCAAAATTAGGGTTAACAAAAACTTTTCCAATTAAAATTATTAAAGCATTCATATGTGTGTGCATTTAAAATAGGAGTTGATTTGAATTGCCTTGATTAAGTGATCCATTACTTGTAAAATGATTCTTAGGTGAAATAAACATCATCTAGATCATTCCCAAACAATTCCCAAAGAAAAACAAATCAAAATGAATAAAAGAAGTGAATGGTCATTTTTGTCAAATTAACTACCATGCCTACTTTGGCTATTCCTAGTACTCAAAACCTAACAGAAACAATTGTGGATCTTTGCACCCCTTTCTAGTACACATAATGGGGTACCAAGGCCCACTTTGTGATCTGCTAAAAACATTCAAACACTAATTTTAAATGGCAGTTTAAAATTGAATCTATTTCATATGGGAAGATCCCACTATTTCAAAAACCACTCAAACAAGCTCAATTTTTAAAACCAAAGCATCCACAGAGTCTCAAGCTTAGTACAAACACACCCACCAAAAATCTTTTTAAAATTCAAAAGTAGAGTTCATGCGGCCATTTCATTAAACACCTTGTGGACAAATTTCAAACAAAACCAAATTCACTATTTTGAATAGTGTTCTGGCCAAACTTGTCTCCTATTTGACCCCCATTTGCTCCCACTGTCTCCAAATGATCTAACCAAGCCTTAACTACCCCATCCCCTACCCCCTAGTGGCATGGCCATGCCAAGCCGAGCACCAACTCGCCGGCCGACCATGCCATCACCCCAGCAGACCACCTCCCCCTCTCTCGCCATGTCTAGCAGCTAGCCAGCACCTCACCGCCGCCCACTGTCCCCTCCCCGAGCCAGGCCAAGCCATGGACCACCGAGAAACCCCCGCGCCCAGTGCGACTGTGCCATGTCGAGCACGCGCCAGAGCGCCACGCCCGACACGCGTGCACAAGCCGCCGCTCGACCAAAGCCCGCGCCCACCGTGTCGCCATGACCCAGGGAGCACGCCAGACACCCCCGTTCACCATCCAACGCCTCACAGGCACCGCTCACCGTCGAAGCCGCTCAGAGCGCCAGCTCCGCCCGACCGCATACCACCGCCCCTAAGCCCGCATTAAATTCCTAGAGCACCGCCAGGAGACCGCGCGTTGATCGCCGTCCGTAGCCATGCCGCTAGCAGCCCGTAGCCATGTCGCCACCGTCGCCTGGCCATGCAGCGACGTCCCGTCATCGAGCCTATAAAAGGAAGGCACCCCCAGCCATTTGAAGCACACCACTCAACTCCCCTAACCTCACTGATCGTCCCACACCTCTAGCCGGAGCAAGGGGAGCAGCCGTTCTCCGGAATTGCACCGGAGCAGGCCGCCTCTGGAGGAGAAGGGCGCCGCTGATTGCGACCATCCCCGGAGCTGCCTCGACCGTCCCTGAGCTTGCCGTCGACCACCAGTCCGTTTGCCCGCCTCACCGTCGTTGCTGGAGCCTTGGTGCGCCCCCTATGCACCCCCACCGAGTCGCTAGGGTTAGAGCTCGCCGGCGATAGGTCCGTCGTCGACGACGATCCCCAGCCGTTGATCCCTACTCTAATCCAACGTCCCACATTGCCTCGTACCGCTTCGTGCGTTATGAGCCGCTGACTGGTGGACCTCCCTGTCAGCTGAGCCCCGTGCTACGGAGTGATGCTGGGCCGGCCCGTTAAGCTTTCCCGCGCAACCCAGTTAGTTTGAATTAGGATTTTTCTTTTTAGTTTAAACCTAGTTCTATCTCGGAGTTTGAAATTCAATTCAGATAGTTTTACAAATCCAAATGGAGTGATTCCAGTTTTGCTAGAAAGCTACTAAAAGGATCTACCCAATCCCGTTGGATTTAATTCAATTAGAGTTAGAGATCTCTCCTAGTAAAAATAATAAGACAGAAGCATTTGCACCTTGCAACATTTTTATAAAATCAACCAAGATAGCTTTTGAGTTGATTCCAACTCTCAAAAATCACATTTCACCATGTATCTTAATATGTAATAATATTAGGGTTTACATACAGTGACTTTTGGACTAGTACCAAAATAATGCTATATAGGCATTTCTAGTCACTTCAAATCATTAAATAATGAACTTAAACCAAAGTAATTATGATCCAACCCTTAAATCACATTCCCACATGTTAGAATATGTGGTGATGACATGTGTCCACATGATCCCATATTTGAAGTGGTGAATATTAAATCTTAGTTAATTTTTCAATGAGTAGAAATTACTTTTCTAAAATAAAAAGGATGAAACTATTGAATTAAGCTTGTGATGCTTGTGATGATAATAGATCATCAACTATATGTGTTAGAGTTCTGATTGGACTAGTTAAGTATTGTTTGGTGATTGTGTACTCCGTATGTATTTATAGACGATAGTACCGACCAAGTCTACGAGGACGAGGAGTTCTACCAAGAAGAAGAAGAAAACTTCAACCACTGCACTACCCAAGGCAAGCTAGCACTATCCAAGTTAACCCTTGCAAGTTGTACTTGCAAGCCACCATTAACAATGCAAGCTAACCCTCGCAAGCTAGATAATCTAAGCAAATGCATTAGGCATGCTTTGATTATACCACTTTGACCATTTACCTACCCCAAGTATTATTTTCAAGCGTTACTTCCTTTACTTTACATAAAGTTCCTTATTTGTTTAGAAGGTAGCATAAAGAGTATAAAACTTGACCTATATGGAACTCCTTTAGATGTCATTCTATGGCATGAGATTGATCCCATCTTTTCCACCTTAGTGAACACTCTTTCCTTAGTAGATTAAAGCTTGATAAAAACTTGAGTCACTTTAGATGGGAACACTTGGTGAAAATGAATTATGAAAACCTTAGAATGATGAGTCATTCTATTGAGATGTTTTGACATGTGTTGAGAAACACAAATGGTTTATGATGATGAAAATGTTGAGGCATGAGCCTTAACCCTTTTATAAAACTGATGGTTGGATTCGGATGCGATACCATTCCAAATTTACCGTACAACCACAATACCTGAATTAGGTAAGGCTTAGCCGGAAATTTATATGCATTAGTATTAGTTCCCTCACGGGAGAGGTTTGAGCTGAGGCTACCTCTCAATGTTGTCTACCTATGCAGTGCCCAAGATGACAGATGTGTAAACTGATGGTTGGGAGGCCCTGCTCATAGGAGAGGTGGTGTGTAAAGGAAAGGTTATGTTTGATTATCTGCATACTACGTATGATGATTCAGGGTTATCCCTGACAGATGTATCGAATCTTGTGGTGAAAGTACCACCTATGCAGAGTGTCAAACTATTCGAATAGCCGCGTCCGCGGTTATGGACAGTTGGAATGGCCATACTGTTTCGTTCTTAGATGTTTTTCCAAAATGACTCATGAAAGGAATGATGAATTTTGACTTGACCACAACACAGTTGTGTCTATGAAAATATCTTCCCAACTAAAGTGATTATAGAACTTTATTTTATCTTTCTTTGCTTCTGAACTCAGCTTAGGTTTCAAACTAATTTTTTATTAGTAAACATAGAGTTAGCACTTTAACTTAGAACTATACTACGTGTTAGTGGTAGTTTGCGAGTACTTAAAGAGTACTCATGGCTTTTGTCCCTAGCTATTCTCATGGCCAGACTATGAAGGAGACTATCAAGATGATGGCCAGTAGGACGGCTATGATAACTAGGACTATCTGCCTTCGTCAACATTGCCTGTGCCCCTAGAGATGGACCCCACCGCTACGCTTATCTTTTATTTCCGCTGCTTGTTGTATTAAGACTGGATCATGAGATCCTTATTTGTGTAATTCCTTATGTATGGTTTGTAATGGATGATGTACTGTGATATCCAATCTGTTATATCTCGCAAAAATGGTAATCCTAGGATTGCGAGGTATGGCATAATAGGCATCTGGGATTAAAAATCCGGGTGTTGACAATACCGTACCCAACATCCTTCATCTCAATATCGCTAATAACAACATTAGCGGTCTTGCCGCTGTTCTCATGTTGACGCTTGTCAAAGCGATTAGGGAAGCTAGGATCCCAATGATCAGGATCACCACAGACGTGGCAAGAACCTTTCTTCTTATCCATTTTCCTCTTAAAGTTGGTTGAGTGAGTGACTTTGTTTTTTGCCATCAAACTTCCCTTTGCCACCAGACTTGTTCTTATTCTTGAACTTGTGGGATTGAAAGTTTTCCTTCTGTACCAAATTGGAACTAGAAGCTCCCTCAAATCCTCGAGCACGTGTGTCATTTGCTCTCGCCATCTCTTGCACATGAAGAGACCCAATGAGATCCATAACAAAAACTCTTGTCTCTTATGTTTTAGAGAAGTACCAAAGTTCCTCCACAAGGGAGGAAGCTCAGTAATAATGCCTCCGACCAAAAACTTGTCCAAAAGGGTACACTTGAACTACTAAAGTTTTTTGTCAAGTGATTGTATCTCATGATCTTGCTCAACGACGGAGCGCTCATCAATCATCTTGTAGTCATAGAATTGCTCCATGACATACAACTCAGTGCCAGCGTCTGAGACCCCAAACCTGGCCTTGAGTGCATCTCACGCGTCTTTAGCATTATCAAATGACATGTATGGGTCAACAATGTTGTCCCCAAGAATACTGAACAGAGCCACCATAAACATGATATCGGCTTTTTAAAGGCCGCTTCCTAGTCAGTAGAAATATCTCCTTCAAGTTTGCCAAGAGTGGCGCTATAGCAATTTAGGTTTTTAAACCATAGAACTGCTCTCACACGCCATCTCTTTTAGTGCATACCATCAAAAGAACGTGACCTAGTAGCCGTGGCTACACCAGTGGAATTCAGTTGCCTATAATAAGGTTTTTGGATTATTGACAATATAAACAATAATCCATATGATTTAATATGAATAATAAACTGAGAAAGTATGATCATATAAACAGTGCCAAAACTAATCATGCAGATTAACAGAGTAGATGAACAGATTACATCTAAATAAGATAAACCTATTACATCTACACCAAACGCTAGAATAAAGAACTCTAGCAATATCTGAAACAGAAAGTTCAGAGTTACGTACGATGCTGCAGGAGGATTGATGTTCAGCTTGGCGTTGACACCAGCATCATTAGCCATGTTATCGATGTAGAGGTTGCTGATGTCTGGAAAGAAGTCCTCGTCGGGGAAGGAGTCGTTCGTGATGGCGTCAATAGTCGCGTGGAAGCGCTCCCCAAAAATCTGATTGCCCCTCACCCATACAGGTTCACAAGAGGCGGGGTTTCGGAGGCCTACTGTCCCGATCTGCGGTGCACGCCACCAGCCAAGGTGGGGAAGATGAAGACGGTGACGCAATAGACTGGAAGGAGACGTGTATTATAGGTAGTACCGATTAGGTTTAGCGCAGAGGCTTATATAGTGCATGTCAGGGAGATCGTGGGTCTCAGCCCATGTCCGAGCCGGTAACAGACCACGTTCTAGAAAGTCTGGAAACAGCTGGCTAATTAACGTGTTTGTTAATGACTCGTAATTAATCTATGATTAATTTTCCTGACCAGCAAAATAAAGCTCGGCTCGGAGATTCCCACAACCCGCAGCGCGCGCGTCGTGACGAGTCGAGGCATCGCGAGGCAAGGTGGGCGGCGTCGGAGGAGGAGTGCGCGACAACTGCTCTTCTTCTCACACCTTAGTGAGTGGTGGAATAGAGTAGTATATAAGGAGGTGTAACTCTTACTCAACTAGCAATGTGTAACTAAACTTTAGCACCACTAGCACAACCATATGCTGCCATGCACAAATAGACCAAAGAGAATTTCAAAATTTGTCTAATAGGCCAACAACCCAAAAACTCATCAAATTCTAACACAATGTAACTGTTGTGCCACAGTCAGGTGGTAAAAATATCAGATTTGGTTCATTAGTTTCCAGCATGTGCTCCTTCTATAGGAGCCCCCATTTCTTGATCGAAATGAATCAGTTCTCCAGCCAAACCGAGTGAGCGAGATTTTCGTGTTCAGAGTCTTCAGGGCATCTCCATCGGGGAGACCCAAACAGTCTGACCGCGTCCAAATCGGTCTGCGCGGGCAGTTGGGCCAAAATGCAGCGTCCGAGTGACGACCCATCCGGATCGACTCATGCCAGACGACCCATCCGGGCATCAAATTTGGTACACTGACGGGTCTGGCTAGACAGACACAGACATCTGGACTGTCTGGTTGTTGTAGCAGACTGGCCCAATTGGTAGTCATGCAAATGGTCTTCTTCTCTTTCTCCTTTCTGATCCCACCAGGGAGAAAAAAACAAAATAGGACAATTTGGATTGTCCCACTGTGCACGGCTGCTGGACAGGTCAAACAACGATCTAAGGGCATCTCCACTGGGTCGACCCAACTAGCTTGGCCGCGTCCGAACACGTCCACGCAGACGCACGGGACGTACGCGGCTTTCCAGTGGCCCGACGCATCCGGCTCGACCCATCCGTGCACCTAATTTGGGCAACGATTGGGTCGGCCCGGATAGTGCGCGCGGGCTCCCCTGTCCGACCATCACCTTTGGCGGCCCCTCCCGCTAGTGGCACATAGACCACTCCACTTCTCCCAAATTTCCACTGGCGGGAGCGGCGGGAAAGGCGATGGATCCCGCCGCCATGGCCGATGTTGCGCCCTTCGGCGTTCCCGCCGCCAAGGAGCGCGGCCAGCCAAAGAAGCTTGCCAAGGACATGACGGCGGAGGAGTGGAAAAGTAAGACATGATAAAAACCTCTTCCTCTCCATGTCGATGTCTTGCATATGCATTGAGCCATTGTTGGCATCCATATGTGTAGGTCATGAAAGCAATAGAGCACTTCAAGAAGGTGAATGACAACAAGGCCTTCACGTTGCCTCATTGTTAAACGTTGATCAAATACTGCAAAAAATGGGAGACTAGCTATGCCCTTTGGAAAGAACTCAACAACAAGAATAAGGGCAAGAGCAATGCTTCTACGGGCGGTGTCATCGACCTAGACAGCGGCGGCAATGACGAAGGCTTTGCCAACCCTGTAGGCGCCCGTGCCCGCCGACCTGGAGGCTACAAGGCTACGAAGGCCGACATCGCCCGCCAGGCTAGTTTGTTGGCATTCCAGGAGATGTTGACGAAGATCCTGGAGAAGAAGGAAGAGGCCATCGCCGAGGGGAAGAGAGGCGGCGCAAAGATAAAGAGGCCACCGCCAAGACTTTGTCGAGCTCCAGACGAGGTCTATCGAGGTGGAGGAGGCCAACGCCAAGGCTAGGCTAATGGAGATCGAGGCGAAGGCAAAGATGTTAAAGGCTGAAGCCAAGGCCAAGGAGTCCGAGGCCAGGTCTAGGGTGGCGGAGGCAGAGGCCAAGGCCAAAGAGGCTGAAGCCAAGATCATGGCCGAGGAGAATGCCATCATGCTCACCGACCTGGACACCATCGCCGACGCCGATCGCAGGGCTTAGGTCATTCGCAGGCAGCAGGTCATCCGGGCTCGCGATGCTTGAACGGCAATGGTGACGGTGGCTGCAGCCTTTTGGGCAGAGAAGCCGCCATTCTTTTGGACATTGTGTATGATATTGCCCTTTTTTGCACATTTCAGAACCACTGGCCACTAGTTGACGATGCCCAAAGGGCGATTACACGCGTCTACCAATTTATCTGATAGTCAGTTTCACTGCTATTGCCTGTGAATTTGAGCATTCGACCATTGGCAGAGCCTTGGCCAGCGATGACGCCCAGAAACGCCTGTCGCGAACATTTGGATCACGCCGTTGGTGCGGCTGGCCGGTCCGCGACCCCAAAACGATCGCGGGCTGACCAAACGAATAGAAACTGACCGATTGGATCACCCGTTTGGATCTGTGGTGATGTCATAAATATTGTCTGGGATAGATCCGAAGGGATGGGCCATGGAGATGCCCTCGCCCGTCCCGGACTACCCGGGATACAGTTGATCAAGCGAAGGAGCTCCTCCGGGTCCGGGGGTAGCATGCGTGCGTGCGCTGCCAGCTGCAGCGAATCTATGCTCGGCTCACTTTTCGAGCTAAAAAAGGAGTACGTAGCCTTTTAAAACTGCGGTCAGTTGAGACTTCCGAACCAGCGAAGTCTCTTCCCCACCTCCCGAACAAGGCTTTCTCGAAAGCACTTTTTTGGATGTGCCTTTTTCCTGCACTGTTTTCTTCAGATTTTTGTTGGTAAAGGGGACGGCTGCCTTTTTGCATGATGGCTCCAACCTCAAAGCAATCCAGGGAAAGTCTTTGTTAAAAGGGAGCAAACATCTGTACCCATCAGCTCATCAGCATATTTCGCGTGGTAAATGCTCAACCCTTTGAGCGAGCACCTGTGTTTCGGTTTAGTCATTTCTAGGTGAAGTATGTGTTATCTGATGGAATGCCAGATTGAAGTGACAAGTCTTGTACCTCACTTATGTTAAATTACAAAAAAAAAACTCCTTGATTTATGGTGGAGAGTACGGTTTTGACACAATAACATTGTACTGGGTGCTGTAAATGTGTAGTTATGCACATATAGTTCTTTATCTTTAGCACATGTTTCCTGCGTAGTGCGTACAGCCGTTTGGTACAGCAGTATAATATAGTGTTGAAACTTTTCTGCTGGGTTTAAAGAGACAAATATGCTCTCAGCCTTTCTTACCCTAAAAGAAATATTATTTGTCATCCTCCTAGATATAAATGAATATTTGTCAAATTAAGAAGGCGCTATTTGAAGTTTTTACGTACTACTCCCTCTGTTAAGAAATATAAGCATTTCAGCTTTATAAAATAAATGTATGTAGACGCTTTTTAAGTATAGGTTAATTCTGAACCTCTACGAACCTATACACTAAAAAACGTCTAGATACATTCGATTCAGAAGGCTAAAACGTATACAAATTTGGTAGCACTAGAAATTTGGTATACAAATTTGCTAGCCAATTGATGCCTCCGGCGCTCCCTCCTTCTCCAAAACCCAAGTCCATAACAATGGGCATTGATGAGTTTAACCCTCGTTAGTTGACGCCGTCTGTGGTAATCGGGAGTGCTGATGTCGCAGTTTCTTTGTTCCCGTCAACTGCGATCTACAACTCTGCAACAGCAGATATTCACCTCCTCTTCGGCGCTTTCGACTTCACCGTCAACACGCTAGCCACTCTCCCGGCTTTGGATTCCGTGGGCGATGGGATTGGCCTGGTGATCGACAGCCTACACTTTCAAGTTGGTCAGCTAGGCACACTTCGCCTCCCTGATCAGCCGACGGTCCCCGCGATTGCTCCAGCTTCATGGTTTCCACCACCGATTGGCACCCTAAGAGAACTCAACACCCTGACAACAGTCGGGATCACGGACATCGATAGTAGTCGCGAATCTGATCTAGGTGATCTGGCCACAGAGGATGGAGCCTACGTCTCTGGATCTGAAAGCTGCAGAAGCAACAACTTCCCCAATCACTACATGTGCGTCGTCATCAATGCAGGTGACACCGGCGACATACGCGGCAACACCGGTACTGGTCCGTCCAACGGCGGCATCCCATTCGAGAACGGCGGTCCCGCCAATGGTGCACCAACCAACAATGGGACGGAGGGTGATCCGCATCTCATGGCGAATGAGCGCACTAAAGAGCGCGTGCTAATTAAGCTCAATGACAATGAGTGGGCCTGCTGTCGAGAAGCTCTACATGGCAATCCTCTACCCCCAAACTCATCGCAAGACATGCTGATGGGTTACCATTGGCTGCTCAAGGAGGAGTACAAGCGCCAACAACAAGTAATCACGCAGCTCGATGCGTGCAGAAAGGCGGTGGACGAGTCGAGCCTTCTGCGGGCTCAGCCCTCTTCCATGGGAGGATCCTCCTCCAAGGGCAATGACCATGTGGCCACCAAAAGGCGCTCTCGACTGGCCCACCTCACCGACAAGGAGCAAGAGGAGGCCACGCGAGTCCTCGACTTCTCATCCATGACGGTGGATACGCGGGGCAACGTGCTTCCAAAGACACCGCAAGCAGCGGTGACGGCGGCCACCATGTACCTCCTCAACAACCAGCCACCGGCTAGGGATCCGCGAGTTGCCATGCACCGATCTATGATCGTGGGCTTGGGGCTAGTCGAAGCTGCCCTCACCAAGGATCCAACACCGGAGTCAAAGAAAAATAAAGCTCCGGCCAGGCGCTATTCATCGCCCTCCTCCAGCGATTACACGCTCACAGCGGCCCGACTATGACTACGACGCGCGTGATGACATCACGCAGCGGAAGGTCGACAAGATGGGCGCAAGGCGCGCCCATTCGACTGACTCAGAAGAGGACAGGATAGAACTCTGCGGCGCCAGCTGCTTCAGCGGGGTCATTCGATAGAAGCGAATGGCAAAGGGGTTCAAACTCCCATCGGAGAACCCAAAATTCGACGGCCTACAGGACCCGAAGATCTGGCTACAAAATCACATTTCCTCCGTCAGGCTCCACGGGGGAACCACAATCACGGCAATGAAATTCCTCCAGCTACAGCTGCAAGGCGCCGCTCGTGCGTGGATCAACAACCTCCCACGCGGATCAATTCGCAGCTGGGAAGATCTAGTCTACAACTTCGTACGAAATTTCAAGGGCACTAACAAAAGGCTCGCATCAATTGAAGAACTACGAGGCTGCTACCAGAAGACTGGCGAGTCACTGCGCTCGTACATCCAGAGATGGTCCATCATCAAAAATTCTGCAGAAGGCATCTCTGAGGACCGCGCAATCTACACGTTCAATGGCGGCGTGCGCCACAGAGAGCTCAAGGAGGAGCTGGGCCACTCGAAGCCCAAGACAATCGACCACCTGATGGAGATCGTGAATTGGTGGGCTGATGGAGAAGACTCGGTAAAAAACCGTGTACATTCTGATGATAACGATGACCTTTGCCATAGACGTCATCGGCAAGGAAAACATCGAATGCACGGTTACGAGGACCGCGAAGAGGTCGACATGGTCGTGGCTGGCTACGTCGACAAACACGACGACAACCGCAACAACAGATATCACAGTGGTGGATACCGCGACAGCGGGAAAACCATACAAGTGTGGCACGTCACACTCACGATGAGGCAGCTGGAACATCTATCCAGGACAAGCTGTCCGGACCATGCAACGTACACTTCTACATTGACAAGCAGGACGCCAGAAAAAGTCCAGCCACCTTCTCAAGGATTGTCGCGAGTTCCTCAAGCTCCACGAAGGCCTAGCTCAGATGAATCGCAACGCGATAAACCGGGGCAACGGAGCTGCCCCGGGCGCTGTGGCTCATGGAGCACCTCCGCCACCACCCGGGCCACCACCACCTGCGCCCGCGCTAGTCCAGAACCATGGAGGCAAGCCATACCCGCGAGTGTTGGGAAACATGGGGATGATCCAAAAGGGACGCCCTTCAAATCGGGTGCAAAAAGCAATCACTCGCCAAGTCAATTTGGCGATGAACTCTCCGCCCTCCACCACTGAGTACCTCAGTGGAAGCAAGTCCTGCATCACCTTCGACAAGCGCGATCATCCGCGCCAAGTACCTCGCCCAGGCCACTGTCCCTTGGTGCTCGAGGCGCAGATCGGAGGCTTCGAGATGAGTCGCATCTTCATGGACGGTGGAAGCGGCATTAATCTCATGTTCGCAAGTACCTTGCGCGCACTGTGGATCCCTCTGACATGTCTGGAAGTTTCAGACATGACCTTCCACGGAATCATCCCAGGGAAAGGCATATATCCCTTGGGTAAGATCAGCCTCGACATTATCTTCGGCACACTGTTAAACTTTCGGCGAGAGCGCATTGAATTTGAAGTCGTCGACTGGCCCTCGGATGTGTCGCATTCGCGAGGTTCATAGCGGTTCCACACTACGCCTACTTGCATATGAAGATGCCGGTCCCAAATGGCATTATCACCGTCAACAGAAGCTTCAAGAGGTCGGACAACTGTGATAGAGAATTCAACAGAATCTCCTATTCTTTCAGCATGTAGAAGGAGCTGGTGCGGTTGAAGGAGTCGACAAACAATAGTCTGCCTCCCCCGAACAAGCTAAGCTCATCCGATAAATCCTTCGACATGTCGGTGCACACCAAGAAAGTCTAGGTCCACCCAACGGACCCGACCAAGACGGCCCTCATCGCCAACAACTTGAGTCCCGCATAGGAACTCGGGCTCGTCGAATTCCTCCATGAGCGCTGGGAAATCTTCGCCTGGTGTCTAGCGGACATGCCAGGAGTCCTAAAGAATTCGCCAAGCACGCACTCCACGTGAATCCTGAAGCAAGGCCAGTCAAACAAACAATATGGCGACTGTCTGAACCTAGGGAAAAAGCAGTCGGTATGGAAGTCAACAGACTCCTCAATGCTAACTTCATACGCGAGATCAAGGAAAGCACCTGGGTAGCAAACCCTGTGCTTGTTCCTAAAAAAGATACGGATATCCTGTGGATGTGCATGGACTTCACGTCCCTAAACAAGCATTGCCCGAAGAAACATTTCCCGTTGCCATGGATCGATCAAATAATCGACTCCACTACGGGATGCGAGCGTCTCTGCTTCCTCGATGCCTACTCAGGATATCATCAGATTCGAATGAAGGAGGAAGACCAGGAGAAAACGGCATTCGTCACGCCCTTTGGTGTCTTATTCTACATAATGATGCCCTTCGGGCTGAAAAACGCAGGAGCCACCTACCAGCGGTGCATGCAGGCCTACCTCAAGAGCCAACTTGGTCACAACATCCAAGTCTACGTCGATGACATCATCCTCAGAACTAAGAAGGAAGCCTCGTTACTCGACGATCTCCACAAGACTTTCGATAACCTTGAGCGCTACCGGATCAAACTAAATCCAGACAAATGCGCTTTCGACGTACCATCTAGCCAGCTGCTCGGGTATCTCATCTCCGCGAGAAGGATCGAGGCCAACCCGAAGAAAAGAAAGGCCATACTGGCCATGGAGAAGCCGAAGAAGGTAAAAGGCATCCAACAGCTAGCTGGGCGAATCGCGGCGCTCAGTCGATTCATCAGTCGCATGGGCAAAAAGGCACTGCCTTTCTACCAACTTCTCCGCAAGGCTGAAAAATTCGAGTGGACAGACAAAGCACAAGAAGCATTCGAAGACCTCAAGCGTCTACTGTCCATCTCGCTGGTGTTGGTGACACCTTGCGAAAAAGAGCCGCTACTACTATACATCTCCGCCACCAACCAGGTGGTTAGCATTGTGCTCGTGGTGGAATGAGCCGAAGAAAATAAAGTCCATGGGGTACAACGCCCAATCTACTACCTCAGCGAGGTGCTCACACCGACAAAGCAGCCGTACCCGCTCTATCAGAAGTTGGCATACGGCGTCTTCATGACAATCAGGCGACTGCGCCAGTACTTCTAGGAGTACCCAATTGTAGTGGCGAACGACGCCTCGCTTGGGCACATACTCAACAATCTCGACGCCACTGGACGAGTCGCGCTCCGGGGAATCGAACTATCTCCACGAGACATCACATATGAGAAGTGAGATGCGATCAAGTCGCAAGTTATACCGGATTTCCTCGTACACTGGATGGAAAACTAGCTCCCCGACATGTCCTATCTATGGATAATGCACTTCGATGGGTCCAAGCGCAAGGAGGGAGCTGGCGCGGGAGTCATCCTAACATCGCCGCAAGGTGACGAGATGAGGTATGTTCTGCGAATGCAGTTCACCGCCTCCAACAATGAAGCTAAATACAAAGCCTTACTCCACGTGATGCGTATGGCAAAAGCCTGCGGCGCAAAGAGGCTCGTTATCAACGACGACTCCAAGCTGATGGTCAATCAAATAATGAATGAGTGCGATGCTCTGAGCGACAACATGATCTCCTACCGTGACCTCTACGACACACTCGAGGGAGACTTCGACGGCTGCGAGATGTGGCACGTCGTCCGCGAGAGAAATGAGGAGGCAGACACACTCGCCAACATCGGCTCCACTTGTGCCCTAGTGCCACCCGGAGTATTCTTAGAGCGCATCTGCGAGCGCTCAATCAAGCCAAAATCTCCAGAACACAAAACCAGCACGTCGAAGGACTCAGGGGCTACGCCACCCCGTGAGCCAATGGCACTCGACGACACGGGGCTAGACCCAGGACTCGAAGGCCCCATGGAGGTCATGATGATTGAGCCATCCTGGACGCAACCATATGTCACATACTTGCTCACCAAAAGGTTGCCCAGATGACCCGACTGATGCGCGTCATATAGCACGACGATCCAAGGCATGCGCCCTCATCAATGGTGAATTGTAAAAACACAGCATCACAGGAGTCCTTCAACGGTGCATCTCCAATGGAGACGGAAGAGCTATCCTCCTCGAAATCCATGAAGGTACTTGTGGCCATCACACCGGCAGTCGCGCTCTCGTCGCCAAAGCTCTACGAGCGGGATTCTACTGGCCAACGGCAATGCGTGACACCAAGGATATCGTCCAGTGTTGCAACGCCTGCCAGCGATTCACGGACAAGCCGCATGCACCTGCCACAGAACTCAAGCCAATACTCGTGGCTTGGCCCTTTGCACAACGGGGACTCGACATGGTCAGCAAGCTCCAGAGATTCTCATGTGGAGGATACGTCTATCTCCTAGTCGCGGTCGACAAATTCACCAACTGGATTGAGGCTATGCCGGTGACAAACCAATCAGGATCCAGCGCTGTTAAATTCTCCGAGTCCATCATCTTCCGCTTTGGGGTGCCACATAGCATCATCATGGACAATGGGATGAACTTCACCTCCAAGGAGTTCCAGGATTTCTACGAAAACCTAGGAATCAATATTAGCTACGCCTCGGTGGCACATCCCTAGACCAACGGTGAAGTCGAAAAGGCCAACAACCTCGTCTGCGGCGAGATCAAGAAAACGCTCCTCCAGCCACTCAAAAAGGTTGTCGGGTGCTATCTAGACGAGTTGCAATCAGTACTATGGAGCCTGCGCACAACTCCAAACAGCGCTACAGGTTACACTCAGTTCTTCATGGTGCATGGCGCCGAGGCAGTACTACCCGCAGAAGTGCGCTACAAAGCCCCACGGGTAGTAGCATATAGCGAGGCAGAATCATCCCTCGCACTCGAAGACTCCGTCGACCTCCTCGATGAGGCACGCGAGATTGTAGCGGAGAGATCGACGATCTACCAGCAGAACCTCCACAAATACCACAGCAGAAGGCTACGCCCCAGATCCTTCGTTGAAGGAGATTTGGTCCTCCGACTGAAGCAACAAGGGCACCTCAAACTCGAGTCCCCTTGGGAAGGACCTTATGTGATTACCGAAGTAATCCCAGGTGGCGCCTATCGCCTTAAAGACTTAAAGAGCGGAGTCGCATACTCCAATCCCTGGAATGTCGCGCAATTGTGTCGTTTCAACCCTTAGATATTTTATACTTTACAAATAAGGCTATTCAGCCAGACTACTTAGCCACACATTATACCCCGTGATATTCAACAAATAAATAAAGCTAAGTGTCCCAAACCTTGTGTTTTTTCTATTTTTCCTTGCAATTATTTTATCGGGGGTTGCGCCACCCTTTACACCTCGTTCCACGAACAATACAGTATCCTGAGTAGCTGACACACTACCAATCGAACCCTTCATAGCACCAACCTAGCTGTAATGCACCTGACAAGTTGGCAAGGTGCTGAGATGAATATACGTCATGCTAACGAAAAGGTAGTGTAGATTACAATACACTCGATAAACATACAAGCTAGCAAGCTCTTTACATATCAACGGGTATAAAAAAACACACCGATGCAATTCTATGAACTTTACAACACCTATGCATTTCATGTGCAGGGACCATATTATCCTACAGTTGCAAAAGAAGAACATTGGTCTTCTCCTCAAAGAATTTGACGATATCTTTGGTTGGCCGATCAACCGCCTGGTAGTGAGGCACAATGTTCCATGTCATCCCTTCTGGCAGAGGCGGCGGACCAGCTGCAACCGCTGCGACATCCACATCTGGCCGGTGCAGCCGAACAAGTGACAATGCAGCTTTTGCACCTGCGACCAACTGCTGGCGCACGTACTCGCGGACTGCACTGATATCTTGAAACTTTGCCAGCAAAGCTAGCAAGCTTGAAGGCACCACGTCCAGGGGAAACATCACCTAAAAAATATGCCTAAGGCACGACTGCACTTTCTTCAAGCACAGAAGCACCCGCGATGCATGATCCGGCAGCGTCGCCAATGCGACTGCGTGGTCATGGTCCTCCTAGATGTAACCGCTAGCTTGCAGCTGCTCCTGGGTTAGATCGTGCGGGCGAATGGCAACCCGATCCCTCTCATCCTGCGGGTGACGAGCGCTAACAACTACAAGAAACGGAGCAAAGCATAAGGACAAAGTGTCGCTGCGAAGGACTAAAGAAAAGGATAAGCAGCTAGAGAACTAACACTTGAATTGCTCATTCAAATCAGCAACTTTGCCTAGGAGGTATGTAACATCCCAAAACTCTAATCCAAGGTTATCAAGATCCAAATCATCAAAATTAGGGTTAACACAAACTTTTCCAATTAAAAATATTAAGGCATTCATATGTGTGTGCATTTAAATAGGAGTTGTTTTGAATTGACATGTCGTGAAGTGCCCATCCCTATCTTATAAGAAGCTTGCAGAACCACCAGAACCAGGAGTATCAAGTTTCTCAAGATTCAATGGAGCAACCATACCGAAGAGGAAGCCACTTGGGAGCGAGAAAATTACATTAGGACAGAGTTCCCAGATCTCTTTAGTTCCTAGTTTTCTTTCGTAAATCTCGGGACGAGATTTTGTTTAAGGGGGGAAGGTTTGTAAGGGGGAAGGTTTGTTTAAGGGGGGAAAACTCTAATCCAAGGTTATCAAGATCCAAATCATCAAAATTGAGGGTTAACAAAAACTTTTCCAATTAAAAATATTAAGGCATTCATATGTGTGTGCATTTAAATAGGAGTTGTTTTGAATTGCCATGATTAACTGATCCATTGATTGTAAAATGATTCTTAGGTGAAATAAACATCATCTAGATCATTCCCAAACAAATCCCATAGAAAAACAAATCAAAATGAATAAAATAAACCAATGGTCATTTGTGCCATTTTAACTACCATGCCTACTTTGGCTATTCCTAGAACTCAATTCTTAACAGAAACAAAAGTGGATCTTTGCACCCCTTGCTAGTACATGTAGTGATGTACCAAGGCCCACTTTGTGATCTACCAAAAACTTGCAAACACTAATTTTAAAGGGCATTTGAAAATTGAATCTAGTGTAGGTATCAAGATCACACTTATTCAAAACCACTCAAATGAACTCCATTTTCAAATCCCAAGAAACCATAGATGCTCAAGTATGTGATCAACAACTACACCAAAATTCAGCCCAAAATTCAAAAATTTAGTTCATGTGGCCATTGTGTCGAACACCTTGTAGACAGAATCCAATTAGACTAACTATTACTGTTTTGATCATTTCTTGTCGAGCCATTTGCCTTGCATTGATCACTCTTGTCCCCCCTGAGTCCAACCAGCACCCCACCGGCCTACCCCCCTGTTAGTTGTCATCCATGCCATGGAGCGCCACTGGGCCGGCCCGTTAGTTTTCCCGCGCGACCCATTTAGTTCAAATATGGATTTTTTTATTTTAGTTTGAACTCACTTCTGTCCCTTAGTTCAAAAATCAATTCCAGAAGATCTACTGAACCAAATTGAGTGATTCAAATTTTGTTAGAAAGCTACTGAAAAGATCTATCCAAGCCCGTTGGATTTAATACATTTAGAGTTAGAGATCTCTCCTAGTAAAAATAACAAGATAAAAGCATTTGCACATTCAAACATTTTTATAAAATCAACCATAATAGCTTTTGAGTTGATTCCAACTCTCAAAAATCACATTTAACCATACCTGACTTTGGACTAGTACCAAAATAATGCTATATAGGCATTTCTAGTCACTTTAAATCATTAAATTCTAAACTTAAACTTATTAAAATGTGATCCAACCCTTAAATCACATTCCCACATGTTAGAATATGTGGTGAGGACATGTGTCCACATGCGCCCATATTTTAAGTGGTGAATATTAAATCTTAGTTATTTTCAATGAGTAGAAATTACTTTTCTTAAATAAAAAGGATGAAACTAGTTAATAAAACCTTGTGATGCTTGTGATGGTAATAGATCATCAAATGTGTGCCTTAGAGTGCTAAGTAGACTAGTTAAGTATTGTTTGGTGATTGTGTACTCCGTGTGTATTTATAGAAGATAGTACCGACCAAGCTTTCGAGGAGGAAGAGTTCTACCAAGAGGAGGAGGAAGAAAACTTCAACCACTTCACTACCCAAGGCAAGCTAACACTATACAAGTTAACCCTTGCAAGTTTTAATTGCAAGCCTAGCACTTCAAGTAAACTGAGCAAGCTAACACTTGCAAGTATTATACTAGCAAGCCATCTTTAACAATGCAAGCTAACCCTTGCAAACTAGGTAACCTAAGCAAAGGCATTAGGCATGCTTTGGTGATACCATTTGGATTTATACTTAGTCCAATATTTAATTTCAAGCTTTACTTTCTTTACTTTACCAAAGTCCTTTACTTGTTTTGAAGGTAGCATAAAAAGTATAAAACTTGACCTATCTAGATAACCTTAGATGTCATTCTATGGCATGAGATTGAGATTAGCATCCCACCTTAGTGAACACTCTTAACTTAGTAGCTTAGAGCTAAATCAAAACTTGATTGACTTTAGATGGGAACACTTGGTGAAAATGAATTGTGAAAACCTTGGAATGATGAGTCATTCTATTGAGATGTTTTGACATGTGTTGAGAAACAGAAAGGATTTATAATGATGAAAATGTTGAGGCATGAGCCTTAGCCCTTTTACAAAACTGATGGTTGGATTCGGATGCCATACCATTCCAATTTTACCGTACAATCACAATACCTAAATTGGGTAAGGCTTAGCCAGAAGTTTATATGCATTAGTATTAGTTTCCTCGCGGGAGAGGTTTGAGCTGAGGCTACCTCTCAATGTTGTCCACCTATGCAGTGCCCAAGATGACAGATGGTCATGGTTGGGAGGCCAAGCTCATAGGAGAGGTGCTTATACTAGGGTGTATAAAGAAAAGGTTATGTTTGATTATCTGCGTACTAAGTATGATGATTCAGGGTTATCGCTGACAGATGTATCGAAACTTGTGGTGAAAGTGTACCACCTCTGCAGAGTGTCAAACTATTCGAATAGCCGCGTCCGCGGTTATGGACAGTTGGAGTGGCCATACTGTTTCGTTGTCAGATGTTTTCAAAATGACTTATGAATTGAATGATGAATCTTGACTTGACCACAACAGGGTTGTGGCTATGACACTAGCTTCCCAACTTAAGTGATTCCAGAACTTTATTTTATCTTTCTTTGCTTCTGAACTCAGCTTAGGTTTCCAACTTAACTTTATAGTTAAACTTAGAGTTAGCATTTACACTAGAACTATCCTACTTGTTAGTAGTAGTTTGCGAGTACTTAAATAGTACTCATGGCTTTTGTCCCTGGCTATTCCTATGGTCAGACTATGAAGGAGACTACCAAGAAGACAGTCAGCAGGACGGCTATGATAACTAGGACTATCTACCTTAGTCAGCATTGCCTATGCCCCTGAAGATGGACCCCACCGCTACGCTTAATATTTATTCCGCTGCTTGTTGTATTAAGACTGGATCATGAGATCCTTATTTGTGTAAGACCTTATTTATGGTTTGTAATGGATGATGTATTGTGATATCCAATTTGTTATGTCTCGCAAAAATGGTAATCCTGGGATTGCGAGGTATGGCATAACAGGCATCTGGGATTAAAAATCCGGGTGTTGATAAGGTACTTCTCGCGCGCGCTGGCCTTCTCGGCCTTCGAATTCCACACATCCGCGTTACCGCGGATCACAGGCAACTCTCGCTCCAACTGCTTCACGTGATCGCGCAGTCGTGCAAGCAGCGATAGCTCCTCCACCTTTGAACGTGGTTACACCACAGTTTCATCAACGGCAGGAGATTCCGGAGGACCACTCGAAGGACCCTATACAACCAAACAAGAGGTAAATAAGACCAACTATACATCAATAAGGAGTGCACTCAAGTTCAACAAAATATCAAAAGGGGTACCCCCACAAAATATAGTTCAGCAAAAGGAAAGCTAAGCTATTACACATGACAACTAAGGAATGCTCTACTTTTTCGATTTCGACTTCGAGAGCTTCCTCGAATCTGTGGTAGTTTCTGACGCCACATACTTCCCAGTGGTAGCCCCAGATGCCGCAGCCTTTGTCGCCTTCACTCGCCGTAGCTCTGTCGAGTAATTGGCGACTGTTTCAATGAGCCGAGGCCCATATTTACTACAACTACTGGTGAAGGGAGCGAACACTACCTGCTGGCCATCCGCGGTGACCAGCATGGCCTCGGAGATCTCGCTGGGGTCCAACTGCACGCCGTGGTCTTGCGCAATTACGAGTGGCATGGTCGGGCCAACTGACCTCTACGCATTCTTGAAGTCCATCGAGACGCCCTCTGTGAAGGACTCTACCAGGCCGTCAAGATTTTCGATTAAATTGGCCTTGGGAGCCATCTCCTCTCGAAGGCGACTCAGCATGCCCTTAGCCTTTCCAAGTGTGTCTCGGAGAGAGACGCTGCGGTCCTCGACTGCGGCCACGGCACCGGCCAAGGTATCCGCGCGGGCCAAATCCTGGGCGTCAAATCTCAGGCCGGCAGCATCTAAAGAATACACATATAAGCACAACATCATGAAGGAAAAGCGCATTGGAAAATGCAAGTGAGACAGTGTAATACCTGAGAGCGCTTTCGCGATGGAGAAGAGTTGTTCTACGAACAACTTTTCCCTCTCAACGGCGGAGGAACGAAATTCTTCCTTGCGCTTTTGCGACTCCTGCAGAGCCTCGGCTGCCTCTTTGTGTTTCTTCTCCGCCACGACAAGTCCTTTTTCGAGGGAAGTGACGCGACGAAGAAGTTCATTATGCTCACCTATAGGGAATAAAAACAGCAAAACCTGAGGCTCACCAATCTTCACACAAGAAGAGTGGACAGAAAGGTAAAACACTGACCTTCGACGGCGTGATGACGGTTATCCATCATAGCATGCATTGACCCAAAGAAATGATCTGCTCGGCAAGGCGAGTAGAATCCTTCACAATAGGATACAAGACAAAAGAAGAAGTGTGAGCATCAAAATACAAAATTCGAGTGCCAACGGCACAAAGAAAACTCACATTTTCCTCCAGGGACTCCGAAGATTCCTTTAGAATTGACGTCCGGGCAACAATTTGATGCTCCCTAGCATGAGGGGAGCTCAAGGAATTGGCACCGGAGTGGGCCGCCACCGAAGGAGGAGACTGTACCACCATCTCCTTGTTCTTGGAGTCTACGACTCCAAACTTCTTGACAAATTGGCAGTCGTCAGAGGACGACGATGCCCTTTGACTGCAAAATACCCAGCACCACTTCATAAGGGAAAGACTTTGAGAAAGACAAGATGAACTCGCAAATATGAAGACTTACCCGTCAAAATTCTCGAGGTCAAAGGAATCACCAGATGACTCCTTTGGCAACCTTAGATTCTTCCGTGAAGGAGGAGCCATGGCGTGCATAGGCATGGCGGGGATTGGCTCCTCCACAGTAGTAGGAGTATCCTCCAGTGTCGTTGGCAGGGAAGCGTCTAAATCCTTGCTACGGGAATGCTAGCGAGTCCCGTGCCCATTGGACTTGGGGGCTTCCTGCTCCTCTCCAATAGGGACGGTGGAGCCCGACTCGTTGTCTTCTTCCGCTTCGCGTGGAATTATTCCTTCAGGCCGAGGAGGAAAATTGGCGGCCACTTTCCTGTCCTACAATCAGAAGAAGCATCAGTATACAAAACACCTAATAGGCAATCGAAAATAAACAAAACTTCAAAGAGAAATCCACCTCAGGCGGAGGATTGCTGGCGCAGAATGGAGGCATGACTGAGTCACCCAGGGAGATCCTCCTTGGTGGTGTACTTGGTCAACAATCGAAACCTCATGTCCACTTCACTAGAAGAAATGTCCTCCACGGAGATGCGAGTGACATCACCAGTACCAACCCAACAATACATCGGATGCACCCTAGCCTGTAGAGGCTATACTCGGCGATGCATCCAAGTGTGAATGAGCTGTGCGCCCCTACTTATTTGCCTATGCATTTTTTGAGTTCACAGACACGCTGATACAGCGTCTCTATTTCCTCGACTTTGCTAGGCATCACAACATTTTTCTAGGACCTCCTCTTTTAGGACGCCACTGGATCGAAGGGCGCGAGTCCGTAGTGCTCTCCATCGGCCTTCTGGTCGCGGATGTAGAACCACTTCTCCCTCCATCCTTGGACGGACGCAGCGAGATTGATGGAGAAATAGGTGACGTTGGAGTCGACATGGATCCCGTAGCCTCTTATATCATAGACTACTGAACCTGAAGACAACTGGTGTTTGAACTTAAAGAGTTTTTTTAAGAGGACGAAGTGGCTCGATTCCGAGCTAGCACCCGCAAAGATTAATGAAGCAGGCGATGTGGAGGATAGAGTTTGGGGACAGCTGGTGCAGCTAGAGCCCGTAGAAATAAAGAAGACCCCTAACAAATGGATGAAGGGAAAGAAAAAGACCGCGAATAATGAACGCAAGGAACATCACTCAAAAACCCACAGGAAGACTGGGAATTACCTCATCACCAGGAACGCGAGAGTCATCCTCCATAGCAGGGAACACTCCATCCTGGCGTTGGGTGAAAAACTATGATGGCTTGATAATGGATGGGCGCCATGACCCATTGGTGACACGAGTCCCCGCGCCCTTCTTATTTCCAGCTCCGGTAGTAGCACTGGTGCCTGCGGCGGCAGCGCCTTTTTTCTTGGCCACAACAGCGGCAGCCGCAGATCCAGCGGCGGAGGGTCCTTTCTTCTTGCCCATCTGGAGCTTGCGGTGCAAGCGCGAGAAGTAGCTCGGCAACGTGTGGAGTTCGTTCAGTGCTGCTAGGAGGACGAGAGCAATGGAACATCAAGAATAGCAACTGCAGAAGTGCGCGAACAAGGAGAAGATCTGGGGAAATTACCGTACGTCGAGCCTCTACTTAACCTCATCACAAATGTCATCGAACGGCCATGAGAAAATCAACCCGATGCGTAGCAGAAATCGACGTTGACGCGTGGCAAGGGTAAACCATGAATTATTGCCCCACTCCGCCCATTTCGTGTGAGAATCGAGGAGACACAGTTAAAACAGAGATTACGCATGCATGGTCTAATCCAAGTCGGAAAATGGGACCCACTACTCGCCACGTCCCGTCAAAACCGCTCACGCGGGTAACTGAGGTCATCTCATCATCAGCACTGATGTCATTAACTCCAGAAGGAGCACCTTTTGACTACTTTAGTCCTTACTCGAGTCTTCGACTCGACTAAGCACTCGGGGGATACTCCTAACAGGAGCGCTGGTCGCGCACCTGATACGTCCAAAACGTATCTACTTTCCTAAACACTTTTGCTATTGTTTCTCCTCTAAACTTGTGTGATTTGGATGCAACTAACACGGACAGACGTTGTTTTCAGCAGAATTGCCTTGGTGTCTAGTTTTTGTGCATAAAATTAACTATCAGGAAAAAATCCTAGAAAATATGCCAAAAATCCTATTTCACCAGAAGACTCCTGAAGCCAGAATACGAGACGGATGGGGGCTGGGCCCAGGCCACACCACATGGCCATGCGGGCTAGCCCAGGCCGCGCCAGGGGGTGGTATGGCCGCCCTAGACACCCCCTCGGTCTCCCTCTTCGCCTATAAGAAGCATTCTGACCTAAAAACTCTAGGGGGTCGACATTTTTCTAGAAGGAGTTCCGCTCCTCCGCCACCACCAGATTCCACGAAACGGCACCAGAAACTCCGTTCTAGCACCCTACCAGGACAGGGAATTGGAGGAGATCATCGCCATCATCATCACCATCGCTTCTCCATCGACCATCCATGTTTCCCCCATCTATCAGTGAGTAATCCCCCGATGTAGGCTATGGGGATGGTAGGGATTGGATGAGATCGTTCATGTAATGGCATCAGATTGTTAGGGAATGGTGCCTAGTATCTTCTATTAGTGCTTTATGACTTTGTTGCGATTTGTTATGCTTAATGCTTGTCACTAGGGCCCGAGATGATTTCAGATCTGAACATGTTATTGATTCATTATGATAGTATTGTTTATGGTATTAACTGCAAGTTGTATACACACGTTGTTATCCGAAACCAATGGCCCGAAGTGACAGAAATCAGGATAACCGGAGGGAATGGCTTTGATGTGAGGATCACATGTGTTCATGGAGTGTTAATGCTTTGCTCCGGTGCTCTATTAAAAGGAGCACCTTAATTACTAGTAGTTCCCTTGAGGCCCCGCTGCAAACAGGCTGGCAGGACAAAACATGTTGTGCAAGTTCTCATTATGAGCACGTATGACTATATATGGAACACATGCCTAGGATTATCTAGTACTTGGATGCTTTATCTTATTTATCTGCAATTGCCCTATGTTCTGATTGCTATGTGAATTGTCTTGTCCATGCAACGCCCGTCCATCCATCCATATGCCTACCGCACTCGAATCCTACTATTTACTGCTATTGTTACTACTGTCTTTGCTTTGCTACTGCTGCTACTTTACTATTCCTACTACAAAACTATTGCTACTGATAAACTGCTGTGAGCAAGATTGTTTCCAGGTGCAGCTGAATTGACAACTCAGTTGTTAAGGCTTATAAATATTCTTTGGCTCCCCTTGTGTCGAATCAATAAATTGGTTTCACTTCCCTCGAAAATACTGTGATACACCCCCTATACTTGTGGTCATCAAGACTATTTTCTGGCGCCGTTGCTGGGGAGCATAGCTTTATTTATCAAGTTCACTTGGATTCATTATTGTTCGCTGCCATCCATCCATCATGGGTAAGTCTCATGATGGCAAGGTTCCTATTTTACCATCCACTACAAGAAGAGGTACAGTTCTGAAAACCTCGGTTGCTCTTGATTCACCATCTGTTATGAGTAAGCTCGTTACACCACCACATACACATGCTACACACATTGCTACTACTGCTGAATCTGAAACTTCTGATACTTATGATGTTGCTTCTACTGTGCTTGGTAAGAGTGGTTCATTAGGTCCTTTCCTAGATGCTAAGATTGCTAGAACTATAGCTGGAAATACTGAAACTCCTAATGAAGACACTACTACACCTGTTAGTTCACCTGAGTCTAGTGAGAGTTATGATATTGAAGATGGTTATGTTGAGATGACCGATGAATTTATTAAAGAATGTAAAAACACCCATGATAGGAGCACTGCTAAGAGTCTCCTTGAGAGGCGTACTATTAGACCCAAATTGTCTCATATTTCTAAGTTTGTTGCTTCTCCCATCAACATATAAGATAAAGATTATGATTTCTCTCTTGATCTATCTTACATAGCTATTGTTGAGAAAGAACCTTTTTATGGGACTAAGAATGAAAGTGCGGTAGCACATATGAATGAGCTTTCTACCATGAGTGGCTTGTTTTCTGGTGATATTAAGATGCGTAGTTACTTTGTTGCTAAGATTTTTCCCCTTCCACTGAAAGGCGAAGCTAAAACTTGGTTTAGTAATTTACCTCCTGGATCTATTGATAGCCATGATTGCTTGATTAGTACTTTCCTACATAAATATTTTCCTCTTAGTGCTAGACATGCTATTTTGCAGGAACTTTTTGATTTTAAACAGGGAGAAAAAGAGATATTGCCTAAATCATGGGCAAGGTTTTGTGCTTTGATTCATGCACAGGCTAGAAGTCCATTACCTAAGAATGAGCTTCTTGATATATTTTATAATGGACTAACTGAAGAATCTAGGACATACCTAGATAGTTGTGCTGATTGTGTTTTCAGGAATAGGACTCCAAAGGAAGCTGGGAATTGATGGCTAAAATAAGCAAGAATTATGAAGACTGGACTCCTCCTGAACCAGCTATACCTGAAATAATTATACCTGAACCAACTATTCATGTGCCTATTCCAACATCAAAGAAGAGGGGGTTATTGAATTAAATGATGAAGTGATGAAGGAAGCTAAGAAATGTCTTAAGGAGAAGGGAATTAAAGCTACAGCTGTCAAGAATTTACCTCTTATAGAAGAATTATGTAAGCGCATCCCCTACTCATCCACTATTGAGGTACACTCTCTCCAACACTTTGATGAAGGTGATATCCCTTATTCTAAACCTCTGGATCAATGCTTAGAAGAATTCGATTTTTTTTGTTAAGCAAGATAATTTTAATAAAAGGGTGTAAAATCATCTAATGGAAAACACTAGAGCTATTGTTGACTTAAAGGATATTGTGGAAAGAACCTCAAATGATTGTTAAACACTTTCAAATGGTTCAAACTCAAATAGATCAACTCATTAAAGTGCAAAAAGACTTGCTAGTTAACGCTGCTAAAGAAAAACATGATTATGAAATTAGAACTAGAAGTGGTGCTGCTACCAAGGATCCTCTATATCCTGAGGGGCATCCAAAAAGAATCGAGCAGGATTCTCAACAAGCTGAAAATAGTAGCTCTACTCGTAAGAAAAGGAAAAAGAAACATAAAACTATTGTAGAACCCTCTGAACCTGCTAAAGATCCTAATAGTATATCTATCTTTGATGCTGAAACTGAAAGTGGAAATGAGGAAAATGATGTTCCTAATGAAGAAAAAGTTGAAGAAGAACCTGAAAAGCATACTAAGAATACTAAATACACTAAATAAGATTTTGTTGCTAAGAAACATGGTAGTGAAAGAGAGCCTTGGGTCCAAAAACCTATGCCTTTCCCTGATAAGAAACACAAGTCAAAGGAAGATGAACACTATAATAAGTTTTGTGAGTGGATGAAACCTTTATTCCTGCAAATTCCTTTGACTGGTGCTATTAAATTGCCTCCTTACTCAAAGTATATGAAGGATATTGTCTCGAATAAAAGGAAGATCCCTAATGAAGAAATTTCTACTTTGCTTGCTAATTATTCCTTTAATGGTAAGGTTCCTAAGAAACTTGGAGACCCAGGGATTCCAACTATCCCTTCCTCTATTAAGAATAGTTATGTTAGAACTGCTTTGTGTGATTTGGGAGCTGGAGTTAGTGTTATGCCTTTCTCTCTATATAAGAGACTTCAATTAGAAAAATTAATACCAACTGATATATCTTTGCAAATGGCTGATAAATCTACCACTATTCCTGTTGGTATATGTGAGGATGTACCTGTTCAAGTGGCTCATAATTTCTTGATATTAACCGATTTTGTTGTGCTTGAAATGCCTGAAGATGATAATATGTCTATTATTCTTGGGAGACCTTTTCTTAATACTGCAGGAGCTGTTATTAATCGTAATCAAGGAAAGGTGACTTTCAGTGTTAATGACAAGGAACATATTGTCTATTTCCCCAAGAAGATTGATAGGACTTATGGTTTGAATTCAATTGAGCATGTTGAGGGCATTCAAGTTGGAGATATATATTGTCCCATACCAAGAGAAAAATTTGAAACTATTATGATTGGCACCATTGCTATCAAAGTTGAGGTAACATAATCATTAGTGGAATACAAAGTTTTGTCTCATATAAAATTGTTTTGGTAACAAGACCTGATCAACCTTGTTAACAAAAGGATTTCATTGAGCAAAACAATGTTTTCACCATGATTATATCCGCTTACTTCTATTCTATCCATTTTAGTTTTTTCTTTCGTTTAGTTTACTTTTTTGTTGTTAGTTGCTTGCATGTTAGAGTGTCTTAGAACTTCTGAAGTTCTAGCCTTGTTTTGTCATTGCATCATTTCAAAAAAATCTTTCTATCAGAAATTCATTCTTCTATGCCTGAAAATTGCCCAAAAATAAAGTGTCTCGAAAAATTCCAAAAAATTCATATTAAATTTTTACGTGAAAAAAGGGGCAGAGGAGTGCCTGGAAGGTACCAGGGGGGCCCACCAGGAAGGCACACCACCTGGTGGCATGGCCTGCCCTGGGTGGCGCCATGCCATGGTGTGGGCCACCCCTGGCCCTCCACTCACTCTCTCACTTGCCACTTTCTTCTCTCCCGAGTAAGCTCCAATTCATTGCTCAAAATCACATTCTTGCTGTGCTTGCCCTTGATTTTTCGATCTCCTTGCTTAGCCCATCTTTGCTGCTGAAATTTGGAGCATTTGTTCTCCGGTATGTGACTCCTCCGCTTGTCCAAGTAGATTTGTGTTTAGTGGATTATATCTTGAGTATTTTGCTGCTGTAGGTGATAGGTTATGAGAGCTTGTAAACTTGTTTGATGCTTAGAGATATAGTTTTAATGCATGTTTAGGCCTCTTACAAGTCCCTATGAGTAGTTCCCTTCATTATATTCACTTTGCAATCACTTGTTTAATAGGTGTTTACATTTCAGAATAGAAGATGAATGAGCATCAACTAAACCAACATGAACTTTGGGTGCATGAGGTTATGAAGGTTCACCAGGAGGAGGAAGTTTTTCCTTCCATTTATCCATGCTCTGAATTCATGAGAGCTGCAGGAATTCTCCAGGATTTCCACACTTTGGTTTCTAATGCAGGATTGGAGCACTTTTTGGAAGATGAACCTTGTCAATTTGTGAAGCTAACCATGTCTATGGTGCAGGTCTTTCAATTTAGTTACTCTTTGCCTAACCCCATGGTCCACTACAAAATTTACAATATTGATGTCGACCTTTCTCTCGATGACTTTTGTGCAGCTATTAAGGTACCTCAGTGGGGATCATGTGGAAGGATTAAAGAGCGACCTGCACCACTCATGGATTTATACGTAGAAATTTGCCAAGGGAGCAGCTTCTCGAAGGAGAGTGGGGAAATCTGTAACATTCATCTCCCCTCCATTCGCTACTTTGCCTACTTTATTGCCAAATGTGTTCTTGCTAGGAAAACTGCCAATAAGTTATCCTCATATGATCTAGCATTCATCTCTGCTGCTCTTAAACGAGATAGGTCTTACAACCTGGGTGTTTTGATAGCTTTCTGTCTTGCTGCTAACCGCGAGAAAGGTGGAATTTGTGGGGGTCTCATTACCTCTCGTTTACTAGCATTGCATGGTTTAGTGCCTCATCATCTAGACCTACAGTTTCCCATAGAAAGGCTTGATCTTAATTCCATGATACAGCATAAATTTGTTTCCTAGTGGGCTAGTTTGAGTGAGTTGTCTTATGAAATAACCTTTCTCAAAGATGGTTGGAGAAGGAGTAGGTCCGAGCGTGTTGTTCTTTTACCTGCACCTATTTTGTTTAACCTTGATAACAGGGTAGGATGGTCCCTCACGGAGGAGGAGTTTGATACGTACTTGGGAGAGCTCTCCCAACAAGAGCAGGATACTAGAAGGGAGGTCATAGATGATTCGTCCAGCCCTCGAATGAGGGGGAGTCTTCATATCAGCAGCCTACTTATGATTGGGGAGCTTCTTCTTCTTCCCACGGGCCTAACTACGATCATTCTTGTAATGACCCGCCTGCTTGGAACCCTTACCCGTATCTGGATTGACATCCACTTAGGCCAAAAGCCTAATCTTGGGGGGAGGTACGCCGACATCGCACTCATCTCCATATCATTTTACGTCGGTACTTTGTATATTTATGTTTCGTTCTCTTTTTAGTTTTCGTTCTTTCTTTGCCTTTGCTTTCTAAAACACAAAAAGACCAAAAATATTTCTTTTGTTTCTCTTTGGTTTGCTTCTTTTTCTCTTTGCCTTGGTTTGCTTTTCCCTTTTTGCTTTGTTTGAACTATTCGAAAAACCCAAAAATATTTTGCTTTGCTTGTTCTTCCTTTTTTGGTCCTTCTTTTAAAAATCGAAAACACCAAAAATATTTGTTGTTCTTCTTTGGTTTTGTGAGTTTGTTGCAGGGTTCAGCAGTCCTCAGTGGGATTTGGTTTCATATTATTATTCAAGCCACACAAGTGAAGGGAAATAATGAGGATTAATGACAATTTGAAGTGTGGTAAGAGGCTGGTAACGAACTCTATTTGTTTTCATTTTTGGTACATATACTCATCATTGTGGGCATTCTTAGTCTTTTCATGTAGGGTGTATGCTACTTATGGATGCTTAGTAGTTCTTGCTTTCTTATGATTAGCTCCAGCTCGCTAATAGTTTGTAGCTTGTCATATGAATGTTTGCTTGCATTTCTCTATTCATAACTTGGTATGACACCGCGGTATCCTCCTCTGAATGTTTCATTTGAATTGACTTGGCACATGCTCACGCATGCATATGACTGAAATAATCAGTTAAGCCTCGATGAATTATTTTGCCTTGAGGGTCTTGAATCACTTTCATGCCATGATTAGTCCTGTTTTGTTGCAAGCATGATTATGACCGTTATTGCTCTCTCGTTTGTCGCTCCATCTCTATTGCTAGCCTTCACTTGTGCTGAGTATAACCATTACTTGTGCATCCAACTCTCCAAAACCAATTTTTCCAAAGTGTCCACCAAATCTGCCTATTAGCATCATTTGTTATTCTGCGCATATTAAGTATGCCATGTTTTCTTCCGAATAAAATGTTTGTTTGTTATGAGAAAGTTAGTTAGTAAAGCTCTCACGAACTTGATGGCACACTTTACTTTCTTGCACTTAATAAACCTGAACCATTGTGTCCTTCTTTGTTGCGTATATGCTTGCGCTTTATAATTTGAAGTTAGCAGAACCATGTATCATGGGGAACGCTTTCAACATTGCACTGGTACTTAGTACCTCGTTGATATCATGATTATTTTGCTTATGGATCCCGGCGGTGTGAAATAAAAGTGGAACTTGTAAGATCATGGAGTTTGTATGTGTGTTAGAGAAACGCCTGGGCCGCTAGCCTAAGCCATGCCTAATCATGGTGGAAACTTGCAGCATAACCATAATGAGCATTCTATGAAGCATCCTTAATAAAAATCTATGCACATAGTAAATAAAAAGATCGCTGAGATCCTCATTGTCTGCTTGCCTTGTCATTTTGATTATGGGATAGCTCATGTATCATGTGCAAGGGGTACCCCGTTGGTGGTTCTCTATGATACATATGTACTTACAATGACAAGAGCTTAGTGTGACTGAAGTTGAGTAGCATGAGGTTCGGTACTTGTAAGTAAGGGGCATGGGACTTTAGCTTATAACTTGTCAAGCATATCCTCTTAGTTGTGTCACTTTAACCTTAACCATTTAATGATGCTTATGATAGGGGCAATGAGAGCTCAAAGCTAACGAGTACCATACTTTCAGCATTTGGAAGCCTTTCAAACTATTCAAAACCGTTTTTATTTCTTTGTTGAGTCTCCACCTATTCTATGAGCACTTTCTTGAGAGCATAGTTGTCATTCTTTGTGCTTGTCTCATTACTTGATTATTTGTGTTATGACTTTGATACTTGTATCTTTGACATCTTTTGAAGGAAATATGCCCTGAGAGGCAATAATAAAGTTGTTATTATGTATTCCTTATATATGATAGATGTTTATTTTGCATGCTAGAATTGTATTGATCGGAAACATCAATACATGTGTGTTTAATAAACAAAAAGGGTTCCTAGTTATGCCTCTCTTATAGACTAGCTTGTTGATTAACAAGATGATCAAGGTTTCCTGATCATGGACATTGGATGTTGTTAATAACAAGGTCACACCATTGGTGGAATGATTTGATGAACATTCATCCGAAGTATAGCATTACGATCAAGTCATTATGTTTATATTGCTATAACATCATACGAAGTAATCTTTATCCTTAGACCATGAGATCATGTTAATTGCTAACACCTGAAGAGTATCTTGATAACATCAAACGTCACACCGTAACAGGGTGACTATAAAGATGGGTTCAGTACTATGAAGGTGTTATGTTGAGGCTCATGGATCAAGAGTGGAATTTGTCAATCCCGATGACGGATAGATATACTCTGGGCCCTCTCGGTGATATCACATTGAGATAGCTTGCAAGCAACTGATGTGATCACTAGAATGTTATATCACGGGAACGAGAAAAGAGTGCATATCAGTAACGAGATCAAACTAGGTATGGAGATACCGATGATCGAATCTCGAACATGTAATATATCGCGAGACAAAGGGATTTAGTTACAAGCGTTAAAGGTTCTCACGATCACAGAAGTCATCGTTGAATGTGTAGGAGTCAGCACGGATCTCCAGGTCCCGCTGCTGATTATTGATCGGAGAAGGGTCTCGATCATGTCTGCATTATTCGCGAACCGTAGGGTGACACACTTAAGAGTTACCGAACACCATTTTGGAGCACATATGTTTCAGACGAAAGAATTGCAAAGCGCAGGAATTGTTTCAATAGAAACCGGAAATTGTTTCGCGCGAAATTGTAGAAAGTGGTTCTGCATGTGATATTAAAATATTGCAAGGGGCTATATGTGAATGTTTGTTAATTAAAGTAATTAAAAAATTTCTGAATAAATTTAATAAAAGAGTTTTATTAAATGAGAGAGCATTAAACTTGGAGAATTTTAATGCATTTAAAGTGGAGACTTTAAAAGGGAATATGAAGAGGCATTTTAATGTGGAAGGGTTACCACCACATGAATGGGGGAGGTGAGGGGTCACCCCTCCCCCATGCGCCAGCCATGGAGAGAGGGGGTACCCCCCCTCCTCCTATAAAAGGCCACCCATTCCCTCCTTCATCCTGACACCTCCTTGTGAAGGATCTCTCTCCCCCTCTAGAATTATTCCCCCATGGTCTCGGATTAGCGAGATACATGTTCTCGGTGGCATTTCGTCTGGAAGGAGTTGCTGCTTCCGCTGGATCGCTGGAGCGAGGAGGTGGAGGTTGTCCGGTGGCTTGAACGTGTGTGCGAGTGCGGATGCGCTGCTGAGTTGCGGTGCTCGGACTTCCTCATGATCTTGAGATCGGCAAGTGTACGACTACATCAACCACGAGTTCCCACTCGTTAACAAAACTCATTGTCTTCGAGGGTAAGTTCTCATTGGATGTATGTCCACCCGTTGCTTTGTACCTAGTAGATAGATCTTGGTGTGTAGTTCACACCGTAGTAAATTTTTTGTTTTCTATGCTGCGGACCTAACAGTGGTATCAGAGCCTGATCTATGCGTAGGTGCTTTGCACGGGTAGTACACATATGTTTATATGTGGGCGATGATGATCATGTTATTGCATCTTCTATGTATTTTGGATATTGGTGGCATAGTGGGATGAAGCGGCCCGGACCAACCTTACATGTCATCGTACATGAGACCGGTTCCACGACTGACATGCAACTTGTTTTGCATAAGTGGCTGGCGGGTGTCTGTCTCTCCTACTATAGTCAATATCTAATTTACAACGAGTTGCTAATAACTTAGTTATCCTTGTTGTGGTTCATGTTCATAGGTGAGAACGGTTCTATCTCCGAAAGCCCTAAGCCACGTAAAACTTGCAATTGATAAATTAGAGGCGTCTAGTTTAGATCGTTGTTGGGCTAGTGTATTGATATGGTATTGTTGTAAGTAGATGTATGATAGATACTCTTACAACACATTCAACGTGTAAGTTCCATAGACCTTGGCCTTACACACAAAGGAATGATAGAGATCATACCATGATGCAAATGATAGAGATCAAATGCATGGACCATGTCATCTCACTTTACACATTAGATGTTAGCATCTTATACTGCTAGTTTGGCGCTTTTGGTAGCATTATAAGATGATCCCTCATTTAGATATCAAGATAAAATGTGTTCTTCCTTGAGTATGCACCGTGCTATGGATCGTGTTTCGAGACATCACGTGATGATCGGGTGTACTCGACTCTACGCTTTCATACAACAGGTGTAAGACAGTTTTACACACGCGAGTACTAAGGTTCTTACTTGGCGAGCCTAGCATGTACAGACATAGCCTCAGAACACGGACCGAAAGGTTAAGCATGAGTCATATGGTTGATATGATGCCCATATAGATGCTCGCCTTTGAAGCTACACCGACTCACGTGATGATCGGACTTGGTGTAGTGGATTTGGTTCATGTAATCACCAAAAAGGCACGAGGGATGTCGTTTTTTGAGTGGGAGTTCATTAGTAATTTGGATTAGTTGAACTCAATCTATCATAAACTTAGTCTAAATAAACTTTACAAATTTTGTTGTAGATGGCACCACCTGCTTTTAATTTCAATGTGTTCATGGAGAAAGAGAAACTTGCTGCGAATCGTAGCAACTTCACCAACTGGGCTATGAATTTGAGGATTCTCCTCACTGCTGCACAAAAGCAATATGTGCTAGATGCGCTGCTAGGACCCCCACCAGCTCCTGCTGCCCCTGACGTGGAAAAGAATGTCTATGTGACTCGTCAGGAGGACCACAACTTGGTTCATTGCGGCATACTGTATGGGCCAGAGCCAGAACTTCGAAAGCGTTTCGAAAATGGCAATGCCTTTGATACCATGGGAGAATTGAAAATGATTTTTGATACCCATGCTGCCGTAGAGAGTTATAATGCTTCTGAAAAGTTCTTCAGCTGCAAAATGGAGGAAAACAGCTCTGTTAGTGAGCACGTACTCAAAATGTCTGGGTACGCCGATAAGCTTGTGTCCTTGGGAATAATGATTCCCAATGACTTAGGCATACATCGTGTTCTCCAATCTCTGCCACCTAGCTACAAGGGCTTCGTGATGAACTATAATATGCAGGGCATGAAGAAGACTCTTCCCGAGCTTCTGTCAATGCTTAAGACTGCAGAAGTGGAGATTAGGAAAGAACATCAAGTGTTGATGATCAATAAGACCACCGGTTTCAAGAAGGACAAGAAAGGCAAGAAGAAGGGAAAGAAGGGCGGCAAATCTGTTGCCGCACCTGAAAAGAAACCCCGGGCTGGCCCTAAGTCTGATACCGAATGCTACTATTGCAAGGGGACTGGCCATTGGAAGCGCAACTGCCCCAAGTATTTGGCGGACAAGAAGTCCGGCAAGGCAAACAAAGGTATATGTGATATACATGTTATTGATGTGTACTTGACTAGTACTCGCAATAGCACCTGGGTATTTGATACGGGATCAGTTGCTAATATATGTAACTCGATTCAGGGGCTGTGGAACAAGCGACAACTAGCAAGGGATGAGGTCACAATGCGGGTCGGCAATGGATTAAGAGTTGATGTGATCGTCGTCGGAACGCTGCCTCTCCATATGCCATCGGGATTAGTCATAAACCTAAATAATTGTTATTTGGTGCCTGCACTTAGCATGAACATTGTATCCGGATCATGTTTGATGCAAAGTGGTTATTCGTTTAAATCTGAAAAGAATGGTTGTTCGATTTATATGAATAATATCTTTTATGGTCATGCACCTATGTTGAATGGTTTATTTCTGATGGATCTCGATAGTAATATTACGCACATTCATAATGTTAATGCTAAAAAGATTAAACTTGATGATGATATATCTGCATATGTGTGGCACTGTCGTCTAGGTCATATTGGCGTTAAACGCATGAAGAAACTCCATTCTGATGGACTTTTGGAATCACTTGATTTTGAATCATTTGATACATGTGAGCCATACCTTATGGGCAAGATGACTAGAACGCCGTTTTCTGGTTCAATGGAACGGGCGATAGATCTATTGGAAATCATACATACTGATGTGTGTGGACCAATGAGTGTGTCAGCACGAGGTGGATATCGTTATTCTGTTACTTTCACGGATGATTTGAGTAGATACGGGTATATCTATTTGATGAAACACAAGTCTGAAACTTTTGAAAAGTTTAAGGAATTTTAGAATGAAGTGGAAAATCATCATAATAGAAAGATCAAATTTCTACGGTCTGACCGTGGAGGAGAGTATCTAAGTTATGAGTTTAGCACACACATGAAAGAGTGTGGAATAGTTTCACAACTCACACCTGCCGGAACACCACAACGTAATGGTGTGTCGGAACGTCGTAATCGTACCTTATTGGATATGGTTTGATCTATGATGTCTCTGACTAACTTTCCACTGTCATTTTGGGGTTATGCACTAGAAACAGCTGCATTCACTTTAAATCAGGCACCATCTAAATCCGTTGAAACGACACCGTATGAATTATGGTTTGGAAACAAACCTAAGTTGTCATTTCTTAAAGTTTGGGGATGCGATGTTCATGTGAAGAAACTTCAACCGGATAAACTCGAACCCAAAGAGAAAAAATGCTTCTTCATAGGATACCCTAAGGAAACGATTTGGCATACCTTCTATCACAGATCCGAGGGCAAGGTTTTTGTTGCCAAGAATGGAACCTTTCTTGAGAAGGAGTTTCTCGTGAAAGGTGTGAGTAGTCGGAAGGTAGAACTCGAAGAGGTTATTGAACCTTCTCTTCATGAAATGGCGAGTGGCGCAGCACCAGAAGTTGTTTCGGAATTGACTTCACATAATGAAGAGAGAGCTAATGATATTGATCATGAAACTCCGAAAGAGGAAATACCGAACCTCGCAGGTCAAGCAGGACACGTGCAGCTCCTGAACTGTACGGCAATCCTGTTGTGAATTTCATGGTTGATGAAATGGATGACCCTGCGACGTATGAAGAAGCGATGATGAGCCCGGATTCCAACAAATGTCTAGAAGCCATGAAATCCGAGATGGAATCCATGTACGAGAACCAAGTTTGGACCTTGGTGGACTTACCTCACGATCGAAAGGCCGTTGAGAATAAATGGATTTTCAAAAGAAAAACTGATGCTGATGGTAACGTGACCATCTATAAGGCTCGACTTGTCGCAAAGGGGTTTCGACAAATTCAGGGAGTTGACTACGATGAGACATTCTCTCCCGTAGTGATGCTTAAGTCAGTTAGGATTATGTTAGCAATTGCTGCATATTTCGATTATGAAATATGGCAGATGGATGTCAAAACTGTGTTCCTCAATGGTAATATTGAAGAAGAGTTGTATATGATACAACCTAAGGGTTTTGTCGATCCTAAGGATGCTAATAAGGTATGCAAACTTCAACGATCCATATATGGACTGAAGCAAGCATCCCGGAGTTGGAATCTCCGCTTTGATGAGGTGATCAAAGAGTTTGGATTTGTCCAAACTTATGGAGAGGCTTGTATTTACAAGAAAGTGAGTGGGAGCAATGTGGAATTTCTGATATTATATGTGGATGACATATTATTGATTGGAAATGATATAGATCTTTTAAACAGTGTTAAAAGTTATCTAAACAACAAATTTTCGATGAAAGACCTTGGTGAAGCATCATATATATTAGGCATTAAAATCTATAGAGATAGATCAAGGCACCTAATTGGGCTATCGCAGAGTACATACCTTGATAAGATATTAAAGAAGTTTAATATGGACGAAAGTAAGAAGGGGTTCTTACCTATGTTGCAAGGCTAGACATTGAGTAAGACTCAAAGTCCGGCTACGGCGGAAGAAAGAGAGATGATGGACAATATCCCCTATGCCTCGGCCATAGGCTCTATTATGTATGCCATGCTATGTACAAGACCGGATGTGGCACATGCTATTAGTTTGACTAGTAGGTACCAATCTGATCTAGCTTCGGAACACTAGATAGTGGTAAAGAACATCCTCAAGTACTTGAGAAGAACTAGGGATATGTTTCTTATATACGAAGGTGAAGAAGAGCTAGTCGTTAAGTGTTATGTTGACGCTAGCTTTGACACTGATCCGAATGACTCTAAGTCTCAATACGGATACGTATTTCTCTTGAACGGAGCAACAGTTAGCTGGAGGAGTTCCAAACAACCTGTGGTGGCTGGATCAACGACGGAGGTGGAATATGTTGCTGCTTCAGAAGCGGCGCAGGAAGCGGTTTGGATGAAAGAGTTCATTACGGAACTAGGTGTGGTTCCTAGTGCATTGGACCCAATGGTGATCTATTGTGACAACAATGGAGCCATAGCCAACGCAAAGGAACCGAGGTCTCACAAGAATTCCAAGCATATTAAGCGCCGGTTTCACTCCATCCGCGAGCATGTCAAGGATTGAGATATAAAGATTTTTAAAGTACACATGGACCTAAATGTAGCAGATCCATTGACTAAAGCTCTCCCTAGGGCAAAACATGATCAACACCAGAACTCCATGGGTGTTAGATTTATCACTATGTGAACTAGATTATTGTCTCTAGTGCAAGTGGGAGACAGAAGGAAATATGCCCTGAGAGGCAATAATAAAGTTGTTATTATGTATTCCTTATATATGATAGATGTTTATTTTGCATGCTAGAATTGTATTGATCGAAAACATCAATACATGTGTGTTTAATAAACAAAAAGGGTTCCTAGTTATGCC
Source organism: Avena eriantha (assembly GCA_910589775.1). NCBI lineage: Eukaryota > Viridiplantae > Streptophyta > Magnoliopsida > Poales > Poaceae > Avena > Avena eriantha. The sequence continues at coordinate 239,554,572 of OU342746.1, forward strand.
TCTCTTATAGACTAGCTTGTTGATTAACAAGATGATCAAGGTTTTCTGATCATGGACATTGGATGTTGTTAATAACAAGGTCACACCATTGGTGAAATGATGTGATGAACATTCATCCGAAGTATAGCATTGCGATCAAGTCATTATGTTTATATTGCTATAACATCATACGAAGTAATCTTTATCCTTAGACCATGAGATCATGTTAATTGCTAACACCTGAAGAGTATCTTGATAACATCAAACGTCACACCGTAACAGGGTGACTATAAAGATGGGTTCAGTACTACGAAGGTGTTATGTTGAGGCTCATGGATCAAGAGTGGAATTTGTCAATCCCGATGACAGATAGATATACTCTGGGCCCTCTCGGTGATATCACATTGAGATATCTTGCAAGCAAGTGATGTGATCACTAGAATGTTATATCACGGGAACGAGAAAATAGTGCATATCGGTAACAAGATCAAACTAGGTATGGAGATACCGATGATCGAATCTTGGACATGTAATATATCGCGAGAAAAGGGATTTAGTTACAAGCGTTAAAGGCTCTCACGATCACAGAAGTCATCGTTGAATGTGTAGGAGTCAGCACGGATCTCCAGGTCCCGCTGCTGATTATTGATCGGAGAAGGGTCTCGATCATGTCTGCATTATTCGCGAACCGTAGGGTGACACACTTAAGAGTTACCGGACACCATTTTGGAGCACATATGTTTCAGACGAAAGAATTGCAAAGTGTAGGAATTGTTTCAATAGAAACCGGAAATTGTTTCGGGTGAAATTGCAGAAAGTGGTTCTGCATGTGATATTGAAATATTGCAAGGGGCTATATGTGAATGTTTGTTAATTAAAGTAATTAACAAAATTCTGAATAAATTTAATAAAAGAGTTTTACTAAATGAGAGAGCATTAAACTTGGAGAATTTTAATGCATTTAAAGTGGAGACTTTAAAAGGGAATGTGAAGAGGCATTTTAATGTGGAGGGGTTACCACCACATGAATGGGGGAGGTGAGGGGTCACCCCCCATGCGCCGGCCATGGAGAGAGGGGGTACCCCTCTTTCCTCCTATAAAAGGCCACCCATTCCCTCCTTCATCCTGACACCTCCTTGTGAAGGATCTCTCTCCCCCTCTAGAATTATTCCCCCATGGTCTTGGATTAGCGAGATACATGTTCCCGGTGGCATTTCGTCTGGAAGGAGTTGCTGCTTCCGCTGGATCGTTGGAGCAAGGAGGTGGAGGTTGTCCGGTGGCTTGAACGTGTGTGTGAGTGCGGATGCGCTGCTGAGTTGCGGCGCTCGGACTTCCTCACGATCTTGAGATCGGCAAGTGTACGACTACATCAACCACGAGTTCCTACTCGTTAGCAAAACTCGTTGTCTTCGAGGGTAAGTTCTCGTTGGATGTATGTTCACCCGTTGCTTTGTACCTAGTAGATAGATCTTGGCGTGTAGTTCACACCGTAGGAATTTTTTTGTTTTCTATGCTGCGGACCCAACATCTTTACTTCTAGTCTTCACTCGAACTTCAGAGGTGCCTTGGCATTCATAATCAAAGGCAAGAGATACCACTCTATCATACCTTGTTATGAGCATTGTAATGTTGCTTATATTTATACTTCATGCTACTTATTATTTTTTAGTTGAAATCTCTTCATAGCTTGCATTGCCTATTAAGTAAACTTAGTTGCATACTCCTTATTATGAATTGTCTAAGTAGTTTATCACATGCTGAGAATATATACATCATATGAAGCAAATGTATTCGCGAAAGTTTCTTTTATCGCACTCAGTTTTCGACTGAATTGCTTGAGGACAAGCAATAAGCTAAGCTTGGGGGGAGTTGATACGTCCAAAACGTATCTACTTTCCTGAACACTTTTGTTATTGTTTCTCATCTAAACTTGTGTGATTTGGATGCAACTAACACGTACTGACGCTTTTCAGCAGAATTGCCTTGGTGTCTAGTTTTTGTGCAGAAAATCAACTATCAGGAAAAATCCCAGAAAATATGCCAAAAATCCTATTTCACCAGAAGACTCCCAGAGCCAGAATACGAGACGAAGGGGGGCTAGGCCCAGGCCACACCACCTGGCCACGCGGGCTAGCCCAGGCCGCGCCAGGGGATGGTCTGGCCGCCCCAGACACCCCCTCGGTCTCCCTCTTTGCCTATAAGAAGCCTTCTGACCTAAAAAATCTAGGGGGTTCGACGTTTTTCCAGAAGGAGTTCTGCTCCGCCACCATCATCAGATTCCACGAAACAACACCAGAAACTCCGTTCTGGCACCCTTCCAGGACGGGGAATTGGAGGAGATCATCGCCATCATCATCACCATCGCTTCTCCATCGACCATCCATGTTTCCCCCATCTATGAGTGAGTAATCCCCCGCTATAGGCTATGGGGATGGTAGGGATTGGATGAGATCGTTCATGTAATGGCATGAGATCGTTAGGACATGGTGCCTAGTATCTTCTATTAGTGCTTTATGACTTTGTTGCCACTTGTTATGCCTAATGCTTGTCACTAGGGCCCGAGTGCCATGATTTCAGATCTAAACATGTTATTGATTCATTATGATAGTATTGTTTATGGTCTTACCTGCAATTTGTATACACATGTTGTTGTCTGGAACCAATGGCCCCGAAGTGACAGAAATCGGGATAACCGGAGGGAATGGCTTTGATGTGAGGATCACATGTGTTCACGGAGTGTTAATGCTTTGCTCCGGTGCTCTATTAAAAGGAGCACCTTAATTGCCAGTAGTTCCCTTGAGGCCCCGCTGCAAACGGGCTGGCAGGACAAAAGATGTTGTGCAAGTTCTCATTACGAGCACATATGACTATATATGGAACACATGCCTAGGATTATCTAGTACTTGGATGATTTATCTTATTTATCTGCAATTGCCCTATGTTCTAATTGCTATGTGAATCGTCTTGTCCATGCAACGCCCGTCCATCCATCCCTATACCTACTGCACTCGAATCCTACTGTTTACTGCTATTGTTACTACTGTCTTTGCTTTGCTACTGCTGCTACTTTACTATTCCTACTACAAAATTGTTGCTACTGATAAACTGCTGTGAGCAAGATTGTTTCCAGGTGCAGCTGAATTGACAACTCAGTTGTTAAGGCTTATAAATATTCTTTGGCTCCCCTTGTGTCGAATCAATAAATTAGGTTTCACTTCCCTCGAAAATACTGTGATACACCCCATATACTTGTGGGTCATCAGCACCTAAGGAATTTTCTGAGACATCCAAACATTATGACAACATATTTTCCTCTCAAGAACCCTACACTCAAATCAATGATTCGACTATGAACTTCGGGTTACTCCCATAGGGAGCGCTGGAAGCACATTCGACTGAAACAAGCAAAAGACGACAGTAGTCACAAAATACTTATAGTCCCCACTCGAGTCTACGACTCGAATAGGCACTCGAGGGCTACTCCCATAGGGAGCGCTGATCGCGCACCCTATGATTTTTTCTTACACACAACTGTGTGTTGATTACATCCACACTCGAAAGCATTGGCGACTCCGCCTCATAACTTCCCTACAAAGATATTACGTATCCTGGGCCACCCAAATCATCTCCGCGATGATAAAATTTGGATGCCGCGTCTACGACACGAAGATAAGACCTGAATAAGGCCTGACAACGCACCTACTGCGCTTTACTAGAAACATGCCTTGACGGCCGCGTCGAGTGCTTACACTTATACATTGGGATTCAAACTCTATAAGACCTACGTGATCTGAGTCGAATTACGCCAGCACTTTTCCGAATTTGAGTCCGGAGACTCGAATTTGAGTAGATTGCGTTGTTTTTTCCTAAGGCAGTTAACTGATTCCGATACATCGGATGAATCAAGCGCGTATATCAACAATCCCTATGACATCAATCAAAGCACTTGAAAATATATGTTCGGCTATGGAATCGAAAGACTTCATTAGTCTCCGCTCGAATCTGCGATTCAACCGGACACTCGGGGATACTGACGTGGGCATACCTTACAGGTACTCGATCTTAGCATATACAGTCCAATCTGGCAAAATCCCACGGCGTTATCGAGGCCCAATTGAGGATTCGGGTGACCGAAGGAGACTCCTACTACTTGCGACACACGGCAAGATCAAAGATAGAAAGTTTAAAGGGGAAAAACCCTAACTTGTAATCGACTCGACTTGCTATCCCGAGACCTAGCCTATCTATATAAAGGCTAGGAGGGGCGGCGAGGAGGACAATCACAACCCTAGTTTCCACAACCTCGCTAGATCGCGTCTGCGCACCCCCTATAACTTTCAACTCCCTCGATAATTCCAAGAGAAGACAAGCAGAAGTAGGGTCCTCTACGAGGCCTGAACCTAGGTAAACCTTGCGTCCCTGTGCGCTTGTTTGCTAGCCGATTGATGACTCCAACGCTCCCTCCTTCTCCAAAACTCAAGTCCATAACAATGGGCATTGATGAGTTTAACCCTCGTCAATGTCTTTACAAGTAAAGAATAAAACAAATATTACAAAAATAATAATAAAAGGGAAAACCTAAATCTAGTCCTTCCGCATGTTGTCTTGTTCATGTTCCTGAAATAGAAAAGACAAAAATAAGTAAGAGAAAATGGTTAGGGTTATAATTGCTCTTAGACATGCAATGAAATGCATTGCTGATACATCATTGAGCTTTAGTAAAAGGGGCAAAATAGTAAATTGTTTTTATCATGCTAAAAGCTTTCGCACAAGCATCATTAGAAAAAGGGGAAAGTTTCACCTTATGAAGTAAATTGGCAACAGTAAAAAAGTCATGAAAAGATCTAATTTCACATGATCTCATCCACAACAGTAGAGTTACAAGCATTTTAACTCAAACCTAGTAAGAAGGTAAACTGCTCACACACACATGCATTAAATGTGTTGTCAAAACATCAGTGCACCAGGAAGCCAACAAGAAGAGTGCACAAGCCGCGGTACAACACTCCCAATTCACAATACATCACCATCTAGGAGAGCACCAATAGCTCATCACAAGAACTCGCCACATCCACACTAAAACCACCAGAACATAACCACTAATACCATGATCGCCTGATCCAAGTACAATACAAGAAGGACCAGGAGAAAAAGGTCAAGTCAGGATCTATAAGGAGTAGGACAACATGCACAATAGAAGCAAGATCCACCCAGGCTAGCAACAACATCTCTAACAAAAATTTTTTTTTACTCTGCAATAGCTGGTTGACCACCAAAATCATGCATAGTAGTTTGTTCTTATCTGTTTATAAGCATGATAGTTGGAGTATGGGGTTATCCTTAGTCTTGCACTCAAATGAAGTGCAAATTCCTCACAATATATCTAGGCACATATTAGTATATGTTCTTATACAAGTACAAATGGGCCTTAAACTTTTCCATCACTGGCCAAGGACTTCAAATCAAAAGCTTACATAAAAATCATCTCAAATAAATGATTACATCTCCATTTACCCAGGTAGTTGAGAGTAGCAGATCATGCTAGACAAGATAACCACTATGCACAATCCAACTCACGACACCATAGTGGCATCTATACTAGCAAAAGCCATATACTTAAGAACTCAAATAGATAAATCATTTTCCTAGTCTACCAAGCTAGGAATCATCTAGGCAATTACTATCATATTGACACTACATATATTTTTAGCAAATCCATCTCATTTGCAAGTGACATCCCAAGGATTTCTTATCATTTTCCTAGTAGGAAACCTAGGAATCATTGCTAGTAACAATTTACTATATACTGAATAGTTACAAAAATTCAGTGAATATCACGTTGAAGCAAGGCATCAGATAATCCTAGTGTCACCACAATAACATAAGCCTAAATCCAATCTTTTCATAGAACAAGTCATAGTAATAAGATATTATCAACACATGGGCATACGTAGTAAATTATAGGAACATGTATGAGTGATCATCCCACGTCATTGAAGACAGAACTAGGAAACCCTAGGATTAATTCTAGGACAATAGCAACAATACCAATTCATGAGTAGCAATATAGTGTATATTTAAGCTAGATGAGCTAGCTATGGAAGCATTGGTTGTCAACAAATAAATATAGGGCATGCACTAGGAGACAAGGAGTGAAAGTGAGAGTGAAAAAGAAGAAGTGGGAAGGAGAAAACCTACCCATGGTCCTCGCTCAAAGCTTGACGAAGAGGAAGTCGTGGAGGTCGGCGGCGGCACAGAGAGCACCGTGGCACTTGACCCGCGTTGAGCCACACCTACAACACCGCAACACCAACGAGGGCTAGATGTAGTCCTTAGTCTCCACAACACTAGCACCACGCCACAAACCTCACTGGATTACACTGCAAGGTCATCAACGAGCGGCGGAGCCGAGGTGGCGAAACCCTAGTTACAAAAGAGGGTCAGTGAGGTCAGAAGAGGGGGTGCCATGTGAATCGACTTGGACCAGTCGATGGAGCGGAGAGAGCAGCATCCACGGCGCCTGGCAGCGGTGGCTGGAGCTCGCCGGAATCGAGCGGCAATAGTGCCAGCGCCATGAGATCGCTAGAGAGAGAAGAAGAGAGGACCGGAGAGAGAGATGGGAGTGGGCCGGATGGACCGACCTTGTCTAGAGTGGAGAGGGTTGAGCTCAAACCAATGGGCCGGGTTATCCAATGGATCGGGCTGTCAGTTGGCCAAGCCCAGTTACTAATAGAAAATAAAAATAATTAGTAAATAAAATAAAAAACAAAAGGAATATTCTGTCAATGCAATTAGTACCGAAAAAATACAGAAAAATCATAAAAATAAATACTCTCTCCGATCCATATTAGTTGTCGCATAAATGGATGTATCTAGACATATTTTAGTGCTAGATACATCCAATCTAATGACAAGTAATATGGATCGGAGGGAGTACAATTTTCACTTTTGTGTATGAAAAATATTCCTTCATCCTAGAAAAATACTAAATATAAAATTTCAAGTTAAATTAGAATTACTAAAATTAGAGGTTATAAAATGGATTAATTAAATCCAATTTTCTTATGAAATTAAAATAAAATATTTTCTTTTAAACATTTAAAATTTTAATAAATTCGAATTAGCTTTTCAAAAACTAATTATAAATTTATTTTCATATGAAAAATATTTATTGTTTTTATTCCATTATAAATTAAGAAAATACTTTAAATATCCATAAAAAATTGGGTAAAGCACACAAAGGTGGGTAAGAATTCAAAATAAAACATCGCACGACATTATTATGCATAAATTCATTATCTGGTTTTTTAAACATCGTCTTTATAGGATAATGATGGTGTTTTGTAGAAACATAAGTCTAGGGGCAAGTCAAAGTGTTTGACTTCACTATCTCTCAGTCTCAAGCCAAGTTCATCACTTGGTCATGGAGGTGGCTATTCGGCTCACGGGTGCATTTGCACCCATTGTGAGAAAAGATATTTCATAATTTCAAAAAATCGAAAAACATGTCTATATATATATATTCAAACATTTTATGTTTGTTCACAACTTTTCGGGTGAAAAAACATTCTACGTGTCTCGTGCAAAAAAGACAAAAAATATCGTGTGAATAGTTCTATTCACGTGGTATTTTTTGTCATTTTTATATATGGCACATAAAACATTTTTTCATCTGAAAATTTGTGAACGAATATAAAATATTCGAATGTATATGTAAACATTTTATATCGATATTTTCAAATTTTCGAAATATGTTTTTTCATAATGGGTGTAAATATATCCGTGAGCCAAAAAGGATTTTCCACTTGGGCATGTCCTTTGATGATGTTTTATAAATTATTTGCAATATATTATTAAAATCACCTAAAAGGATACGGAAAATATTATTTTCATAATAATACGACTTATGAGTGTGGATTCACTGGCTAGGGGCTAGGGTAGGTGTGCACCCGTTAGCTACCACTAGATTTGCTTGAAGATCTATTTTTCCTTTCCATAAAACAAAACAAAGGATGATCCACCGGGGGAGCAGAGAGCATAAAGCGCAAAAATACACGCAGACGTAGAAGAGACCATGGCGGCTCCGCACTCGGAGAGCGAGCCTCCATTCCTTCGTTTCCCCGCAACAGAACTCCAGGTCCACTGTGCGTGAGCGTGACCTCCCATATCCAGCTACAGCGCTACTACAACAATGGAAGATTTATATAACCCGGAGATTCTCCTCGAACCACAAACTCCACATGCGAATGCGAATCAAATTCGAGCCATCCGCAAACCCCACGCGCGCGGGGCAGCCTGTGTAAAAGCGCGAACTCGAAAAGGAACCTCAGCTTGCTCGCGTCGCACGTAGTAACATATTTGCTCTTTTCCTCCCGCGGTCCATCCAAACCCATATGCATGCTTTACTCTCTGGTGTTTTACTCTCTGGTGTGACGAGTGACCTATCTATCTATCAGCTGCTGCCTGCTGGGCATTTAAGTAGCAACGACCCCTTCTTCCCCATCGTCTGCCCCTCGCTCTCCACTGCTTTCTTTCTTTCTCCGTACCGCACCAGCTCTCGCATGCTCTCCCACGTCGAGATGGCACCGGCCGGGGCAGGCGGCGGGTTCAAGCTCTTCGGCAAGGTCATCACGCAGTGCGCCGAGGCGCCGCAGACCGCGCCCGTGTTCGTCGCGCAGGATGCCGCCGAGTCCGCGCGCCGGCTGCACGGCGAGCTGCCGGACCGGACGGCGGCGATCAAGCGTGAGGCGGCGGACATGGACGAGAAGCATCAACAGCAGCAGCAGCAGCAGGGAGGGGACGCGGAGACGCCGCGGCGGACGCAGCTGCAGGAGTCGGCGGAGGCGCGCGCGGCCGCGGCGCCGCTGCCGTGCCCGCGGTGCCGGAGCCGGGAGACCAAGTTCTGCTACTTCAACAACTACAACGTCAACCAGCCGCGCCACTTCTGCAAGGCATGCCACCGCTACTGGACCGCCGGAGGCGCTCTCCGCAACGTGCCCATCGGTGCCGGCCGCCGCAAGAACCGCCCGCTCGGCCCCATCGCCACCGTCGCCGGCCACCACCACCACCACCTCCACCACCACCACCGCGCGGCCGCCGGTTACGTCCTCGGCTTCCCCAGCCCTTCTCCCTCTCCCACCTCCCCGTCGCCGATGTACGCGGACCGGTGGCAGGTCGGCCCTGACCGTCCGTTCTGATCCGACCGACCGGCCATTAGTTCGTCTCCCGCCGAACCGGCCGGAAGACTCGGGGTGGATAGAGCTTTGGTTTGACCCGTGAGGGATACGCAAACACTGCTGGCTCGGAAAAAAGAGGAGGAGAATTCGAATGGATCACCTTTTTTCCTTTTTCTTCCCGTCCGCTCTTTGCTACCAGTAGCTTGTCACTCCTTAATTCCTCCTAGTACTAGCTGTTCGTTTCTTCCTTCTCCTTTTCAGTGTGTGTAAGTGTGCGTTGCGTGTGTAATGTAAAATGGGACTGATCAGCAGGTTACGGTACGAAAGTTGGCGAAAATCCTTCCTTCCGTCGTCCATTGTGTATGATGCCATGCGCTGCCGACGGCTCCCTCCATCATCATGACTCGGATGAATGTGAAGCGCGATCGATCCCATGCTTGTCCGTATTCAGATCTTGGAAGTCAGTGCTCATCATCACTTTTCCCTCTCGCCCAAACGAGTCGCCAACTACTCATCTTTCTTACTACTCCTACTAGATGAAAGTGATTGGTGCTGCTGCTTTGGTCGTAATATAATACTCCGTATGTTCTTATTACTGTACCTGTAAAAGATTACTCCTACTGCTATACAGTTCCTCTGCTGGTACGCCTGAGTTTTTCGTCGCACGGATATATCGCCATATTCTGCTGCCTGGGTATTAACGGGAAGAGGTACTCCTCGTTAGACGTTTAATATTTTAGGGTAATAGATGATTGTATTACCAGACGACCAAAGGCCAGAATATATAGTACATGTACAGGTGTAAATATACAGAGCGCTCCTAACATATGGGGAAACTACAATATACAAATATACTCTAACACCCACCCACCCTAAAACTCATGGTGGATCCACAACACTGAGTCTGGAGAGTAAGAAATCATGTTGTGTGCGGGTTTGTGTCTTTGTAAAGAAATCTGCCAACTGCAAGTCTGAAGGCACATAACGAAGCGCAACAACCTGATCCTGCACCTGAGCACGTGTATAAAGCATCAACACCAATATACTTGGTCAGCTCATGCTTGACCGGATCACGTGCAATACTGATAGCACCTGTACTGTCTGACAAAAGTGGAGTGGGTGTCGTAACAGAGACCCCAAAATCTGCAAACAACCACCGTAACCAGGTCACCGAAGCCATAGCCCGCAGCTCAGCCTCTACACTCGAACGGAAAACCGCTACCTGTTTCTTCGTCTTCCAAGCAACAAGCAAACCATCAAGAAACACACAGTAAGCAGAAAATGAACGACGATCCGTAAGATCATTCGCCCAGTAGCATCCGAGTAGCACTGGAGCTGGAGAGAGCTAGAACGAGGGAAGAAAATGCGACGAGTAATCGTGCCATGAAGATAATGAAGGACACGGAGGAGATGACTGTAGTGAACAGTGGTAGGAGCTAACACAAACTGGCTCAGAATATGAACAGGATAAGAGATATCAGGACGAGTGACAGCAAGATAAACAAGACTCCCAACAAGATGGCGATAACGAGTGGGATCGGGAAGAGGATCACCATCAGTAGGACGAAGCTTAACATTAAGCTCCATAGGAGTCTCAACGGTGCGCTCATCCGCAAGAGCAGCCCGAGCAAGAAGATCCTGAATATACTTTTCCTGAGAGATAGAAAAGCCATCAGAAGTGGAGGAAACCTCAATCCCAAGAAAGTAGCGAAGAGGACCAAAATTAGTCATAAGAAATTGATCACGGAGACGAGCCTTGACAAAGGCAATATACTCAGGATCATCATCAGTAATGATCATATCATCAACATAGAGAAGGAGAAGAGTGCGTCCACGAGGAGAAGTGTGAACAAAAAGCGCTGAATCATGAGAACTAGGAGAGAAACCAGCAACAGTCACCACAGAGGCAAAGCGCTCAAACCAGGCACGAGGGGCCTGTTTCAGGCCATAAAGAGAACATCGAAGACGACAAACCATCCCATCGGGAACAGAATACCCAGGAGGAGGCTGCATATAAACCTCCTCACTCAACTCGCCATTAAGAAAAGCATTCTGAACATCAAGCTCGGACACAGACCAGCGTCGAACAGAAGCAACAACAAGAAGAGTACGCACAGTGGTCATATGGGCCACAGGGGCAAAAGTCTCATCATAATCACGGTCGTGTTCATGCTGAAAACCACGAGCCACAAGACGCGCTTTATAGCGCTCAAGAGATCTATCAGAGCGGGTCTTAATTTTATAGACCCACTTACACGTGATAGGACGAACACCAGAAGGGGGAGAAACAAGATCCCAGGTGCCAGTGCGCTCAAGCGCAGCGATCTCCTCAGCCATGGCAAGCTGCCATTCAGGATGACACGCGGCATCCCGATAAGAAGTCGGCTCAGAGACGACAGAGAGACCATACTGACTAGGAGAGTAACGGTCTGAAGCACGACGCTGACGAACAGGCCGTGAAGAAGGAAGCTCATCCGCGGAAGATGACTCATCCGAAGAGGAGGAAGAAGGAACAGCGGAGGAAGGGTCCGAAGCCGGAGAACAGGGAGAACTAGGGGAACTAGACGGAGGAGAGGATGGCGCCGAAACCAAAGGAGGCGCATCAGAAGGAGAAGGGACAGCGGAAGGTGTATCAGGAAAAAGAAGAAAAGATAGATCATCCGTTGGGTAAGTACCAGAGGTGGGGCGAGGATAGAAAGGACGCGTCTCATCGAACGTGACATCACGAGAGATGCGCATCCAACGACCAACGGGGTCCCAACAGCGATAGCCCTTATGCTCATCACTGTAGCCGAGAAAGACACACTCAACAGACTGAGAGGTCAGTTTGGTGTGTTCGCGAGGAGGGAGAAGAACATAGCAAACGCAACCAAATAAACGAAGAGTCGAGTAGTCTGGACAGGTACCAGAGAGACGCTCGAGAGGAATGCCACCCTGAAGAGCAGCAGAAGGCTGGATGTTAATGAGGTAAGTCGACGTAGCGACAGCCTCAGCCCAGAAATGCGGCGGAAGAGATGAAGCAATCATCATAGCACGGGTAGTCTCAAGAATATGACGATGCTTCCGGTCGGCGACACCATTTTGAGCATGGGCGCCGGGACACGAGAACTGAGCAAGGGTGCCCTGCTCAGCAAAGATGCCACGCAGGTGCTGGGAGATATACTCTCCTGCAGAATCAGCACGAAACACACGAATAGGAGTGGAATACTGAGTACGAACCATGGCCACAAAGCACTGATAAATAGCAAGCACCTCACTGCGAGAGCGCATAAAAGACAACCAGGTGTACCGTGAAAAATCATCAATGAACAAAATATAGTATCGATGGCCCCTTTTGAAGCAAAGGGAGCTGGACCCCAAACATCTGAATGAACTAAATCAAAAGGTCGCTGAGATACAGACACACTAGTAGGATAGGGAAGCTGAATTTGTTTGCCTAACCTACAACCCTGACACGAATGTAAAGACACATCTTCTGAGACAGACCCCAGAAGACCACGACGAACTAATGACGATAAATGGGAGCCACAAAGATGCCCCAGCCGATGATGCCACTGCTGAAACGAGCCGGTGACAGAAGCAGCAACCGCAGGAGAACTGGCAGAGGAAGCGTCAGCGGAAGGAATACGAAACCAGTCTAACTCTCATAGCCCCAGATACTCAAGACTGCGAGGGCCAGCTCCAACCAGAGCCTGTGTACGAAGATCCTGAACAGCACACGAATCAGCATCAAGAATGACACGACAAACAAAATCAGTAAGCTGACTAGCAGAGAAAAGGTTCATCTTAAGACTGGGAACATGAGAAATATCAGGAACAGAGAAAGAGGAAGTAGAGAGGGTGCATCGACTGGAAATAGAAAGAGAGGTACCATCAGCCGTGATAACACGAACAGGAGAAATAAGAGAGCGAAGAGTAGAAAGAATAGAAGACGCAGAAGTCATATGAAAAGAAGCTCCAGAATCCAGACTCCACGGGAATGACGTACCTGACTGTGTAGAAGGTGATGGTCGCGCGGTGCCAGAAGATCTAGGCACAGAACCAGCAGTACCCGACGAGGAAGAACCTGTAGCAGCGAGGAGACTACGAAGACCACGGATAATATCCTGATCAGACAGTGCACCAGCAGGAGGTCCAGAAGCAACGATAGAAGATCCTGAAGAGCCAGCCTGCCGACGAGCAAGGTACTGCTGACGTAAGCGGGGTCCCTCGTCCAGCAGCCAGAGATATCGTGGCCAGGCTTGCCACAATGGGCGCAGGGAGGACGAGAACCACGAGGGTGCTGAGGCTGACTCTGACCCTGGGCCGACGGAGCAGAGAGTAGCGGCAGTGCTAGAGACCGTGACGAAGCTGGCGGCACGAGGGGACCACGAGCAGCAAGAACAGATGGAACCTCAAGAAGACCAGCACCACGAAGACGAGTCTCCTCAGCACGAAGCTCAGCCAGTACCTCAGAGAGCGGAACACGACCACGGGCAAGCAGCTGGGCACGACGCGGCTCAAACTCCTTGCGGAGCCACGACAAGAACTCAAAGACGCGCTGAAACTCCAGATCCACACGCACAATCAGACAGCAGGGACAAGTGTTACACACAGTTGTACGAAGAGAGTCAAGCTGACGCCAAATAGCAGCACTCTGAGTATAGAACTCATCAATAGTGGAATCACCATTCTTAAGATCATGATCCTGACGAACCACAGACAGATAAAGAGCATCTCCAAACGGCTGATAGCGCTGACGAAGAAAAGCCCACTGAGCAGCAGTATTGGAAAGACCCATGAACTCAGCAGCATACTGAGGCAGAACACTGGAAGTGAGAACAGCAGCAGCACGAGCATCCTCATCTATCCACTGAGTGTAGTCAGCCAGATCCAGCCGGTAGGTCGCTACAGCAGTAGAATGCTCCTGGACCTTCCGATCATAATCCGCCCGAGCAGTATCATCAGCACTCTGGGCTGCATCCTTGACCGCCTGAGTGACATCGGGGGTAAGGGCAACGGGCGTCGGTGACGCCGTAAGCGCAACGGGGCGCGGTGGACAGGAGACCTCACCGGAAAGCACACCCCAAAGGCGAAGACCGCGCATGTGGACGCGCATGAAGGCGGCGAAATCAGGATAATTCGCGCCATCAAAAATCACCGGGCAGCGAGGAATCGCAACATAGCCCGACGAGAAAGACGTCGTTTTTTTTTTCCAGAACAGATCTAGATCAGACAGAGACCGGACGCGGCAGCGGAGAGCTGGGGCGAGCGGCGGCTGGTCGGATCCGAGGTGGCCGGGGACGGAGACGTCAGCCGGGGACGTAGGCGGCGGCGGCCGGGCGCGGCGGCGGCTGCGAGGGGAGCAGCGGCGGCGGCCGGGCGCGGCTACTAGGGGAGCGGCGGCGACTGCGAGGGGAAAAAAAGGCCTTACGGCTCTGATACCATGTTAAGTAATAGATGATTGTATTACCAGAGGCCCAGAGGCCAGAATATATAGTACATGTAAAAGTGCAAATATACAGAGAGCCCCTAACATATGGGGAAACTATAATATACAAATATACTCTAATATAATAAAGAAAGAAAAGAAAAGAAGATAAGAGAGCCTGTTGCTTGCGCGTGCAAGTACCTTGCGCGCCAGTTTTAATTTGGACTAAGTACCGTAGTACTTGGCAGGGGTGTTTAATCCCCACGCCCCCGATCCATCCGTCCGGCCGTAGCAGCAGCAGCAACATGATTGATGATTCTCTGGTGGAGGGCCGGGAGGGACAGATCAACAAAAGTGGGTCTTCCCACATTTACATTTCGGTAAACTGGCCAAGCGCGCTTTTCACCGCCATCCTTTTGGGAAGTTTCGTCGCATAGAGAGAGGGAGAGAGACAGGCACCTGACTGGTGACTTATTGCTACTAGTCGTCATCAATGCATGACTGGAAAAAAAGAAAGATAATGGAAGCTTTTCCTAAAAGGACCCGGAGATAATTATTCCAACCGTCAGCTTGTCAGGGTCAAGGAGGGGCGCGTCTTTGAACAGCCAGCCAGCCCCGCCTCTTTTGCTAGTATAGTGGCTTTTTTTTTTGACTTGAGTATAGTGGCTTTAATTGCCCGCAAAGTTACTTTTGTAGCTAGCCGCTCGCTCGCTCGCAAAAGCGTTCTAGTAGGATTTACTCCTCGCTGGCTCAGCCGGCGTCAGCAATCTCTCGCGTGGTTGGGAGTTGTGGCTGCGGCGCCGGGACCTTTTCGCTGCTGCTGCTGCCGCTGGGGCAGGGTGTCCCCCACAGAGACAGAGCTAGCAGCTAGCAGCAGTAGTGACGTCGGTCGTGTGGATGGCTAACCTAACCTGGACCTGGCCTTGGGCTTTCAGCTTCGTAATAAGAGCGGCTAATCAATGGAATCGTATGGCTTTCGAGCAAAACATCATGATGTTCCCCCATCTGCTCCGATATGAATTGCGACGCGCCTTCACTTGGGGATCCAAAAAGAAAAGAAAAAGTTGCTAAAATGGTGACACATGTGGAGCTCGCCCTACACGCGACACGACAACCACTGAATACTATTCCCGATCCTCGAATACTAACACACTGGCAAGTGGCCGAAACACTTGACGTACGTACCACCAAAAAGCTAGTAACGTAAATTTGCGTCACGTAGTCTTTGAGTTGTGCACGCCGTAGCCCATAAAAGGTTACAACTTTGTTACTCGAGGGAAAAGAGACGCCAAGCTAGAGCAAAGAGAGGAGAAACACGGCAAGCAAGTATCGCTGCGAGCTGCGAGGAGCTCGTTTAATACGAAAGAAAATAAAGAAGAGCACCAGACCAGCAAGGAGCCATATTTCTGCAAACTACACGTGCTCTGCTGCGTTGCTAATAAAGCTGTGGAGACAGCCAACCCCAAAAAGAGTGCACCAGTCGGACAGTGCACTTCTCTTACCCGCAGTCAATCAAAGAAAGAATAAAGACTCTGCACAAAAGTTGGCGGTAAACTTCACCCACACACCCCCATAGACAGCCAGCTCTACTCGGCTCGATCGCCTCCTCCTCCGCTTGCCCGCCCGCCCACCCAGACTCTCACTTCAGTTGCTTTCGAGGGAAGAGTATACCGTGCAGCTGCGTGTCATGCTCGTGACTTTTCTCGGAGATCGACGACGGTAGCGGGAAGAAGGAAACCGACTGAAGCTGGGTTGCGTCTAAAAACGACGCGAGAGAACGAACGGATCGCGCGGTTTCAGAGTACGTACGTGCACGCGCGCAGTCGCTGTGTTTCGTCGGTCTCCGTCTAGATTTTCCCTCCCCGCAAAAAAAAAAAAGTCTAGATTTTCCCTGGGGATAATGTACGCGCGCGCGACGTAGTACGTGTGTGCGCGCTGGAGTGGCGCGGTGCCCATGACGCGGAGTTACGCTACGCGCGCGTCGCTCTTGGCCGTCGCCCGAGCGGTTTAGCTCCGATAACGACCCCATACTATGAGGAATCAATGGATCGTTGTGTTTGTTAATTAGTGGAGTGCGGCGACAGTGAGCTACCCGGCCCCGATCGAGGGGCCATGCGGGGGTCGCTTTCCTGCTCAATTAAGCTGGCGAGAAAGAGCCCAAAAAGAGGATACGTGTAGGCATCAGCCAAAGCTAGTACTGCGGTTTATTTACGCCGATGCTTACGTCCGGTTACAGTTGCGTTCGTGCCAAACTACTTAATCGGGAACCGTCGCTTGCCGCCTACATGGATTAGTTACGGATTGATTACGGACGTGACGTTAAACTCACCACTTATGGGATGGGGGCCCTACCGCCAAAATAGCGAACATGCATGCCAGTAATAAGACTTTGCTACTAGTAGTAGTATCAGTATGGCCACTGATAGCTAGCTGCTAGGAGTACCTTTTGCTCGGCCACTGTTCGGCGCACGTACGTAGGAGGTAGGACATGGCGCCCGAACGTGGAGCGGGAGAGCATAAAGCTTGCTTTCTTTCAACTGTAGTTACTACTGGTGCGCTTTTACCAAAGAAGAAAACAAGAGCATGAGTTAAGGCTGGGAAGGTGTATACTTTTGACCAATACACGCACCAGAACTTTCACTTTTTCATATACCCTTTTGGAAGTTACGTTGAAACTGCTCAAGGAATTACTAGTTACCGACTTAATTTCTACTACTCTCGCCGATCTAAATTAATATTCTCAAATCCGTTTAGATTCAGATGTATTCAATCATGTTTTAGTACTGAATTACTTTTAAAAAATATTTTAATATTAAATACATCCAAATTTTGATAAATCTGACAACATTAATTTTGATCGGAGGAAGAAACAGAACCGGTGATCTTACACGGAACCGATGTATTTCTTGCTTGCCTAAATTATTGGACCCTTAAACTAGATTAGACCACAAGGCAGTACGTAGCTAGAAGGAATATACTACGTACTACTCTTTTGTTCAAACAGTCTTAGATTTACCGGTGGGAATACCTTGTATCGGTACACATGCTCTGTTAGGCAAACAAACACCGAATAAGTCTATGCCATGAAGAGGTGAAACTGACCAGCTGAATCACGCGACGTCTAGAAGCTGTAAAGCATAAATGGAACAGCTAATTACAGTTCAGGTACCACAAATTGCATCGAAAATTGTGTTTTAGTACCACATCTTTTAATAAAGGTGTAAAGTCTGTAACAAACCTTCAAGTCGTAGCTGGTGTCGAAATCGAACCCCGAAGTGTCAATCCTAGAAATCAGCAGCATGAACTCACAAATCCTGGTTTGGCGTGATGGTCGTTTGCAGCAGAAATTCGCTGTTGTGGCATGGGTCAATGCTGCACTAGTGGAAACGAGGCCTTTGGTTGAGCCTGGAAATGGACCGGTGTTAAAGGGAGGGCCTGTACCAGCGTAGCCCGTGCGCCACGAACCGGTGTTAAAGGCCCCTGCACCAGTGGCCCGCGCAGCCCCCCCTTTAACACCGGTTCGTGGCTTGAACCGATGTTAAGGGGGGAGGGGGGGGGGCTATATAAGACACCGCAGCCCACACCCCACTCTTCCATTTTTTCACTATCTCATTTTGGAGCCTAGCAAGAGGGTGTGAAGTGTGCTAGTTTGTGTTTTTTTCGTATGCACAAGAGGTGTTCGGTGAAATGCCCGAGAGCTCAAAATAAGTTTTCTCGTTGCTCTTTCCTTCTCGGTCGAGGTCGGCAACTATCCTTTCATGTGCCATTGATGTACTATATATATAAATGGTCATCTCCCTATTATTTTTTGATATATACTATATATTAATGCAGATGAACCGGCAATGGATGTACGGTGACCGCCGCACTTCCGAGTACATTACGGGCCTCCAAAATTTTATCGTTGTGGCTAATGCAAACCGTGGTCACAATGGTTTTATGTGATGTCTGTGTGTTCACTGTCAGAACAAGAAAGACTACTCAAATACCAGAACCATTCACGCCCACCTGCTTTGATCCGGTTTCATGCCCAGCTATAATTGTTGGACCAAGCACGGAGAAAAAGGGGTTGTGATGAAAGACAACGAAGAAGAAGAGGATGATGACAACTATCATAATATGTATCCTGAATATGATGATACTGCAACGGGGTAGATAATGAAGATCAAGAGGCAGCAAATGGGCCCGCTGATGACGATCTTGGTCGGGCCATTACTGATGCAAAGGAAGAATGTGGAACTGAAAAGGAGAAGGAGAAGCTGGAGCAGATGTTAAAGGATCACAAAACATTGTTGTACCCAACTTGCGAAGATGGCCAAAAAAAGCTAGGTACCACACTGGATTTGTTGCAATGGAAGGCAGAGAACGGTGTGACTGACAGCGGATTTTCAAAGTTGTTGGTAAAAATAAAGAATCTTCTTCCAAGAAATAATGAGTTGCCCGACAGTACATACCAAGCAAAGAAGGTTGTCTGCCCTCTAGGATTAGACGTGCAGAAGATACATGCCTGCATTAATGACTGCATCCTCTACCGCGGTGAGAAGTACGAGGATTTGGATGCATGCCCGGTATGCAC
The DNA here is from genome assembly GCA_910589775.1 of Avena eriantha. Lineage (NCBI taxonomy): Eukaryota > Viridiplantae > Streptophyta > Magnoliopsida > Poales > Poaceae > Avena > Avena eriantha. The sequence goes on from OU342746.1 coordinate 239,573,713, forward strand.
TGCACTGCGGTATAAGATCAGACGAGACGATCCTGGCGATGTTGAGGGCGAGGCCCCTAGGAAGAAGGTTCCTGCCAAGGTTATGTGGTATGCTCCTATAATACCACGGTTAAAACGTCTCTTCAGAAATAAAGAGCATGCCAAGTTGTTGCGATGGCACATGGAAGACCATAAGAAAGACGCGATGTTGAGACACCCCGCTGATGGGTCACAGTGGAAAAAAGTCGAGCGAGAGTTCCCGGACTTCGCACGTGACGCAAGGAACTTAAGGTTTGGTCTAAGTACAAATGGCATGAATCCTTTTGGTGAGCAGAGCTGCAGTCACAGCACCTGGCCTGTGACTCTATGTATCTATAACCTTCCTCCTTGGTTGTGTATGAAGAGGAAGTTCATTATGATGACAGTGCTCATCCAAGGCCCGAGGCAACCCGGCAACGACATTGATGTGTACCTAAGGCCATTAGTTGAAGAACTTTTACAGCTGTGGGCCAAACCAGGTGTACGTATGTGGGATGAGCACAAAGGGGAGCCATTTGACCTATGAGCATTGCTTTTCGTAACCATCAATGATTGGCCTGCTCTTAGTAACATTTTAGGGCAGACAAACAAGGGATACAATGCATGCACACACTGTTTAGATGAGACTGAAAGTGTATATTTGGATAAATGTAAGAAGGTTGTGTACCTAGGGTATCGTCGATTTCTTCCGAACCTGCATCCACTAAGAAAGAAAGGTAAGCATTTCAAACGTCTGGCAGAACCCTGGAGGAAGCCTGTCCTCCGTACCGGTGAGGAGGTATTTGGTATGGTCAAGGACCTAGAATTAATCTTTGGAAAAGGTCCTGGCAGTCTATCTGTTCCGAATGACGATGCCGGACACGCGCCCATGTGGAAAAAGCAATCTTTATTTTGGGACCTACCCTATTGGAAAGTCTTAGAGGTCCGCTCTTCAATCGACGTGATGCACGTGACGAAGAATGTTTGCGTGAACCTGCTAGGCTTCCTAGGAGTGTATGGGAAGACAAAAGATACACCGGAAGCACGGCAGGACCAGCAATGTCTGAAAGACCCTGAAGAGCCTATGCATCCTGAGAACGAGAAGGGTAAACGATGCCACTTAACTCCTGCCAGCTACACTCTTACCAAAGCAGAGAAGGAAATCTTTTTTGAATGCCTGAGCAGTATCAAGGTCCCGTCTGGCTTCTCGTCGAATATAAAGGGAATAATAAATATGGCAGAGAAAAAATTCCAAAACCTGAAGTCTCATGACTGCCACGTGATTATGACACAATTGCTTCCGATTGCATTGAGGGGGCTTCTACCTGAAAATGTTCGAGTACCCATTGTGAAGCTATGTGCATTCCTCAATGCAATATCTCAGAAGGTAATCGATCCAGAAAGCCTACCAGGGTTACAGACAGATGTGGCCCAATGTCTTGTCAGCTTTGAGTTGGTGTTCCCACCATCCTTCTTCAATATTATGACGCATCTCCTGGTTCACCTAGTAGAAGAGATTGCCATTCTCGGTCCTGTATTTCTACACAATATGTTCCCCTTTGAGAGGTACATGGGAGTCTTAAAGAAATATGTTCATAACCGTGCTAGGCCAGAAGGAAGCATCTCCAAGGGCTATGTAACAGAGGAGGTCATTGAGTTCTGTGTTGATTTTATTCCTGACCTTAAGGCGATTGGTGTTCCAGAATCACGAGATGAGGGGAGACTGCGTGGAAAAGGCACCCTAGGATGTAAAGCAATGATATGTAGGAACGGGCATTCTCTCAATCAAGCACACTACACGGTTTTACAAAGATCTATCTTGGTTGCCCCGTATATCAATGAACACAAGAATTTAATACGCCTCAAACACCTAGGGCAGTCTGATGAATGGATTATAAGTGAACACATGGCGAGTTTTGGCGGCTGGCTGCAAAGACTTCTCACGAATAACACCACTGTTGGGGATGAGCTGTACTTGTTGGCCAGGACACCATCTTCGACTGTATGTACTTTCCAAGGGTACGAGATAAATGGGAATACATTTTACACGATAGGCCAAGATAAAAAGAGCACCAACCAAAATAGTGGTGTCCGCTTCGATGCAGCAGAAGATTGACTATATGTATTAATTGAGCCATTTTTGGCACACATATGTATCTCAACATGGAAATCAATGTCATATTTCTTCTGTTAACAGTATATGTATTAAATGAGCCATTTTTCTTCCTTCTATTTCTTCCCTCCATTTTTCTTCCCGCCATTTTTCCCGTCATTTTTCTTCCCGCCATTTTTTCTCGCCATTTTTCTTCCCGCCATTTTTATTCCCGCCATTTTTTCCCGCTAGTTTTTCCCGCCAGTTCTTCCCTCCAGTTCTTCCCGCCAGTTCTTCACTATATATATATATATGTAGGGTTGGCCTCCATTGTCATTGCACATCTCTAGACTCATATCTGCAATCTCATCACTCTTTCCCATGGCTTCCACCATAGCACTAACCCCTAGGGAGGCGGAGGCGCTTTGCGCCTCGAACTACCCCTGCCCGCCGGGCTACTGTGTCCCCGTCAGCTAGATGCTGAGCGCCGGAGGCGTGCCGGTTCCTCCTGTCCCTCTAGGTGTGGCGCGCCGGATGGCCATCACGAACCACTACTACTTCGAGCTCACGCCGGAGCAGCGGAGGAATCCCAGATGGCATCCCGACTATTTCCCTACTTGGGAAGCCTTCTTCGTGGATCGGCATGAGAGGGCGCTCGCCAGGCACGAGGAGGACGGCCCACCTCCTCCGAACTTCAACGAGGCCGGCCGTCGGCTATGGTGGCGCGGTCGGACTCTCCAGAGCGTCATGGCCTATGACACTGCCGCCGACTCTAACCCCCGTCTGCGCTACCCTCAAGTCCAGCCCACGCGTACTCAGCCTTCAAGGTTCAATTACGGCGACCCCGACGACGATAGCGATGACGGCGGCGGCGAGTACGACGACTACAGTGGCGAGTATTACAGGTGTAGGCAGGAGCATGACTGAATCACTCCAACATTCTGAAACAAGTTCGGCCGATTGTTACTTAATCTGGCCATGTATCTTAATTTTCAGTTCTTTTATGTATCTTAATTTTCAGTCGTGCTTTATGTAACTTACTATTAGTTGCATTCTGTATTTTAATTCCAGTTCTATCTCCTTCACAAAATGACCTATCTCATTCGAGGTTTCTTGGCTTTCGGGTCAAATGACCAATGTTATGGCTAGAATCAAGGCATAGTTTGTGATAATATGGCCATATTGTGCATACATGTGCATCATGGCATGGCAAACAATGTTGCAAGAGGAAGTTTTCCTTTTTATCGCACCAAAAAGGCATTTTCCATTTTCCGAGCATAAAAAACGAACGGTTTTGTGAAGCAACCACCAAATGGCTAATTCAAAAAACCACCACCACATTTTACAAAAATACTAGACCACCTTATATGGACAATGTACCAACAGGGGGATCTGAAACCTTTCCGTCCAGCTCTGGTGAAAAAGACAAATTCCTGCCGAATCGGCAGGAAGTGGGTCAGATATGAACTACAGGTACATGATACGATGCTCATGATTTTTTACTCACAATATGCTATTTTATCAAAAATCCAATGCAAGTTGAGCGAGGCTTTGTCAGATTCAAGTGTATACAAAAGATGCGGCATTTAAATATCCAATCAATTCAAAAATGTTAATACAAAATAAAATATGATTTGCTCTAATAAAATAGGGTTAGATTCCTTTTTAGATGCTTAATATTTCTTATGTTCAAAGTTTTAGGATTTGACAATTTATTTTTGTTTGAATTGAATAATCAAAATTTATATGTAAGTGTTTTAATCATTTTGAAAATTTTCATCTAAAGTAAATATAAAATGTTTTTACATGAATGGATAGATATTATTTTTCTGAAAATTATGATATATTATTCATATTTTTCTGAGTTGAAATGAATAACATATGAATTTTCTAAATTCATATCCTATTTTTTGAATTATAAATGCCCCCACCCCTTTAATGCATGAAATAAATGCCCCCCCTTTAACACCGGTTCCAGCCATGAACCGGTGTTAAAGGGGGGGCGCATTTATTTCGTGTCGCGCGCGCACACCCCCCTTTAACACTGGTTGGAACCGGTGTTAAAGGGGGGGGTGCGGGCGCGAAACGAATTCCCCCCCTTTAGCACCGGTTCCAGCCACGAACCGGTGTTAAAGGGGGGGGTTATAACGCGCGCCTTCCCCTTCCTTCTTCCCCCCAGCCAGATCGAAAGCGCGCGCGCAGAGAAAAGCAGAGGAGAGCCGGCGCCGTCCAGCCGTCGCTGTCCAGCCCTCGCCGTCGCCGCCCTCGCCGTCGCCATCCCGCGGGAGCGCCGTCGCCCCCTCCCCGCGCGCGATCCGTCGCCGTCGCAGTCGACGCCCCCCGCCGCGCCAGCACCGTCCGCCACCGCGCGCGCCCGCGTCGGCCACCACCCCCGTCGCCGCAGCTCGAATCCGCCGCGTGCCAACACCGAAGCTTCCGCCAACTCGGAGCCGCTGCCGCCAACCCCGCGTCCACGACCGCTGCCGCCGACCCCGTTCGCGAGAGTTGGCGCCACCGGCGGTGAGAGCTCTCTATTTGTGTTTTGGAGATATTGGATATTGGTGATAAATGTTATTTGTGTGTATATTGGATAAATGTTGCATATATGTATATATATTGTTGTGTATGAATAATTTTATTTGTGTGTAATTGCATATATATATTGTTGCATATATGTTGTATATATTGTTGCATATATGTATATAATTAGTTATTAGTATTTTATAAGTGTGTAGTTTAGTGTGTATTATTAGTAGTTTAGTGTTAGTATTAGTTTAGGGTTTATTTAGTTTAGGGTTTATTTAGTTTAGGGTTATTAGTTTAGGGTTATTTATTTAGTTTAGGGTTATTTAGTTTAGGGTTATTTATTTAGTGTAGTTTAGTGTATTTAGTTTAGGGTTATTTAGTGTATTTTATAGTTAGTATTAGTTTAGGGTCGTCACCTCGCTGCTCTGCAAGCGCCGCCGCTGGCCGTCGTCGTTAACATCGCTCCGGTGACCCCTAGGTAGTGGCGCCGCCCGTTTTAGGTAGGCCGCATCACGCTGAGGCGAACCCGCTACCTCGCGCGCCCTAGGTCGCTCTCCAGTGCCGCTAGCCGCCGCTTTCTAGAGCATCCTCCGGTCAGCCACTGTAGCTAGCCCCTCTCATATGCATCCGGGATTTCTCCGAATTAGGGTTTGGACCCCTCGGAACTCGTTTAAAATGATCAAGCATCCTTAGGGTTTTAATTTCATTTGTGTATTTATTTGTGTATTTTTGTATGAATAATATGTATATTTGTGTATGAATCCAAGTCCACTTGAATGTTTACTCTCTTACTCTAGATAATATTATTGTTTTAGAAACTATGGATCCACTTAGTAGAAACCTTGAAGAAGAAGAAATAATGGAGAACATTATCGATGAGGACACCTCACAATATCTGAACTTGGAGGGACATGATGACAGCTCAAGTAGTCATGGAGAAGATGAAGACTCCGGTGAACGCAATTTAGTGATTACAAAGTCCGGCGAGGTATATGCATTGATTAAGCCTATGCTAACTTCCACCAACAATCTTCTTCTACATGTATTAATTAACGCTTCTTTCTTCTTTTAGCCCTCTGGATCGACCAGCCAGCAACCATCTTCTTCTACGAAAAAGAGCAAGCGAGGCGCGAGCCATCGGTTGAAAGATCATGCAAAGTTCACGATCGAAGCAGTCCGTGTTGATGGCAGGCCGATGGAGCCCAAGAAGGCCGCAGACAAATTTGTACGTCAGGCTGGAGTTCTTGTTAAGGACCAAATCCCAATCATAATTGAATATTGGAATAAGCTAAAGAAGGGCGACGGTACCTTTGTCGATGAAAGATCCAAAGAAACGCTTTGGAATTCGCTGTTGGTAAATTTCACCCTTCCGCCAGAGGAGGATGAAAACAAACCGGTTATAAAGGAAAAGGTCAAAGAGTGGACTCTAAAGAAGATGGCTGACGCTTTCCGCAACTAGAAGACAAAATTGAACAAATTTGTCAAAGCTCGCGAGACTCCAGATTTCGAAGACGCATATTATGCGAAGATAAGACCTCACTGGCGCGAATTTGTGGCATACAAGGAAGGTGCTATAGCTACAAAGAGGTCAGAAACCAATACGCTAAATGCCCAAAAGAAGGAATATCACCAGAGGACAGGGTCAGGTGGCTACATATCTCAGAGGCCTAAGTGGGAGGAAGCTGAGAAGGCCCTGCGCGACAGAGGGATCACACCCCAGACACATGGGTGGGACCTACTGATGGGTTCGTAGCATGGAAAACAAAAAATTTCTACCGCAAGAACGAACAAAACCCAGATCTAATCTAGATAAAATCCAAGATCTAATCTATTAGACATGAGCAACGAGATAGAAAGGAACTAACCCTCGTAGATCCGAAAGCGTTAACGAGATTAGATCTCGTGGTTGATGTAGTCGATCACTTGCCGATCTCAAGATCGTGTGGACGATCCTTCTGGCGTCGCGTTCCGGCAGCGCTTCCGCAGTCGATCAAGTGGACGATCCTTCCGGCGCCGCGTTTCGGCAGCGCTTCCGCAGTCGGTCACACATGCGGAGTCGAAGCAGACCTTCCTCTCCTCGTTCCAGCGAGCGGCAGAGGTAGTAGATCTTCTCCACGGAATCCCAGCAGCACGACCGCATGGTGGTGGTGGTGGAGTAGAGAATTCTGCAGGGCTTCGCCTATGCCTGTGCAGAAGAAAGGAGGAGGAGAGAGGCGGCAAAGATTGGAGTTATGAGAGAGGGGCAAGGGGTGGCGCCTCCCCCTTCTATTTAAAGGAGGGAGGGCGCCTGGGGAGGGGGAGTCCTAGTAGGACTCCCCACGTCCTTGGGCCGGCGGATTGGGGAGGGGGGAGGAGTCCTCCTCCCCCACGACTCCTTGTCTTGACCCATCAGGACTCCTTGATCCCTTCCTTGGTTTTCAAGCAAACTCCAAGAAACCTTCCAGAACCTTCCGGAACATTCCGAAACCTTCTAGAATCCTCATACAAATACTCCGGAACATTTCCTAACTCAGAAAATGATCCCCGATATATGAATCTTATTCTCCGGACAATTTTGGATCTCCTCGTGATGTCCTGGATCCATTCCAAGACTCCGAACAGCATTCGGTCTCCAACGCACATTCCATATCTACTTAAAACAACTTCGAACCTTAAGTGTGTCACCCTACGGTTCGTGAATATGTAGACATGACAGAGACACATCTCCTATCAATAACCATCAGCGGGACCTGGAGATCCATAATGGCTCCCACATACTCAACGATGACTTCGTGATCGATAGAACCATTTACATACGAAACCAATTCCCTTTGTCACGCGATACTGTACTTATCCGAGGTTTGATCGTCGGTATCTCTATACCTAGTTCTACCCCGTTACTGATAAGTACTCTTTACTCGTTCCGTGATATGTCATCCCTTGTGACCAAGTCACATGCTTGCAAGCTAACTAGATGACATTCCACCGAGAGGGCCCAGAGCATATCTATCCGTCATATGGATGGACAAATCCCAATCTTGGTCCATGCGCTTCAACACATACTTTCAGAATACCCAATGACACCTTTATGACCACCCAGTTACGAAGCGGTGTTTGATGTCATCAAAGTACCCGTCCGGTGATGGTGATTAACATAACCTCATGGTCGAAGGATTAGGTTACTATGTATTTTAAAGCTTATAGCAAACGAACTTAATGACTTGATCTTATGCTATGCTTACTACGGGTGTGTGTCCATCACATCATTCTCCTAATGATATGATCTTGTTATTAACGACATCCAATGTCCATGATCAGGAAACCATGATCATCCATTAATCAACAAGCTAGTTTAACAAGAGGCTTACTAGGGACTCTTTTATGTTTACAAAACACACAAGTATTAATGTTTCCGGTTAATATAATTATAGCATGGGATGTAAACATTTATCATAAACATAAAGATATAATAATAACCACTTTATTATTGCCTCTTGGGCATATCTCCAACAGTCTCCCACTTGCACTAGAGTCAATAATCTAGTTAAAAAACTTGTGCATTCAACACCTATGGCTTTCTGGTGTTGTATAGACACTATTGCTAGTGGTAAACATAATCTTCGGATCTAACACTTCCAGGTCCGTGTGTATTTGCATGTCCTTGCGTCTCTACGCATTACTCATTCTCTAATGAGATGGCATTGTATAAATTTGGTCCTTTGGTGAGACCTTTAGTTCCTTGGGATTAAATTATGTTGATACAATTGTCGTACAATGTATCTTCATAGTATTATCCCACTATGAACCATACCTAGTTTGATAACAAACTACTTAACAAATGCCCTCCTTTGCTGCTACTATAGCAGTTATATACTTAGCCTTTTGTTGTAGTATCCGTCACAATATCTCAACTTTGGAACTCATCCAAATCCATCATGGAACATACTTTCCATTATATTGTGCCACCCATAGTCTAAATTGAGATAAATTTAATTTGTATCTTGTGACAAAACTAGTATCAATGTAACACCTTACAATGAACTACCTTTAACTATTTGTCACTTATACATGATATATTCTTAGTTCTTCCAAAGCTCATAAGAATATCTTTACTATTGTCCAATGATTATCTTATGAATCATTCTGGTATATGCTCATAACATTTAGAGCATAGGACATATCTGGATGTGTACATCTCAAAGAATGATTGATCAAAATATTCTTGTGATTTTCACCAAGTGTCAAAAACACTTGAATCACGTGTCAACACACTTGAATCTTGATTTAGTCCTTTCCGTGCGTCAAGAACCTTTCTTGTTGTTTCCATATTGAACTCATTCAACATCTTATCTATGTACATTTGGCAAAACCATACTAGCGCCTCAATCTATTCATATAGACATTGATGCCTAATTCTTGAGTTATGCCTAAGTCTTTCATCGAAATGAAATTCTTAACCTGTGTCAATAAAAGATACATCATTTTTAATCAACAATATGTCTTTCACATAATGTATTAGAAATATGTCTTAGCGGCCCACTTAATTTCTTGCAAAATGCAAACATCTTCATCGTCTCTGATGAAATTAAACCTTTTAACGGTTTCATCACGGTGAAGATTCCAACTCCGCGATGCTCACTTCAACCATTGAAGTTTTGCATACTCTTTTAGCATCCTTTGAATTAACAAAACCCTTTGGATCGTGTCATGTACACGTCCTAGGTAACCATTCTATTAGAAGAACTTGTTTTGTTTGTTCAACTACCATATATCAAAATATATGTAGTGGTTGCTACATTAATCCGTCTAGACTAAATATCGCTATGAAAGATCAAATCTTATCATAGTCAATTCCTTGAACATTGTCGTAAACTCTTTCCGACATGTCGACTATTTCATAGATGTGAAACATCCACGTCTATTTATAGATCCATATACGACTGTAAGGTCTTGCACCTTTCCAGAGGGTCTTCTAAGTTCAGAAATTTGAATCTCGTGTATGGACACTATCACGGATTCTTTGACTTCTAGTCATTTTATGAAGTCAGGGCCCATCATCGCTTCTTTGCATGTAGTCGGTTCATCATTGTCAAAACAATAACGACTTACTTATCAAATCTTACTATTTGATTCTTACTGACCCACACGGTTCTATAGGAACTCTAATCTCTGAGATCACACCTTTTGTAATCACGAGAGCCATGAGCATTATGGCCGCCACCGGGACACTTTCCGGCGCTGCGCTACTTAGTACATATAGCTAAGGTTCAGCAACCTTATCAAAGTTCTATTGTCCTCCCACTTAACTTTTCACGAAAAATTCCTTCTCAAGAAACTTGACGTTCCAAGCGACAAATTCTTTTGTCCTTGGCGTTATGGAGAAATTCCCAACAAATTCTTTGGGATAACCTACAAAGACGTGCTTATCCGACTTTGGTTGTAAACATTTTATTTATGCGTAACATACCAAAATTTAAGAAAAGACAATTCGGGTTTTATCCCAAACCATAACTCATATGGTGTCATTTCAACGGATCATGATGGTGCTCTTTTGAGTGTAAAAGCGGTAGTATCTAAAGCTTCAATCTTTAAAACATAATGGCAGTTTTATAAATGATACCCTTGATCTTACCATGTCAAACAAGGTTTCATTACATATCTTGAACACTCCATACTCCTATGGTGTTTTGGGAAATGCAAATCCATGGAACGATTCCTCAAATCTTAGGTGTTTTGCTAAACTTGTAACTCAAACATCTTTCTTTATGATCCAATCATAAACTCTTTTATTTTCTTGTTACAATGATTTTCCACTTCATCTTGAAAGTCTTTGAACATTTTTCAAATGTTTCATACTTCTTCCTTATTGAGTAAGTACATACATATACTCACTCAAATCTTCGGAGAAAGCATATGAAGTTGAAATCCATCGCCCACGACTACACATAATGGACTATATACATCAATATGTACAAATTCCAATCAGTTAGTCGTCCGTTCCTCTTTTGGCCTACGAACGGAGTTTTAATTATCTCGATGAAAGTCTCACATGCGTCAATTGATCAAAATCAAAAACTCCAAAATTCCATCAAAATGGAGTTTCTTCAAGTTTTCTTTCAAATATAATTTAAACAGCGATGTCACTTCATAAGTGATCTTTTAATCATTTGTCTTGCGACATTTTAGCAATAGTGTTTATGGATGTGATTTCTCCCACAAGACTTGTAAAAGTTCATCCATCCTTTATGGAATACGGCAATTATTTGAACAACCTTTTGTCGTCATAATACCTGATCAAAATAACAATAATTGAAACAAATCTTGAAGGCAAGCTTTGATGTTAACGAGCAACACAACAACCCTTTGTTTCTTTTCGATGAACATCATCACATATTCTCTTGCTAGTTACTTAGGCCATTGCAGTTCATGAATTGTGTTGTCCTGTATGACACTTCATACCAACCAATTCGGTATCCAATACCTCAGAACCACATTGTTTAACAAGCAGTGAATACAACCATAACATGTATATCTTCTATATGCCCATGTTGGACATCTCCAACCTTATAATTTCTGCCAAATATGTTTATAGATTTTCTTTCAGCGATTCCTTTTCTTTTAAAAGAATCTATCAACATCAATAATGGTGTCATCAACATGACACATGGTACAAAGCGTATATAGTCAACTACTAATACCTTTGGACTTGCACTTTGAGGTGGATCACCATCATCAAATGTTTGGTGTTCTTTCAAAATCCATTCTTTAGTAATCTTTTAGTGTAGTAAACATTTTACTTACATCCTCTATTCATCCTTATCATGACAACTTTCATGATCAAGCTGCTATAGCTTATAAAGGTGAATTGCGAGTATAATGTTTCTTTTTCAAAACCTTTTGGAGGATTAGGACGACTAGCATCTCCAACCTTCACAAATTCTCATCAAATATGAGGACGTATACTCTATCATGTTGTAACCAACACATTGTTTTAGATATCGCAATACCTTTCACATATGATGGTTTCTGAAACATTGCTTTCAGCTCTTAGATAAACTTGATATTAAAACCAATCTTTTGAGTATCAAGAATCATGGAGGCAAACATGATACATTAGATACTAACACTAGAATTGTTACTCTTGATTTAATGCTATTTATTAAACTTCATGGAGTAAATAGGGTTTGCTGAAAGTTTGCAATAGGACTTATAAACTTTAAATTGACATTCAAAACAATACGATACCAGTTCGTAAAGTAAATATCCAGAATTTCTATAGTTCCACTATCTCAACTATAACTAAGCGTAAGGTGGTGAACGGATGCCAATGACTACAACAAACTATGCAAATTCACTTTGATTGTGTTTATGATAAATTGAGTTTGACTAATCCAAATTACAAATGAACTCCCACTCAAAACAACATCCCTCGAGTTGTTTTAGTGATTACATGAACCAAATCCACTACACCAAGTCCGATCATCACGTGAGATGATGTAGCTTTAAAGGCGAACAATCAACATGTTCATCATATCATCCATATGACTCATGCTTTACCTTTCAGTATTCCGTGTTCCGAGACCATGTCTGTACATGCTAGGCTCGTCAAGGTTAACCTTAGTTTCCGCATGTGCAAATCTGGCTTGCACCCGTTGTATGCACACGTAGAGTCTATCACACCCGATCATCACGAGATGCTTCGAAACGACGAGTCTTAGCAACGGTGCCAACTAAGGACGAACACTTTATTACTTGATATTTAGTGAGAGGGATCATCTTATAATTCTACCGTCGCGATCTAAGCAATACAATATGCATAAAGGATTAACATCACAGGCAATTCATAATAAGTGTGATATGATATGGCCCTTTCTTCTTGCTCCTTTGATCTCCATCTCCAAAGCACGAACATGATCTCCATCATCACCAGCATTGCGTCAAGGTCAGTGGCGCCGCTTCATGGTTGTCCATCATCACTAGTAACTATTACAACTTCTTGGAATAAAGCTATTACAAGATGAATAGACACGTAGGTCTTAACAGAATTAAAAGACAACCATTAGGCTCCTGCCGGTTGCCATATTACAACAAGGATCATTGCATACATCAAATATAATCATAATCACATGATGGCCATATCACATCACAAAACCCCTGCAAAAACAAGTTAGACGCCTCTAATTTTCTTTGCATGTTTTACGTGGTTTGGGGCTTTCGCATAAGACCGATCTTACCTACGAACAAGGACCACAACGTTGATACAAGTGTTGTCAGATGCTCATTGTAAATTGAATCTTAACTATGGTGGGAGAGACAGACACCCGCAAAGCCACTTGTGCAAAGCAAGTTGCACGTCAAGCGCGGAGCAAGTCTCATGTGCGATGACATGTAATGTTAGCCCGAGCCGCTTCATCCCACCATGCCGCAAGATGCAAAGTACACGCTAAGACACCGACAACAAAAGCATCAACGCCCACAAAAACACTGTGTTCTACTCGTGCAATAGATCTACGCATAGATACGGCTCTGATACCACTGATGGGTTCGTAGCATGGAAAACAAAAAGTTTCTACCGCAAGAACGAACAAAACCCAGATCTAATCTAGATAAAAGCCAAGATCTAATCTATTAGACATGAGCAACGAGATAGGAAGGAACTAACCCTCGTAGATCCGAAAGCGTTAACGAGATTAGATCTCGTGGTTGATGTAGTCGATCACTTGCCGATCTCAAGATCGTGTGGACGATCCTTCCGGCGTCGCGTTCCGGCAGCGCTTCCGCAGTCGGTCAAGTGGACGATCCTTCCGGCGCCGCGTTTCGGCAGCGCTTCCGCAGTCGGTCACACGTGCGGAGTCGAAGCAGACCTTCCTCTCCTCGTTCCAGCGAGCAGCGGAGGTAGTAGATCTTCTCCACGGAATCCCAGCAGCACGACCGCGTGGTGGTGGTGGTGGAGTAGAGAATTCTGCAGGGCTTCGCCTATGCCTGTGCAGAAGAAAGGAGGAGGAGAGAGGCGGCAAAGATTGGAGTTATGAGAGAGGGGCAAGGGGTGGCGCCTCCCCCTTCTATTTAAAGGAGGGAGGGCGCCTAGGGAGGGGGAGTCCTAGTAGGACTCCCCACGTCCTTGGGCCGGCGGATTGGGGAGGGGGGAGGAGTCCTCCTCCCCCACGACTCCTTGTCTTGACCCATCAGGACTCCTTGATCCCTTCCTTGGTTTTCAAGCAAACTCCAAGAAACCTTCCAGAACCTTCCGGAACATTCCGAAACCTTCTAGAATCCTCATACAAATACTCCGGAACATTTCCTAACTCAAGAAAATGATCCCCAATATATGAATCTTATTCTCCGGACAATTTCGGATCTCCTCGTGATGTCCCGGATCCATTCCGAGACTCCGAACAGCATTCGGTCTCCAACGCACATTCCATATCTACTTAAAACAACTTCGAACCTTAAGTGTGTCACCCTACGGTTCGTGAATATGTAGACATGACAGAGACACATCTCCTATCAATAACCATCAGCGGGACCTGGAGATCCATAATGGCTCCCACATACTCAACGATGACTTCGTGATCGATAGAACCATTTACATACGAAACCAATTCCCTTTGTCACGCGATACTGTACTTATCCGAGGTTTGATCGTCGGTATCTCTATACCTAGTTCTACCCCGTTACTGATAAGTACTCTTTACTCGTTCCGTGATATGTCATCCCTTGTGACCCAGTCACATGCTTGCAAGCTAACTAGATGACATTCCACCGAGAGGGCCCAGAGCATATCTATCCGTCATATGGATGGACAAATCCCAATCTTGGTCCATGCGCTTCAACACATACTTTCAGAATACCCAATGACACCTTTATGACCACCCAGTTACGAAGCGGTGTTTGATGTCATCAAAGTACCCGTCCGGTGATGGTGATTAACATAACCTCATGGTCGAAGGATTAGGTTACTATGTATTTTAAAGCTTATAGCAAACGAACTTAATGACTTGATCTTATGCTATGCTTACTACGGGTGTGTGTCCATCACATCATTCTCCTAATGATATGATCTTGTTATTAACGACATCCAATGTCCATGATCAGGAAACCATGATCATCCATTAATCAACAAGCTAGTTTAACAAGAGGCTTACTAGGGACTCTTTTATGTTTACAAAACACACAAGTATTAATGTTTCCGGTTAATACAATTATAGGATGGGATGTAAACATTTATCATAAACATAAAGATATAATAATAACCACTTTATTATTGCCTCTTGGGCATATCTCCAACACCTACGTGCAAAGACTTGGTTCTACGGAATCGGGGCAAGGTTGGACCCAGAAACAGGATTGTGTATCTTCCCAACCCTCCTTGCCAAACCCGTTACTGAACTCATCACGGCATACGAGGAAACAGCCGCCAGGACTTTCCATCCCGACAGAGAGAATGACCAGCTCACACGCGCCATCGGTAAAAAGGAACAACCTGGACATGCACGAGGCACAGGGGGTATGACGTGGAAGGATGGGTTTGCCGAGTGGAGCAACTCTTACAGATGGCGCAGCAGAAAAGAAAAAGAGCGTACAGAGCGGATGACACGGATAGAACATGCACTTGTGGCGCTGCAGGCGCAAGTGAATGCACAACAGAGCCATCAAGCTACCGGCCCATCTCAGCGGCACGAAGAGCCTGCATTGGAAGCTGCCAACGGCCCAGACTCTGCACGGAAAAGCAGTGTGGCTTCCACGGAGAACGTGCAGCCCACACTTGAAATGGCGGGTCCTCGATACCCCGTGGATGAGATCACGGAGAGCGAACACGCTGAGCTGCATGTGAGA
The DNA here is from genome assembly GCA_910589775.1 of Avena eriantha. Lineage (NCBI taxonomy): Eukaryota > Viridiplantae > Streptophyta > Magnoliopsida > Poales > Poaceae > Avena > Avena eriantha. The sequence goes on from OU342746.1 coordinate 239,589,143, forward strand.
TTAATGGGCTTATCCATTAAGGTGGTTGTCGGCTATGCCTTACCTCCTGTAGCTGGTGGAACTTACCACTGTCGACCGATTCCAGATGGATATGCTATTGTCGGGGTGGATGAGGTTGTGAAGGAATATGAGGAAGCACAGCTTGACCATGCTACAGGTGAAGGGGAAACTCAACTCAAATTTGCAGAGAAAACAACCATTCTTTGGAAGAAGGAACACATCGTGCTTCCAAATTGGAGGCCACTGGCACCCCCGCCATCTCCGCAGCGTCAGCAGTCTGAGCCGCTTCAGCCATCTCCTGCGCGGCAGCCATCTCCGGTGCTTCAGCCATCTCCTGCGCGGCAGCCATCTCCGGCGCGCCAGCCATCTCCTGCCCGTCAGCCATCTCCAGCGCTTCAGCCATCTCCTCAGCATAAGCGGAAGAGCACTGCCACGAAGAGCATCACTAGCACTGCCACAAAGAAATCCACAGGAAACCGTACGCCAAAGAGTTCAAAAAACTACGCCCCGCAGCCTTCCGCCAAGCCATTGCCGGTTTTACCGTGGAATCGCAGCGACGAGGAGACCAATAGGATCTCGGAAGAAGAGGTCAAGAAATTCTTTGCACCTAGACGGGCCGAGCCAAAGGAGAAAATAGATCCGGCGGTGGTGGAGAAGTTTTACAAAAATCTTTTGAAACCTGAAACCCCACTTGTGCCGGACTACGAGCGCCAGATTTTGAAGGCGGATGCAAGGCGCCGTAGGGAGACTGAAAGTAGCAGTCGTGCGGCACCCCAGAAAACAGTTCCCATGCCCGGAGAGCAGGAAAACCAATCATGCGCCCCACTCCTAGTGTTCGACACACGGGACGCTCCTCCCGTAAATGATTACGAGGCAGAGCTACAAAGAAAGGCCAATGAGATGGGGATGACTTACATTGCATACTTGAACATCATGGGAGACAACTTGCCCAAATGTGATGCCAACCCCATACAGCCATGGAAGTATGGGAAGAATCTCGTCAAGAAAGAGGAGCTCAAGAATCTACCAACAAAGATGCGAAGATTGCACAAGTGGTACCTTGATTTCTGCAAGACGAGAAAGGAAGAATGGATCACGGCGCATATAAGAGAGGAGATTTTCTTGTGCGGAGTCGACAAGATCGACTTCAACATTCAAGACTTGCATTTTCTATTCAATCAGAAGGAACTCGACAAAGCTGCCATCAACCTTTATTGTGTGTAAGTACTATTTCTGTATTTTCTATCTCATCTCATTCACTTCATTAATTGCATGTATATATATATGCTCACCATATATGTATATACTATTATGCAGGAAAAAGGTTATGGAATGCATGAAAGGAGGACCTTTTGACATTGGGTTCGTTGACCCAAATAGAGTTCATGAAGAAGTGGTAAGAACCAAACCCGGGCAAACAGAAGATTTATTGCTAAGGTCTTTACTGAGATAACAAACCAAAAGGGAAATACTATTGCCTTACAACTTCTCATGAGTACTGTTACCCTCTCTTGTACACATTATGTTTCGGCTTACTCGATGTTAAGTGTAACTGATGATGAGTTATGCGTGCGTAGGTTCCACTTTATTCTGCTAGTCATTCAACCTGACTCAGGAAAAGTCCTTGTCATGGACTCGTTACGAAAAGAAAAAGAGCTATGGGCAGAATTTAGAGAGATGCTCCAGAGGTAATTTCAATCATATTATCGCACTAGATCGGCAACTTTCGTGACAACAAGTAATTAATTACTCCTTTATCCATTTTCTTTGCCGGACAGGGTTTGGAAAAGGTTCACGGGTAGGGACGTGGGTGAATGGTCAGAAGAACTAAAATTTGTAGACCAAAATGTAAGTAATACTAGCTAGCTACGTCTGCGTATCTCTTTGATTCTGCTTCCAATTCCATTATATCATGCTTTATTGATTATTATTTTGATTGAACTCTCTATTCTCGTAAAGTGCGCGCATCAGGGACACGGCAATAACTTATGTGGGTACTATGTTTGCGAGTTCATTCGCAACACGATATGTGCGACGGGCCAAGCCGCACTAGAACAACTTAGAGTAAGTAAACAAAGTACACAACATTATTTTATTACCATCAATTGTGTTGAGTTTTATTCTTATATATATATATTGACCCCATTCTTCATATATATTCAGATCGAACGGATGCGGGACCAACTCCTACCATTTGACCGCATACGAGCCATTCAAGAGGAATTGGCGGGGTTCATACTTGATGAGGTCGTCACGCCTGGCGGAGAACTCTTTAGATATCCACCAAAATGAATGTTGTATATATGCTTGAACGTGTTTGTCTTGTACTTGATGCTTCAACGTTTACGGAGAATACCACACAATGACGATGTTGTGTATAATAATAGTTGCTTAATTATTCATGTACTCGTATGTACCGATGACGATGTATGTGTATACCGCTCCCGATCGATTCCCCCTCCCCCCTCCCCGTCCCCACCGCGCCGCAGAAATACGCCCAGAACGGGGCAGGGGCAGAACTCTGCCGCGGCAGAGATTTAGGCCGTTTTCCTGTCGTGGCAGAACTCTGCCGCGGCAGAGATTTATCTCTTTTTCCTGCCGTGGCACAGAACCTTTAACACCGGTTCGTGTTACGAACCGGTGTTAAAGGGGGGGGGCCTGAGCCCTGCGGCAGCCCCACGTGCGCCACCCTTTAACACCGGTTCGTATAAGAACCGGTGTTAAAGGGAGGGCCCCTCTAACACCGAACCCTCAACAGCGGTTCTACAACCGCTGTTAGAGGGCCCTCCAAACCGGTGTTAGAGGGGGGGTGTGCACTAGTGCTGGGATTATTGACTGGGTGTTTAAGTTGATGGCAAGTAGGTTGGGTCATCATTTTAACCGTGCATTTTCATTCGAACGGGAGGCGAACGAAATTAGCATTCTTGGCTAGATAGTGAGAGGGGAGATTGGGCAGGGGAAGTGAATAGTACGGTGGCGCTCGATGACGGCGGCATTACTAAGGATGTCGATCTCATCTTGTGTATATTCGTCGTGCGGTCGACGCGGCGGGTCCTCATGGTCCCTGATGCCGTATCGGGAGAATCCCATGGCGTATGAGCCAACAAAGGTCTGTCGATGTGGGGAGAAGGCGTCGCGGTGGATTTCATGGACTGTCAGAAATCCTAGAAGGATATATTATGCTTGTGTTGATGCAATGGTGAGCTAGTTCATCTCCTGTCTTCTCCGTCAAATCTCATTTGTCTTCTCTTTCAATCCATCAATTTTTCAACTGATTATGTGCACCAAATCAACATACCAGAGGACGTGGATACGTTGAGTCTTGTGGTGGTGCCACAATGTCGTTTCTTTTTGATTTGCTTGGAGATCTGCATGATGCAGTGTGGAGGCTAGAGGGGAACTTGAAGATCAAAATGAACAGAGAGGAAATGCTACAACATTTGCTACACCGAGAGATGAGCTTCATCAAAAGAATGCCCAAACAGATGCAATTAGGGCAACAATTGAGAGAAACAAGAGGAGTTCCATGTATACAACAATTGTGTATGGGATTGTTATATTTGTTTTAGGTTTAGTTGCAGGAATGATCTTAGTTTAGGCTAGGTTTAGCTTCAGGTAATTTCTAGAGATAGTTTGCAATGTAATGGAAAAACTTGTATGCATCTTAATGCAACTGAATAAAGTTGAAAAAACTGGCCGCACTAATTTGCATAGTTATGAGTTGAAAATGATAGAATATGAGAGCAGCTTCACTACCCATAAAATGGCGGATAACAAAATGACTACTAATATTTAGTAGTTCTCAGACTGATTATCAGAGACATAGTTTTCAGTAACTAACAAAATGACAGGTTCAAGTACACTACTAATATTTAGTAGTTCGCAGATGCAGTCAAGTAATCCTTCCATTTCCCATCTAGCAATCTTTTTCTCCCACTTCCTTTTCTAGGGACATGAATAGCTGGTTGATTGCTTGTAGTAGCTGCAGCAGGCGGAGCTCTTCTTGGACTTGATCTAGTAGGTGTAGTGGTTGGAGCTCTTCTTGGACTTGATTGGGTAGGTGCTTTTGCTGCTCTAGGAGGCTTGAGATGATTCCCCTTAGTATTTGAGCTAGTTGTTGCTGCCGGAGTTGATCATGATGCTGCTTTTGATCCATTTGTTTGTGCTTGCTAAAAAATGGAACACATTTGAGTCATGATCTTAATTATTGCAAACTAAAACACAATCAAGTGTCTTATGAAACAACTACCTCTGTTTGCTTCATTTTATTGCCTGACTTAGTAAGATGTGAATTTTTCTTATTCCATCTCTCGAGTTTCTTCTTACATCCAGATTTGTTATGCCCTTCAGTACCACAAAGTCCACACTTCATCACTAGACCAACTCTGCTCATTTCCTTTCCTTTTGGTGCTTCACCTTCTTGCCTTCTCCTATCATTCTTCTTAGGCCTACCATGAATCATGACATATCCAGGTGCTTGTGGCCTAGGTTTTGGTGACACTGACCAATTTTCGTCTCCTTCTATAGGTTGTAGGCAGTGCAGTGCTCATATATCCTATGGAATACTTCAATGGAGTAGCATGTATCTATGTATCATCAATTTTTATGCCACTTTTGTAGATGGCACATGTTGCATGCATGCATGGTAGCCCTGCCAATTGTAAATATCCACAAGAGCAGGTTATGTTCTTTAGGTTGATAGTGTACTTTATCATTCTCCCTTTGAAATGTATCACTTCAAAACCTTCTTTCCCATAACACATCACTTCTAAGAACCGAGTCATCTAGATTGCCACTTTGAGCTTCTTGAATATGGCAGGGAAAATAGTGCCATTAAACCTTGCACCCTTCTCTCTGTTCTTGAATTCTAACTAAAACTTTAATTTTGATCTTTTCAAGCATGGCAACAATTGGATAGAACCTAGCATCAACGGAAACCCATCCAACCCCATTGTCATTGATATCAAAGTCTTTAATTAACAGACCAATGAACCATTCCCAATTATCTATGGTTTCTTGCTCAACTACAACCCAAACAAGAGGATACATCTGATTATTTACTATAGGGGTTCCGCGTATGAAACCAATAATTTTTACCCTACGCCCCTGAACCCATGTTGTTGCCAGGACCTATCTATTAGTAATACAGTAACGGGAGGGGCTTTTCGCGAACTTACCCTTGAAGACCAAAAAGCGTTGTCAACGCTCAGGAGAGCGTGGTTGATGTAGACGAGCCGAAGCCGACCTCAAGGTCGTGATGAAGTCCTTGCGCTCCTTTGGCTCAAACGACTTGAGTGCCTCAAGTGTGACACCTCGCGGGGAGTTACACACGTCCGGTGCCTGATGATGACTCCCGCTTCCCTGATCCAGCAACAGTTGTGGAAGTAGAACTCCTGGATCCGAATCGCGCAGCACGACGGCGCTCCGCGGTGAAGATGTCTCTCGTTCGCGCAGTACAAACTTGGGACCACGGCCACGGGAGAGAGAGGGAGAGAGACATAATATCAATTGGAGGTCCTCCCAAAAGTGAGAAGACCTTTATTGATTATTCGGTATATTTGTCTGGCCAAATACCCCCACTATATATAGGGGGAGGCGAGGTACTACCTCCCTCAAAGTCCCGGGGTGGGATTAAAGGAGAGAGAGGTGGGAGGAGGCGCCGCCGGCCACCCCCTCATGGGCCCCACATGGGGGGCTGGCCCAATAGGGCTGCCGGCCACCCCCATGGCCCCTCCTAGGGGTTCGGCCCCCTCTTGGGCTTTTTCCCCTCCGGGAATTATCCCATTAAGCCCTTTGACCATTTAATTGATTTTTCTCTCTATTAAATAATTATGAATAAATGATTAAATCAATATTTAACATTCATTCACATATTATTCAATCTTCGTGGCTATGGAACACTTCCACCTCCACTTCGGACATCCTCTGGACTTACCGAAACCCTTCCGGTTTTCTCCCTACTATTCTTCGGCCATTCTTCCGATCCTATAAACACTCTCTAAGCATCATCAAGCCCTTAAGCGTGATACCCCAAGGTTCGGGAACACTCCAGACATGGTCGGGACACTCCCGCACCAATGATCGACAAAGAGACCTGGATGGCCATGTGACCCTTGTGCGTTCCACGAAGATCTTTCGTCATTTGAACCGGGACAATCGTGTCTTATTCCCCTTGTCTCTCGACACTTGCATTGCCCGAGATCTGATCAATTACATCACCATGTCGTGTTAAATCTTGTTACTGAACAATGCTACTTGACTCGTTCCGACAAGTGATATCCCTGTGATCAAATCACACGATGTGCAGCTATTGGATATAACCTCTCCGAGTGGGCCCTTGAGTATCTTCCCATTACATGGACGAACAAATCCCGCTCTTGACATATATTGCCTCTACGGTTTCCTCCGAGTACCTGAACACACCTTTATAATCACTTTATTACCAAGTGGCACTTGATGCTATCTAAGCACTCTCGGGAGACAGTGATTGATATAGCCTCACGGTCTAAGGAATAGTCTACGACGATCCATTTCTAATCATCGTAACTTGAACTTCGTGACATGATTGGGTCACGATGTTTAGGTTGGGTATTGGTTCATCATCGCATTCTTAGAATGAGTTGACTCCATTTTCAACTGGCATAAATGCCACATGATCAGGAAACATGATCATCTATTGACCAATGAACTAGTGACTAGTGTTTCACTAGGAACCCCTGGTTGTTTGTATATCACACGTGTATTGATGTTTCCACTCAATACAGTTATAGCATGATATAAAAATTAATCCTAAACTATATGAAATATGATAATAGTCCTTATTACTATTTGTCTCTAGGGCATATTTCCAACAGTCTCCCACTTGCACTAGAGTACATATACACTAGCTGCATTTGTTCTTAATCATTGGCACCATATATCCGGTACCCTAAACATGCTTGCTCATGGAAGAGGTTGAGTCTTGTGTCTGTACTTTACAGTCCCAAATCCTTTGCAACTTACTGATGTCACCTTGATTGAAATTAATACTTTATCATCACATGATAACATCTGTGTGTATGCATCGTCGCTATGGCAGCAGAACGAGGCCTGATTCCAGGAGCCTATAGTGACTTTAGATCAACCTCGAGGGCTTTCTCATTGGCACTGTGCCCTGGGACACATATTCTATGTTAAAAGCAAACTAGCCTCGCCATAACATTATACACCACTTTATATGGTACCCTTATCTATTATTATAAATGTAACCATCGAAACACTAGTGCACTCCGTGCAACTTTCGATGTTTTGTTCACCTCGCTTCCTACTTGACTTCAATCAGTACTTATAGGAGTTTCCAACATATTCCCTTATAACATAACCCTTTATGTTTTAAGATATGTTATAATTTATGGATTTGGAAAATATGTCTGCAATTCTCTATTAGATACTGCGGACAAACTTAGCTCAACGTTCTATGATTCGAACTTAATCACTTTCAAACGTTCCTTCTTTGGTCATATATTATGCTAAGTTATCATCATGGTTTTCTAATATAGAACCTATGTCTCAACATAGTGTATGATGATCATCCTTTTCTCTCTTTCAGCCATTGATGTTAAACTTAATACCATTACTAACTTGAGTTATTAAGGACTAGTTCGTTAATTAACTTTTATTCCGAAACCCTTTTCAGAATCCCTTAAGGAATACTACATAATATCATAATATACTTATTATTAACTTCTACACCTTATAAATCATTATTTATAAGTACTTGCGCTTTTATTCTTAACACACTTAAGAATCACTCTATAAGCTCCCACTCAAAGTATGCTCCCACATATTTTGGTATGAGTCAGTACTCTTACACAAACTATGTTCCTACATATTTGAATTTGAGACTTATATTGCTCCCACTCAAAAATATGTCATTCACATATTGTTTTAGGAAGACTTTCATAGCTCCCACTCAATTTCATGCAAATTGCACATCCACTCATTATTTTGAATAACTTCAAAATCCTTTGACCAAATATCACTTCCATAATGCAAACCATCATAAATAATAGCTCCTCTATTCATGATATGACTCTACTAATTAGGTAAAAAGATAGAAGATAGTGATATGATACCGCGACACTCCCCCAAGCTTGGAACAAACCAAGGGGATCCCAAACCTGATGACGAATTACTCCTTAGGTGGTGGTGGTAATATTTTCTTAGTTGACGTGAGGTAATCTTCCATCATCTTGCGAAGCCTATTATTCTCCCATTGAAGCACGTCCACCTTGCTCTGCAAGTCTCGGTACTTATCGCAGAACTCCTTAGTGACTCGTAGGGCTTCTGTTGATGCAGGGCAAGTAACAAAAGGTACTAGCCCCTGCTTGGGGTCTTGGAGGTCTTCCTCCATAGGCTTCTTCCCTTTATCCTTGGCAGACACCATTGTGCTTCTAAACTTTCAAAGAGTATGTCCTGACAGAAACAGATCGAAACAAAAACACGACAAAAACACGATATACGAACCTCGGGGGATCCGGGGGGGTATATATTACGAAGTTTCATATCAAAAGGAAGGTACTGGGAGAAAACGAGTCGGAGGCGGAGTCCGGGGTGGACTCACCACCTGGTGGTGCGGCCAGGGGTGGGCCCGCGCCACAGGGTGGTGTGAGCCACCCTGGCTCCGTTTCCGCCCCTTTTTCGCTTCGTAGCTTTCCATATTAACTGAAAACTACAAAAATATAGTTGGATTGTATTTTCGCGGATCTTTTCTTACCAGAACTGTTACCTAGTTGGAAACGGACTCTGCAGGTCTCTGAATTTGGTATCTAGTAGATTTTTCCGGAGTCATCACTTGAGTAATATCGATATCTTTATCTTCATATACTTATTACTTGAGTCATAAAACCCTTCTTTTCCTTATTACACCATTATCTCCACTTCCTGGAAATTTCTTTCACACAAAACTTCATACAGTTCTCATTAGCAACATTAGTAAAAGTGAAGTGATAAAACCTTTTGAGTCCAACTTCAACTGAAAACCATCACAACAAAAGCTACTGTAGCAACTCCTTCCGAAAATCCAAAAAGAATTCAAAAAGGAAATCGAATAAAGAAGCAAATGCAAGAGTGGAAAAATCTGTCAAAACAGACCAGCAGGTAAAGATCAATTTTTTAGAAAATCTTCTGTTGCTCAAATCAAAAAGTGTAAAACTAACGAAAGTTAAACAATAACCTGGGGCAGAAGCACAAACAATTACAGCTCAATCTGACATATAGAGATCTCTCGCGAATTTTTACGGTGAAGCACAAAAATCTGTTTCGGGACAGCAGCTTCCCCAAATATTACTTCTCTCTCATTAGAGGTTGATCTTGACACTAAAACCAAAAAAAACGTATAAGGAGCGGTTATTACTGATGGGCATGATAATTTGGGTTGTCTCTCATAAGGAACTTCCAAGACTCAAATAAACAAAAACAAACTAAAAGCAAAAACAAATTGGGTTGTCTCTCATAAAGCTCTTTCTTTATAGCCATTAAGATGGGCATGATAATTTTGAACAAGCTCTCATAGGGATATGAATTGAAGTGAAAGAGAGCATTAAGAAGCAAAAACACACACACATTTAAGTCTAACCCACTTCCTATGCAAGGGGGTTTTGTAAACAAACAAGTTATTGAAACCAAAGGCAACTTGCATAAGAAGGCAAAAGAAGTGCAACATAAAAACTTTCAGCATACAGCGAGGAAACTTGATATTATTGAGATGCATAAGAACACTTTTTCCTCTCTCATAGTAACTTTCAGTATCATGCATAAACTTAACAATATAGCTATCACAAGGACCATCATAGCAATGATCACTTATTCTAACAGAAAACACAGGAATACTAGCTCTCATAACACTACTATGTGAAACAATATTAGAGGTATCCTTATAAAGGATAGTGTGTCCCTCTTCCTCATACTTAGTGACAAAGTCTTTCACATTTGCTATTATAGGTTCATCAACCATTTGTTTATTAGGTTCAACAGCCTTATTCATACTTTCATTAACCATTTAAGCTATCATAGAATATTCCTTTACCTTAACTGGAAAAGGCATTTTCTCAGTATAAGGTTCAGGTAAAACATGATTAGCAGTATAAACTTCAGTATTTCTTGCAGGAACAGTCTTAGCAATATCTTTATAAGGTTCATGATACTTATTCCACTTCTTTTTAGGCACTTCAATATAAGAAGCAAACGCCTTAAAATAAGAAGCAATAGCTTGAGAGTCTAGAACATAAGCATTTTTAATATTTTGAAAATCATCAGTTCCCATAAAAGATTCAATGTATTTTATTTTAACAATTCATTAAACACTTTGTATTCAAGTAATACACGGTGTTCAAGTTATTTTGCCAAACTTAGGCATGATTTATATGTGATAATAATTCGAATGACTTTCATATATTATCACATAACTTTGAATTTAAACAATGGTTTCATTTAGTAATGAAATATCATTAAGTTGTGTATTTTAAGGCATTTCAATATTTTACAAATGTTCATGCATTATCAATTAGTTTCAAACAACAAGGATAATTTACACATAATCAAACAAGATATGAACACGAACAGAAATCATTCATAAAAGTAGAACAACTATTTGTTACAAACTCATAAGAATAACCGTCTCACAAAGTGTGAGACACACTAAAGAAGTTCATAATATTTTGATTCCAATAATCATCCTAAACATAAACTAAATGATAAATGTTGAGAGAGAGCGTCGTTGGCCATCATCATCATGCTCGCCATCAACACGTAACGTCACCTCCTCTCTAGCAAGCACCTCTCATGCAGAAGGGCCTATTTCAGCAAAACAGAACAAGTATCAAATATACTTAACACTACAAATGTGTTTGCAAGATTATAACATTTATAAAACTATATATCAAATATATACCTTTGTCAACGATGACCTCTCCGGTGATTGGTTCAACCTTTACGTTCCTGAAACGTAATATGAACTCTTGGAAATCCAATGTTTCCGTATCACCACTCATGATGCTACTCCGGACATGTCCTTCATAGCTAGGAGGCAACGATCGAAGCAGTACGCCTATCGCAAACGGACCATCCATCCAGTAATCCACGAAGTGAACCAGTCTCATGTGTGCATCAAGAATGCGCTCTAAGTGACCCTTCAGACATGTATGCCCCTCCATATGTATGGAAAGGAACTCTCCAAGCAGCTCATGCTTCCACATGCGCACATGGCCTATGAACTTTGCTCTCAGCTAATCCACCATAGAATATGGATTAAGATCACCCATGAGCGGATGGAGTTCATCCACCATCCTGTAACGCATTATTATCTGAATGTAGGTGGACATCTCTTGACGATAGTAGCGGTTTGCCAGATCTTGTGGGGTCTCATAGTGGTCTGCCTCAGTCAAATCCATCGTGCGGCGTATGTAGTCTACCACATGATTCCTAGTAAGGAGATCATTCAGGAGCACAAGCCAACTAGGGAAGTTGGATCCATCAAGTCTAAGTTTCTCACCATTTACCCATTCCTCAATGACAAAGTAAGCTTCACGGTGAGCCATCTCTACATATATAATTGCAAAAAGAAATTTAGACTAAGTTTATAATTAAATGAGTTAATAATAACTCCACTCGAAAACACTATCCCCATAAGGGTTCCTAGTGATAACACGACCCCTATCAGCCACATCTCCCCCGATTGTCACCGCCATCAATGTGGGTTCAAGGGTGGACGCTAAACGTCGGTCACATCATTCATGCGACTCGTGCTCGATCTTTCGACCATCTATATTCCGAGGCCATGTCTGCACATGCTAGGCTCGCCAACTCAACCTTAGTGTATTCGCCTAGCAACATGCTTACATCCACTGTATGCGAACGTAGATATGTCTGACACCCATGCCTGTACCATGGATCGCCTCATACCAAAGAACTTTCTTGGTGGTGCACACTAAGGGGGAACACAATCGTTGGTAATTTTAACAGGGATCATCTTATTAGGCTACTGATGACCCACAAATATAGGGGGTGTATTGCAGTATTTTCGATAAGTAAGAGTGTCGAACCCAACGAGGAGCAGAAGGTGCTGGCTAGTGGTATGGATTAGGAATTCTCTGCAAATACTTAGCAAACGGATTTTTAGTGGTTTTCGATAAAGCAAGTAAAAAAGTACGAGTAAATAAAAGACAGTAGGAATAAATGCAGCAAGTGGCCCAATCCTTTATGCAGCAAAGGACAAGTCGGCTGTATTTCTATAGATGACCAAACGTTCTCGAGGACAAATGGGAAGACTGTCAAGTGCTTTCGCTTCATATAGTCGATTAATCTTCTCTAGCTTGCTAAGTGTTGTGTGGGTGAACCTGTGCTAATGTACCGCCCCATCCAAGACTAATACATACTTGTGATTATACTCCTTGCAAACATCTGTAAGTACAAGAAAGTAATTAAGGTAGAAACCTAACCACAGCTTTAAACTCTAAGACCCTTACGTCCCTTGTGCAATGGTTTCCTAACGGGGGTTCAGGTTTCTGTCACTCCGGCAACCCCTAAGATTAGTAGCCAAATACACAATGCATTCCCCTAGGCCCATATAGGTGAAGTGTCATGTAGTCGACGTTCTCATGACACCACTAGAAGAAGTACACCACAACTTAAATAACAATCTATTGAATTTTCTCAACGCAACTCCACTACTAACAACAAGACTTCTCCCATGTCCTCAAGAACAAAACGAACTACTCACAAGACATCATATGGATCATGATCAAAGATGGAATAATGATGTATAACAATCTGAACATAAACAATAATTCAATGGTTCACTCAATAGCATCAACTAGAAAGAGTAATCAACACCGGGAAAGTTTCCCCTATGAACTAATGCAAGATTCAACGCAATTGTTACAGCAATCTGGAGATGGTGATGAGGGTGCTAATGGTGATGATGGTGGTGATGATGATGATGATCCCGATGAAGTCCAGCTTGATGGTGGTGTTGATGGTGACGATCTCCCCTCTCCGGGAAGGAATTCCCCCGGCAGAAATCTGTCTGCCGGAGAGATCTTTCTCTCTCGGTGTTTTCTGCCTCGCAGAGGCGGCGGAATTTTTCTGTGGTCGCTCCCCGAGTCTTAGGGTTTCGTGGGGATGATATACGCCAGAGGAGAGAGGCTGGAGTGGGCCAGGGCGGCCACACCACCTCCAGGCGCGGCCTAGGCCTGCCCGCGCCATGGGGTGGTGTGGGCCCCCTGTGGCCCACCTCCACTCCATCTTCTAACATCCTGAGTCTTCTGAAAAATAGGATTTCTGTATATTTTCCCGGATTTTTTGATCTTCGCGAATTTTGCCTCCAAACAGCACTTTTTCTATCAGAATCCTGACTGCAGCGGTCCATGCTCCAAAAGTCATCAACCATGCAAAAATAAATGAAATAACATAAGTATCACCTCTCAATACGAAATATATCAAAGAATAATAGTGAATTAAGACATAGAATAGTGATGCAAAATGGACGTATCAGCTACCGTCGAGTATCTAATACTAGCACACAATAAGATATACAAACAATAACATAGAATGTAAATGCGATGTGATATGGTCCTTCACGTCGTGATCTCCATCCGTCGTCACTGGATTCCGGCGCCAGGGTTCTGGCGCTGTAGACACCTGGGTACCGGTGTCATTTCGGCGTGGTAGTCTGTCACCTCCGTGACTATCTACTAGTACGTAACATAAGGTAATCACTTTACCTTTGCCACTACCATATCACAAAGCAATGCCCCCCTGCAAAGCAAAGTTAGACGCCTCTACTTTATCTTTGCATGTTTTACGTGGCTGAATGGGCTTTCGCACAAGAACCATTCTTATCTTCGAACTTTCAGCACAACGTTTATCAACTAGTTGTGTCTACTACACCCCTTTTGGGGCCCTCCGTTGCAAATGGCATACCAACTAATGCGAGAGAGACAGACACCCCCCTAAGCCACTTTATACGGTAAAAGCCGTATGTCAAGCGTGGACCAGTCTCACGAATGAACGCGTAAAGTCGTTTGGGGGGCGCTTCATCAAGCATTACTGTGGTATACACAAGTACACGTGGGAGGGTAAAAACTAAAAGATCAACGCCCACACGCTACATCTCGTGTGTCTACCTGTACTAGTATTACTACGCATAGATCTAGCTCAGATACCACTGTAGGGGTTCCGCGTATGAAAACAATAATTTTTACCCTACGCCCCTGAACCCCTGATGTTGCCAGGACCTATCTATTAGTAATACAGTAACGGGAGGAGCTTTTTGCGAACTTACCCTTGAAGACCGAAAAGCATTGTCAACGCCCAGGAGAGCGTGGTTGATGTAGACGAGCCGAAGCCGACCTCAAGGGCGTGATGAAGTCCTTGCGTTCCTTTGGCTCCAACGACTTGAGTGCCTAAAGTGCAACACCTCGCGGGGAGTTACACACGTCCGGTGCCTGACGATGACTCCCGCTTCCCCGATCCAGCAGCAGTTGCGGAAGTAGAGCTCCCGGATCTGAATCCCGCAGCACGACTGTGCTCCGCGGTGAAGATGTCTCTCATTCGCGCAGTCCAAACTTGGTACCATGGTCACGGGAGAGATAGGGAGAGAGAGAGAGAATATCAATTTGAGGTCCTCCCAAAAGTGAGAAGACCTTTATTGATTACTGGTGTATTTATCTGGCCAAATACTCCCACTATATATAGGGGAAGGGGAGGTACTACCTCCCTCAAAGTCCCGGGGTGGGACTAAAGGAGAGAGAGGTGGGGGGAGGCGCTGCCGGCCACCCCCTCATGGGACCCACATGGAGGGCTGGCCCAATAGGGCCGCCGGCCACCCCCTCATGGGACCCACATGGAGGGCTGGCCCAATAGGGCCGCCGGCCACCCCCATGGCCCCTCCTAGGGGTTCGCCCCCCTCTTGGGCCTTTTCCCCTCCGGGAATTGGCCCATTAAGCCGTTTGACCATTTAATTGATTTTTCTCTTTGTTAAATAATTATGAATAAATGATTAAATAAATATTTAACATTCATTCACATATTATTCAATCTCCGTGGCTATGGAACACTTCCAACTCCACTCCGGACATCGTCTGGACTTACCGAAACGCTTCCGGTTTTCTTCCTACTATTCTTCGGCCATTCTTCCGATCCTATAAACACTCTCTAAGCATCATCAAGCCCTTAAGCGTGATACCCCACGGTTCGGGAACACTCCAGACATGGTTGGGACACTCCTGCACCAATGATCGATAGAGAGACCTGGATGGCCATGTGACCCTTGTGCGTTCCACGAAGATCTTTCGTCATTTGAACCGGGACAATCGTGTCTTATTCCCCTTGTCTCTCGACACTTGCATTGCCCGAGATCTGATCAATTACATCACCATGTCGTGTTAAATCTTGTTACTGAACAATGCTACTTGACTCGTTCCGACAAGTGATATCCCTGTGATCAAATCACACGATGTGCAGCTATTGGATATAACCTCTCCGAGTGGGCCCTTGAGTATCTTCCCATTACATGGACGGACAAATCCCGCTCTTGACATATATTGCCTCTACGGTTTCCTCCGAGTACCTGAACACACCTTTATAACCACTTTATTACCAAGTGGCACTTGATGCTATCTAAGCACTCTCGGGAGACAGTGATTGATATAGCCTCACGGTCTAAGGAATAGTCTATGACGATCCATTTCTAATCATTGTAACTTGAACTTCGTGACATGATTGGGTCACGATGTTTAGGTTGGGTATTGGTTCATCATCTCATTCTCAGAATGAGTTGACTCCATTTTCAACTGGCATAAATGCCACATGATCAGGAAACATGATCATCTGTTGACCAATGAACTAGTGACTAGAGTTTCACTAGGAACCCCTGGTTGTTTGTATATCACACGTGTATTGATGTTTCCACTCAATACAGTTATAGCATGATATAAAAATTAATCCTAAACTATATAAAATATGATAATAGTCCTTATTACTATTTGTCTCTAGAGCATATTTCCAACATTTACATCCCAAAAAAATGCATAAAGGAGATCACCTTGACATGCTCCTTTAAGAAGAAACCATCCAATCCAATTAATTTTCTGCATCCAGCTTTGAAACCCAACTTCAAAGCATTGAAACAGACATAAAATATCTGAAAATATTTTGTTCCATGATAGTTAGTGATGGCCCAAAATATATCGAGATTGTTGGGGAACCCCAAGAGGAAGGTATGATACGCACAGCAGCAAGTTGTCCCTCAGTTATGAAACCAAGGTTTAATCAAACCAGTAGGAGCAAGGAAACGCCTCCAAGGTGTTGCTAACTCAACTTTGGCAGGGTGCACTACGGGTGCCAGCAGCAACGTGGAAACCTGCATAACACAACCACATAACTCTGCCCCCAACTTACAGTGAGGTTGTCAATCTCACTGATTTTGCTAAAAACAAAGGATTAAACGAATTGTGTGGAAGAAAGTAATAGTTTGCAGAAAGTAAACAGAAAGCAATAAACAGTTGATTGTAGATTGATGATAAAAGAAAGGACCGGGGTCTATAGCTCACTAGTGGTGGCTCTCCTTAAGATAGATGACATGTTTGGTGAAAAAATTACAGTGGGGAAATTGACAAACATCGAGAAAGCAATATGCATCTACTACTCATCTTGACTCCTTTGAGACTTGATTGGGCATTACAACATTACACATAGACCGTAATCCAACTGCATCTATGACTAATAATCCACCTTCAGGTTATCATCCGAACCCCCTCCAGTATTAAGTTACAAGCAATAGATAATTGCATTACGCATTGCGTGTAAAGTAAACAATATGATTGTTCTATGAACAAAGGATTGTTGTTTTCTCCGTAGTAGCAACAACACATCTAGTACCTTAGAGATTTCTCTCACTTCCCCAGATTACTAGAGGCATGAACCCACTATCGAGCATAAATACTAACTCTTGGAGTTGCTAGCATCTACTTGGCCAAGATAGCTACTAACAACGGAAAGCATGCAAGATCAAAAATAACAAAGACATGATAGAATCAATAATCAATCTGAAATAGCATCTCAATATCCATCGGATCCCCACAAACACAACATGTAGGAATTACAAATAGACGATCTTGATCATGAGCAGAGCTCACAAGATCTAAACATGATAGCACAAAGGAGAAGAACCAGCCATCTAGCTATTACATGGACCCGTAGTCCAAGGATGAACTACTCACACATCACACCGGAGGCTTGCTTGGTGATGAAGAAGGCCTCTAGGGTGAATTCTCCCCTCCGGTAGGGTGTCGGGAAGAGCTTCAAATCCCTCTCGATCTAGGGATGGAGATGACGGCGGCTACAGACTCTTTCGTGGAATTTTGATCGGGTCCTTAGGGTTTCTGTATCGGAGGCATCTTATAGGCGAAAGGGGAGGCCGAGGGAGTGCCTGGGGCGGCTAGACCACCCCCTGACGTGGCTAGGCCTGGCCCGCACGACCAGGTGGTGTGGCCAGGCCCCGGCCCCTCTCCGTCTTGTATTCTGGCTCCTTGTGTCCCTCGGTGAAAAACTGACTTTGGCTTTTGTCCTGTCCAATTTCGAGAATATTCATTTTCTGACTTTCCTGGAACCAAAAACAGCACAAAACAGGCAGCTGGCACTATGGATCTTGTTAATAGGTTAGTCCAAGAAAACATATAAAAAGTACTCCAAAGTGTGGACAAAACATAAGAAAGTAGATAAAACCAAGCATGAAACATCAAAAATTATGGATACGTTTGCAACATATCAACATCCCCAAGCTTAACTCCTGCTCGTCCTCTAGTAGGTAAGTGATAAAAAGAAAGAATATTTTTTGAGGTGACATGCACCATCATAAACTTGATCAAAGTATTTGTAAAACATTCATAGCTGGGATCATAGTACTTCAACATAGCATGAAAGATAAAGTTCTAACAATAAGGCATAGCAACTATGTTGCAACATGAAAAGGCACAAACAAAAGATTCATGAATAACAATGCTTTGCAAGACGTTTGTTGTTTCACATAAAGAAAACATAGCATCGTGGCATTCAGGTTGTCCCTCATAGAGTAGCAAATATAAATGCATATGACACCTTCAAAGGCAAACTGAAATAAAGATGGAAACAAGCAAAAATGTAACAAATCTAATTGCAAACGGTGTTTCAATGCTAAGAAACAAGGCCTAGGGATCATACTTTCACTAGTGAACACTCTCATATAAATATCTTGTCTTTATGATACTACTCTAAACTACTCTCCGGTTGGACACTCTAATCCATGGTAGGCCTATAACAACACACCTCAAAGTAAGCCTTTCCCATCTAGAAAACCCCACACTATCACCTTGAGCACTAGATGGTTCCAACAAACACCACCATTTCATAAAGACATCCAACTCCAAATATAACTCATAACAAGTATTTGTAATCTCTAGTCTAAGTGCCACCATGGTGTGCACGCTGTCACTTTCACACACATGGGGAGAGCAGAGATCTATTAAAGCACTTGGGTAGCAAGGTAGATCAACTTGATTACAAAGCTCATGATCACAATATGATCATGCATAGAGAGAGAGATGAACACATAGCTACTGGTAGAACCCTTAGCCTCGAGAGAGAACTACTCCCTCCTTATCATGGGAATCAGCAATGACGATGGAGATGGTGGTGGAGATCAATGGAGATGGCTCCGGGGGCACTTCCCCGTCCCGACAGGGTGCTGGAACAGAGACTTTCTATCCCCCGAATCTCCCCTTTGGTGGCGGCGGCACTGCGGAACTTTTCGTGGATTTCCGATTGACGATTTAGGGTTTTTTGCATCAGGGGAGATATATAGGCGAAAGAGGCAAGGTCGGTGGCCGGCCAGGGGGCCCATACCATGCCCTGGCGCGGCCAGGGGGGCCCGCGCCTAGGGGTCGTCTAGCCACCCTGTGGCCCCTCTCCGTCTCGTATTCTGGCTCCGTGAGTCTCCAGGAAAAATAGGCATATTGGCTTTCGTCCCGTCCAATTCCGAGAATATTCATTTTCTGACTTTCTGGAACCAAAAACAATAGAAAACAGGCAACTGGCACTGTGGCTCTTGTTAATAGGTTAGTCCAAGAAATCATATGAAAAGTACTCCAAAGTGTGGACAAAACATAAGAAAGTAGATAAAACCAAGCATGGAACATCAAAAATTATAGATACATTTGAAATGTATCAACATCCCCAAGCTTAACTCCTGCTCGTCCTCGAGTAGGTAAGTGATAAAAAGAAAGAATAATTTTTGAGGTGACATGCACCATCATAAACTTGATCAACGTATTTGTAAAACATTCAATGCTGGGATCATAGTACTTCAATCATAACATGAAAGACAAAGTTCTAGCAATAAGACAAAGAAACTATGTTGCAACATGAAAAGGCACGAACAAAAGATTCATGAATAACAATGCATTGCAAGACGTTTGTTTGTTTCACATAAAGAAAACATAGCATAATAGTAATCATCTTGTCCCTCATAGAGTAGCAAATATAAATACATAGGACACCTTCAAAGTTCATAAGAGTGACTAGATACAAGTAGTTTAAGAACAAGCAATATCAAAGTTATGCATCAATCAACAAGTGTTGGGACAATGCACATACAACTAAGAATGGCCACTATGCTCTCAAAATAGGTGCATAAAGATAGAAGGTGGAGACTCAACATAAAAGTAAAAAAGAAAGGCCTTCATAAAAGGAAGTAGGGATTCAAGTTTCATAAAGAGCTTCCAAAAATTATGGTACTTATTAGTTTTCAGCTCTCATTGCCCCTATCATAAGCATCTTGAAGTGATTGAGGTTAAAGTGAACAACTAATAGGATATGCTTGACAAGTTATAAGCTAAAATCTCATGTCCCTTACTTATGAAGACCGAACCTCATGCTACTCAACTTTAGTCACAAGTAAGCTCTTATCATTGTAAGTACATATGTATCATAGAGAACTGCCAACGGGGTACCCCTTGCACATGATACATGAGCTATCCCATAATCAAAATGACAAGGCAAGTAGACAATGAACATCTCAGCGATCTTTTTATTTGCTATTTGCATAGGTATTTATTGAGGATGCTTCATAGAGTGCTCATTATGGTTATGCTGCAAGTTTCCACCATGATTAGGCATGGCTTAGGCTAGCGGCCCAGGCGTTTCTCAAACACAAATACAAACCCCATGATCTTACAAGTTCCCCTTTTATTTCACACCGCCGGGATCCATAAGCAAAAGAACATGATATCAACGGGGTACAAAGTATAAGTGCAATGTTGAAAGCGTTCCCCATGATACATGGTTCTGCTAACTTCAACTTATAAAGCGCAAGCATATACACAACAAATATGGACACAATGGTTCAAGTTTATTAAGTGTAAGAAAAGTAAAGTGTGCCATCAAGTTCGTGAGAGCTTTAATCACTAGTTTTCTCATAACAAGTTTAATTCAGAAGGTAGATAAAAACATGAATATACTTGGAATAGCATATGCTAATAGGTAGGTATGGTGGACTCTTTGTAATAACTTGGTTTTAGGAGTTGGATGCATGAGTGGAACTCATACTTGGTTATGGAGGCTAGCAAAAGACTGGGAGCGACCAACTAAGAAAGCAATAATGGCCATAATCATGTAGAGCGACAAAACATCATTAATCAAAGCATAAAGTGATATTACAAGTTGAAAACTAAAGGATCATAAAGGCAATGGTGACTTGGGATAGTCATAACATGGTGTGAGCATGTGCCAAGTCAACCCAAATAAAGCATCAAAGGAGAATACTGATACATTGCAAATGTATCTATAATTTTTGATGTTCCATGCTTAGTTTTATCCACTTTCTTGTGTTTTGTTCCAACTTTGGAGTACTATTCATATGATTTCTTGGACTAACCTATTAACAAGAGCCACAGTGCCAGCTGCCTATTTTCTACTGTTTTTGGTTCTAGGAAAGTGAGAAAATGAATATTCTCGGAATTGGACGGGACAAAAGCCAAAGTGCCTATTTTTCCGGAAGGGATCAAGTGCCAGAATAAGAGATGGAGAGGGGCCTGGGGCCGGCCACACCACATGGCCGTGCGGCCAGGCTTGGCCCGCACCAGGGGGTGGTCTGGACGACCCCAGCACCCCCTCGGCCTCTCCTTCCGCCTATAAGTTGCCCTCGGGACGAAAACCCTAAGTACCCGATCAAAAATCCACGAAAGAGTCTGTAGCCGCCGTCGTCTCTGTCCCTAGATCGGGGGGATCTGAAGCTCTCCCCGGCACCCTGCCGGAGAGCGGAATTCACCCTGGAGGCCTTCTTCATCACCATGCAAGCCTCCGGTGTGATGCGTGAGTAGTTCATCCTTGGACTACGGATCCATGTAGTAGCTAGATGGCTGGTTTCTCCTCCTTTGTGCTTTCATGTTTAGATCTTGTGAGCTCCGTTCATGATCAAGATCATCTATTTGTAATCCATACATGTTATGTTTGCGAGGATCTGATGGATATTGGGATGCTATTTCAGATTGATTATTGATTCTATCATGTCTTTGTTATTTGTGATCTTGCATGATTTCCGTTGTTAGTAGCTATCTTGGCCAAGTAGATGCTAGCAACTCCAAGAGTTAGTATTTATGCTCGATAGTGGGTTCATGTCTCTGGTAATCTGGGGAAGTGACAGAAATCTCTAAGGTACTAGATGTGTTGTTGCTACTAGGGAGAAAACAACGATCCTTTGTTCATAGAACAATTGTATTGTTTACTTTACACACAGTTTGTAAAGCAATAATCTGTTGCTTGCAACTTAATACTGGAGGGGGTTCGGATGATAACCTGAAGGTAGATTATTAGTCATAGATGCAGTTGGATGGCGGTCTATGTATTATGTTGTAATGCCCAATCAAGTCTCAGAGGAGTCAAGATGATTAGTATATGCATGTATTGCTTTCTCGGTGTTTGTCAATTTCCCCGCTGTAATTTGTTCACCCAACATGTTATCTATCTAAGGAGAGCCACCTCTAGTGAACTATGGATCCCAGTCCTTTTTCTTTACATACAATCTGCAACTGTTTACTGCTTTGTGTTTACTTTTTGCAAACTTTTACTTCTTTCCATTCGATACGTTTAATCCTTTGTTTTCTGCAAAACACTGTGAGATTGACGACCTCATCGCAAGTTGGGGACAAAGTTCTATGGGTGTGTTGTGCAGGTCTCCACGTTGCTACTAGCACCGGTAGTGCGCCCTGCCAAAGCTCAGCTAGTAACACCTTTGGGGTGTTTCCTTGCTCCTACTGGTTCGATTAAACCTTGGTTTCATAACTGAGGGAAGACTTGCTGCTATATTCATCGTACCTTCCTCTTGGGGTTCCCAACGAGCTCTACGTCGAAAGTCGAGCGCATCAAATACCACAATACTATGCTTTAATATGCTAAAACAACACATGATTCTTCCAAGGCACATTAAGCAATCTCAATTGTTTATAGCATGTCATGCTACAGCAAAGAATACTAAGGATAAAGACAAAACAATATCAAGCATGGCATGACAAAGCATAGGCCACAGTCAAAACAAGCTCTTTTTACCACTTAAGCATGAACTTTTCCTACTCTTTTCCAATCCAAACCAAACTATTTGAAAACCAATGCATGAAAGAGGGGGTCCAACCAATTTATTCAGCAAACTAAGCAAACCAAGCAAACGAAAAACCAAAACAAAAATGAAAAAGAAGATGCTCCAAGAACAACACAACTATGCACGAAACAATAAAAATGAAGTGTTTGGAAGAAACCTGGGATTTTTATTGATGAAGAAGGGGATGCCTTGGGCATCCCCAAGCTTTGACGCTTGTACCTCTTGAATATTTCTTGGTGTGACACGGGGTGGCATCCCCAAGCTTGAGCTTTAGTCCATTCTTTATCTCATTACATTATTCTCTCCATACACCTGATTTTTTTTCCTTCATACAAAACTTCACACAATCTTTATTAGCAACATTAGTGTACTCAAGATAATAAGTCTTTGGGTTCAGTTCCAACACAAGTAAAACTTCCATTAAAACACAAGCTACTGTAGCACTTCCCTCAAAAATCTCAATTCCCCAAAAGAACTCAAAAGGGAACCAACAAGAAGCAAATGCAAATAATGGCAGAAATGTGTCAAAACAGACCAGCAGGTAAAAACTAGTTTTTTATAAGACCTTATGTTGCTCAAATCAAAAAGTGTTGAACTAACTAAAGTTAGATAACAACCTGGGGCAGAAGCACAAAATTTCACGCCTCAAAAGTACGTACAAAGATTTTACACGAACTTTTATGGTGAAGCACAGAAATCTGTTTTGGGACAGCAACTTTCTCAATCATTACTTCTCTCTCATTAGAGGTTACTCTTGGCACAAAAAGCAAATAAAAAGGATAAGGAGTGGTCATTACTGAAGTAATAACTTCCAAGACTCATCTAAAACTTTTGGGTTATCTCCCAATAAGTACTTTTCTTTAACGCCTTTAAGTTAGGCATAAGAAGCAAGAAAAAGAATCAAGTGTTCTCAAATAAAGCAGCATTAAGAGCAAATTTTGTTTTCATAGGAGAGGCAAAATAAATCTTCTCTCTCTTCTTAGGGAAGTGTTCTATACCTTTCTTGAGTAATATTTGATATTTAATGGTGCCTTCTTTCATATCAATAATGGCACCAATAGTTCTAAGAAAAGGTCTTCCCAAAGTAATAGGACAAGAAGCATTGCATTCAACATCCAAAACATAGAAATCAACGGGGACATAGGCATTGTTAACCATAATAGGAAAATCATTAATACTCCCGATGAGTTTGTTTTTAGCATTATCATCAAGTGGGACATTCAAATAACAATCTTCCAATGGTGGCAAATCAAGCATATCATAAATCCTTCTAGGCATAATAGAAACACTACTATCAAGATCACATAAAGCTTTGAAATCAAAATCATTCACTTTCATATTAATGATGGGTTCCCAACCATCTTCTTGTTTTATAGGAATAGAAGCTTTATGTTTCATCTTTTCTTCTTTAATTTTTATGAGAGCATCAGTAATGTGTTTTGTAAAGGCCATATTCATAGCACTAGCATTAGGACTTTTAGCAAGCTTTTGTAGGAACTTAAAAACTTCAGAGATGTTGTAACCATCAAGATCAAAATCATTATTATCATCTAAAGTAGTAGAACTATTACTAGCCTCAACACTAGTGGTAGTGATAGTAGAAACACTAATGTTTCTAGCAATTTCATCTTATCTTTCCCACTTAGCATGCAATTCAGCTAATAGTCTAATATTTTCATCAATTCTAACTTGTATGGCATTAGTAGCAGCAAAGGGATTATCAATAGTTTTAGGTTTAGCAGCCATTTTATTCAAAGAAGATTGAGCTTCAGCCAAAGATGCTATACTTCTTTCAGCATTAGAGAGTTTTTCCTCAATAGTTTTATTGAAAGCAGTTTGTTTACTAATAAAATCTTTAAGCATAAACTTCAAGTTCATAGGGTGCACTCTTATTATTGTTGTAGGAATTTCCATAAGCATTACCATTATTGGGAGGATATGGCATATAATTATTATTACCAAAATTATTCCTGTAGGCATTATTGCTAAAGTTATTATTTCTTATAAAGTTCACATCAACTTGCTCTTCTTAAGCAACCAAAGAGGCTAAGGGAACATGATTTGGATCAATATGAGCTTTCCCATTAACACGCATAGACATAATAACATCAATTTTATCACTCAAGGAGGAGGTTTCCTCAACATAATTTACCTTCTTACCTTGTGGAGCTCTTTCAGTATGCCATTCAGAATAGTTAACCATCATATTATCTAGAAGCTTTGTTGCAGCACCCAAAGTAATGGTCATAAAGGTACCTCCAACAGCAGAATCCAATAGGTTCCTTGAAGAATAGTTCAATCCTGCATAAAAGGTTTGGATAATCATCCAAGCAGTCAGTCCATGAGTGGGACAATTCTTTACCAAAGATTTCATTCTTTCCTAAGCTTGAGCAACATGTTCATTATCAGATTGTTTAAACTTCATTATTTCACTTCTCATGGATATAATCTTAGCAGGAGGATAGTATTTTCCAATGAAAGCATCTTTGCATTTAGTCCAAGAATCAATACTATTCCTAGTTAAGGAATTCAACCATTCTTTAGCTTTTCCTCTCAATGAGAAACGAAACCAGTTAAGCTTAATAATATCTCCATCTATATCCCTATGATTTTGCATCTCACAAAGTTCAACAAAGTTATTTAGATGAGCAGCAACATCTTCATTACCAATACCATAAAATTATTCTCTCATAACAAGATTGAGTAAAGCAGGTTTTATTTAAAAGAATGTAGCTTTAGGAACAGGTGGAGCAATAGGTGTGCTCATGAAATCATTGTTGTTGGTGCTAGTGAAGTCACACAACTTAGTATTTTCCAGAGTAGTCATTTTTTGTGTTTTTAATAAAGAAAGCAAACTAGTAAAACCATTTCTTTGTGTTTTTGAAAAAGAAATAAGCAAACAAAGCAAAAATAAACTAAGATAAACAAAAATAAAAAAGTAAAGAGATTGGTTATGAGGGACCCCCCCTTGTGAAGATGTCCTTGACTCCCCGACAATGGCGCCAGAAAAATAGTTGATGGTGCGTGGTTGACGTAGGAGCTTCTTCTTATTTTAGTCCCCGGCAACGGTGCCAGAAAAATAGCATATGGCCCAAAATATATCGAGCTCGTTGGGGAACCCCAAGAGGAAGGTATGAGCACAGCAACAAGTTTTCCCTCAGTTATGAAACCAAGGTTTAATCGAACCAGTAGGAGAAAGGAAACACCTCCAAGCTATTGCTAACTGAACTTTGGTAGGGCGCACTACCGGTGCCAGCAGCAACGTGGAAACCTGCACAACACAACCACATAACTCTGCCCCCAACTTACAGTGAGGTTGTCAATCTCACCGGTTTTGTTGAAAACAAAGGATTAAACAAATTATGTGGAAGAAAGAATAGTTTGTAGAAAGTAAACAGAAAGCAGTAAACAGTTGATTGTAGATTGATGATAAAAGAAAGGACCGGGGTCTATAGCTCACTAGTGGTGGCTCTCCTTAAGATAGATGACATGTTGGGTGAACAAATTACAGCGGGACAATTGACAAACATCAAGAAAGCAATATGCATCTACTACTCATCTTGACTCCTTTGAGACTTGATTGGGCATTACAACATTATACATATACCGTAATCCAACTGCATCTATGACTAATAATCCACCTTCAGGTTATCATCCGAACCCCCTCCAGTATTAAGTTGCAAGCAATAGATTATTGCATTAAGCATTGCGTGTAAAGTAACAATATGATTGCTCTATGAACAAAGGATTGTTGTTTTCTCCCTAGTAGCAACAGCACATCTAGTACCTTAGAGATTTCTCTCACTTCCCCAGATTACTAGAGGCATGAACCCACTATCGAGCATAAATACTAACTCTTGGAGTTGCTAGCATCTACTTGGCCAAGATAGCTATTAACAATGGAAAGCATGCAAGATCACAAATAACAAAGACATGATAGAATCAATAATCAATCTGAAATAGCATCTCAATATCCATCGAATCCCCGCAAACACAACATGTAGGAATTACAAATAGAAGATCTTGATCATGAACGGAGCTCACAAGATCTAAACATGATAGCACAAAGGAGAAGAACCAGCCATCTAGCTACTACATAGACCCGTAGTCCAAGGATGAACTACTCACGCATCACACCGGAGGCTTACATGGTGATGAAGAAGGCCTCCAGGGTGAACTCTCCCCTTCGGCAGGGTGTCGGGAAGAGATTTAGTGCCCTCCCGATCTAGGGATGGAGATGAAGGCGGATACAGACTCTTTCGTGGAATTTTGATCGGGTCCTTAGGGTTTCTGTATCGGAGGCATCTTATAGGCGAAAGGGGAGGCCGAGGGGGTGCCTGGGGCGGCCAGGCCTGGCCCGTGCGGCCAGGTGGTGTGGCTAGGCCCCGGCCCTCTTCGTCTCGTATTCTGGCTCCGTGTGTCCCTTGGTGAAAAACTGGCTTTGGCTTTTGTCCCGTCCAATTCCGAGAATATTCATTTTCTGACTTTCCTGGAACCAAAAACAGCAGAAAACAGGAAGCTGGCACTATGGCTCTTGTTAATAGGCTAGTCCAAGAAAACATATAAAAAGTACTCCAAAGTGTGGACAAAACATAAGAAATTAGATAAAACCAAGCATGGAACATCAAAAATTATGGATACGTTTGCAACGTACCAGTTAGGTCAAGAAAAATTGCCACTATTGTTCCAGGATTGCTTCTTAGCGGTTCTAGTTGATAATCAAACACTTTGGTGTATTCTCCTTTCATTCCACATAGTAACTTGTCCATCAATATTTTCTTTGATGCCTTCCACTTAGATGTTGACACATCAACAAAGAAATCTTTGACCATAGTGGCTTTCATGCTCTCAATTTTCCAAGTTGGGTTGGCTAGTATGAAATGCTCGTATTTTCTTGCTATTACTTTTCCAGTCACTAAATGGTTGTCTTTGTTCTATGCACACTCATGTTCACCATTTAATGTGATAATCTAAAATCTAGAGCATCTTGTGGTCTTTGCTACATACAATAACCAATGACAACCAGGGCAATCACATTTCACCCCCACCCTGTCCACCTCTGACTTCAAGAAACCGAGGCTCCTTTTGGTGGTAAGTACATATCTTCTAATTGCCTTGCACAACTGGTTCTTGCTCGTAAAAAACATTGACAAACTAAAGTGAGGAACTTTATTGTCATGATTCAACCTTATGTAGATGCTATTCTTCCTAAAAATATGATAATCATCATCATCATAAGAATATTCCTCATGATATGACTCAAATGCATCTTCTCGGTCAATGTCTTCCAACACTTCTTCAACATAAGCAACAAGATCAATGGGAAGTGCATCTGTTGCATTGTCACCATCCAGCCATCTCTGAGAAGCTCTAACCTTTCTCCTAAATTGCTTTAATTTCCTTCTTAGGTTTACAACCTCTGACTCATCTGTACTACCTGAAGGAGATATGCCCTAGAGGCAAATAATAAATAGGTTTTTATTGTCATATCTCAATTACTTTATAACAGTTTCATATTGTGCTATAACTGTGCCAAGTAGAAACATTGGTACAGGTGTGGTATGAAACAACCAAGTCCCTAGTAGCCTCTATTCATACTAGTTCGTTGCTCATGAGGATGATCTGGGTTTCAAGATCATGGGCATTTATGCCAATTGACAACACGGTCATAGCATTGGAGAATGATGTGATGGACATTCCTCGAAGGATTGCAACACGATCAAGTCATATAGTTCATTGTTGCAACAGCTATACCTAGACTCCTTCTCCTTAGACCGTGAGCTCATATTACTCAATGTTTCTCGAGGCTGCTTAGACTGCATCAAGCGTCATCTGGTAATACGGTGGCCATAAAAGTGTATGTTGGGTATTCCAAAGGAATAGTAGATGACATGTGACTGCAAGACCGGGATTTGTTCACCCACATGATGGGTAAAGATACACACGGCCGGCTTGGTGAGATTACATCCATAAATGTTGCAACATGTGACTCGGTCACGGGGATGCAATATCACGGTAACAAGAAAACAGAACTTGTTGTTAACGAGATTGAACAAGGTATAGGATACCAATAATCGGATCTCAGACAAGTCATATCGAGAAACAAAAGGAATTGGATGCTACATTTAGCGGTTCAAACGACATTGTCATCAGGAATGCATAGAGGTCACATAGACATCCCTGGTCTCTCTGTTGATCACTGATACAGATCATGTCTAGAGTATTCCCGAGCCATGAGAGGATACACTTAAGGGTACGATGAGAGCGATCATTCGTAAGATGGAATCATAGTAGAGAAAGAGAAAGTCAGAATTATTTCGTAGAGAGATCCGAAGTTGTTCGGAGAAAGAATAAAGGAAAAGACCAGAAAAATGTTTTCGGATAAATGAGAATTTAAATATATATTTATTCTATGTTAATTGTGAATCAATATATTCTAAATAATATTTAAATTAAGATTTATAAAAGCAACTTTTATATTAGGCCAAATACCCGGAGGGAAATAGCCTAAGAAGAAAAGCTGCACAAAAAAGGAAAGGAAAAATAAAAACAGCTGCAGCCCATGTGGGCGGCGGATAATAGCCGCCGCACAGGGCTGCGCGTAGCTGGGTGACGCGCCACGCGCGGACGGGTTGTGGTCGACAGACCGGCCCACCCCAGGCCGCCTCTCCCCTTGCCTCGCCGCTTGTGGGATCCGACCCACCTGGGCTGGCCGCCTCCCTAGCTTGCTGGGCCGCGGGTGAGCGCCGGCCCACCCGGGCGCTGGCGGCATCAGCCGCTGCGCTGGGCTGCGGGGGCGCTGTCGGCCCACCCGGCCTCGCGAGCCAGCCGACCGACGCTGTCTGCTGCTCACTGCTGTGAGCTGTATGCTGCTAGTTGGGCTAGGGGTTTTGGCCCATTCGGCCAGGACGAATTCCTGTCCCTTTTTTCCTTTAATAATAGTCCCACATGGCTTAGCCTTTGAGAAAGACACACTCCCTTAGCCTATATAAAGGGGTGCCCATGGGTGGGATTAAACACACCCAATATTTAGAGAAGTCCTTTGGTTGTGACTTCCTCCTTCCCTCTCTCTCTAGCCCTTGTGACCAAGTCTGGGTTGTGCGAACGAGGCACACCTGCAGTACGCCGTCGCACTGCAGGGATTCCTAGCCGGATATCAACTTCCGCACTCCTGGCGGAATCGGGGAGCCGGAGGTCTCATCGTGCACAAGATGTGTACGAAGACACGAGGCGCAACACTTGGGGCGCTTAAATTTCACGAGCCGGAGCTGCTGCACGATGAAGAAGGAGCAAGGGGTGACCTGCGAGGAGCTTCGCGACCTTGAGGTCGGCTACGAGTACGACTACACCAACCATGTTCCCCTCGGAACATTAACCACGTACGGTATTCTATACGCATTGGTCGTTACCGCATTACTACATAGATAGATCCTAGGCAGTTTTGGGGGTTCCAACGTAGGAAATTTTTTATTTTCTGCTACAGATCCCTTCACTAGCTTCACTGTGTGGCACATAATCAATATCTTCTTCACTTTCTGATATTTATTCATCTCTTTCTTTAGTACTATGTTGCTGCATCAATGCTACTACTACACCATTTGTATTTTCCACTTGATTCATATCTTGTGAGCTTGGGAACTGAGATGGATTCAAAACATGTGAACTACTTCCCTGAAAGGATATAGATGTCTCCTAGAGGGGGTGAATATACAATTTCAAAACTATTATAGTTTTGGCTTGATAGACTGCGGAATCAAACTAACATTTATTTTACAAGCACATAACCTAAATACACTAGGTTCAACTAATAGTACCAACAATAAGTTAATCTAAGAAATATAGTACAAGATAAGTAATATATAAGTACTTCAAGATCGATGGCTATCACAAGGAAAGTAAGCTCGGGTATAGAGATAACCGAGGCACGTGGAGATGAAAATGTATTTTTGTGTTACCTTACAAGTAAGATACGTCACGTTGGAGAGGTGTGGGATTTCAAAAAGGATTTCCCAACACCACAAAGGCTCACCTCCTTCTCCGAGTCTATCCCACGAAAGAATAGGCCCTTTCTTATGGCTAGCTTTTCCTCCACGACGGAAATGGCAAGCTCAACAACCACTTCACAAGCTCCACACTAGATAAGCTCGTATCTCTTAACAATCTTCCACGAAGAGGATACCACGACACCAACCACCAAGCCAACTAGGAGGTCCTGCTCCAAGAATAACAAGCTCTCGGTATCTCACTCAAACTAATCATATTGGAGAGCTCAACACTTATGCAAGAATACAAAGCAAAACACTAAGGATGCTGAAATCCTTCACTCTCCAATCCCACCAATGCAACAAGTGCTAGGGAGGAGTTAGAGAGGAAAAACAATGGTAGAAATCAACCATTGACACCAATATCTTGATCTAATGGATTCCCCTCACTTAGAGGAGAAATTGATTGGTGAGGATCGTAGATCTAGATATCCTCTTTCAAAGCCCTCGAAAATATGCAAGAATCATAAGAGGAAAAGGAGACAAATAAACATTTTATGTGGCTTGTGTAAAAAAGACAAAAAAATAATCGTAAATAGTAATGTTGCAGCACCTAAATTTGTCTTTTGTGTGGAGCACAAATTTTTTTTCCTGAAAACTTGTGTACGAACATATAATGTCTAGATGTACATGCATATTTTTTTTCTAATTTTTTTGACATTTTGAAATGCGCTTTCTGGCAATAAATTCATTTGTACCCATGAGCCAAATTGGATTTCCATATCGTTTAGGCTGATGGTTACATCTGGTCACAATTACATTGATGCATGTTCAGCTAACTTTAGATATTCAGTTGTCATTTTGGGTCACAGTTACATTGAATCGGGTATCGTCGTTGTTGGGGGGATACCCCCGGGTAGGGTCACGTCGTGGTATAAAGGCCGAGTTAGCCGAGGTTCGGCAAGGCCAGAGCAGATGCTGGCCGGGTCACCTCAAGGCAGGCCGAATCACGGGGTAATCCAGACCTGGGGGCGTTCGCCTAACTAGCCCTCATCCGACTTAAGCGGTAAGTCGGAAGCGTATGTCTAACCTGTATGCAGGAAAAGAATGTGGCCAGATGAACCATCGTCCGGGTCGCAGCAACCTTCTAGGAGAAGGAAGGAATCTCGCTGGTCAAAAGGAGCCCCGGTACGCACTGCCTGAGCGAAGCGAGCAAGGACAGGACCACCGGGGCGTGGTCGACAAGCGTGACGACGCCCGTGTCAGCTGACGAGGGCGCCGCAATGGCTCACGTAGCTAAAGCATATGTGACGCGGGGGAAAAAGCACCCCGGTCGGCTTACCACTTTGGGAGGAGGCATATTCTTAGGAATATGCCTCCATGTATGCCCTAGGCAGAAACCGAGCCTCCCCTATAAAAGGGGGGCTAGGGCTTCAGTAGAGGGGGTTGGCTGTTTATTCTCTGGACAGTTCTGTTAAGGTCTAGGGTTTCAGGTGAGAACTGTGGGTGAGAGTAAGAGAGCTTCTTCTTCCTCCTCTGGCCTATACAGCTCTAGGAGCACTTGTAACCTTGGAAGGAAATCAATACAACTTCTTGTGTGGAGAATCACTTCACTATCCCTCCCTGGATTCCCCTAGCGTGTATTAGTCCCCACCTTCAGCCTATACATGGCATCTGCCGTGACACCACCACGACAGTCGTTTAGCGACTACATGGATTAAATATGAATGTGACATTAAGCTTATCTGTAGACTTCCAAAATATCGCATTTTCTTCCGGAAGCTCTTCCATGTCCATGGTATAACTGGTATCCTACTTACAGAGGACGACTTTTGAGCTCTCTAGCTTTCGGTGAGCTCTCATTCTAAAACACAAAACATGGTTCGAACTACCGTCCGCAGTTCCACAATGAGGTAATTGACGAAACATAGTATGGTGATGTATTAACACACTTTGTTCTCTTGCTGATGAGCGGATTTTGTTTCGCACAAACTGCATCTGCATTTGGGGTGGATATTCTCTGTAGCAGTTTTGATATCTAAATTGCCTATGACTTGCATGCCTTAAGATTAGGTCACAAACGAATATTTCCCGCGGTTAGAGCATCTCTGGCGGACACCGAAAAGTCGCTGCCCGTAAAAGGCGTTTACACGCCAAGCAAAGTGTGTTTTTTAGGCTCATTTGCGCTCACGCGGAACAGATCCATATCGCGCGAGCGTGCAGCCGGGTGCGGGTGCGAGCAAGGATCCGGCGCTAGATCCGGAGGTGACGCCCAAGGCACCAAGGAAAGGTAGGGGCCCTCCGCTAGAGAGGCCGGAAAACGTGATGAGAGAGGCAATGGATAGCTTGGAAAACCCAGTAGTATCAGCGGTAGATCCGGCTCGTGCATAGGCCGAGCTGGAAGAAACTAGGCAGAAAATACTAGAGGGCGCAAAGAAAATAGCCGCGGCCCAGCAGTCGTTGAACATGACGCTGCGTGAGTACGCTAAGGCAAACAAAGTTGATATTGTAATATAAAGGGAGAAATCTCATGAGCGAGATGAACAGAGAAGGTGATGTCGAAATCGAGGAATCAGAAAACTGTTTTTCCGTAGGGCTGCCGAGGTATAGTACCCCGGCCAAGAACCTCAGAGCGGCGGATGCAGCTGCATCCGAGTTAGAGGGACTGACGGGTAAAGCCCGGCAAATGCAACAAGACCGAGTTAACGAGCTGGTTCGGACTGCGAATAGGCAAAACGAGGAACTGCTCAGGGCGAACCCGGAGAGAGCTGGGGCCTCCAAGATCGTCCATTCAGCGATGGGTAACCCGGAGAAATCCACTGGAGCCGTGTCGTCCCCTCACGGCAATCCAAGGAGAGAGGAGGTCGTAACCTCGGCCAGACGGAACAAACAGATTGTCCCGTATGACCCGACACAGGCAGGGAAAGAAAAAGAAGCGTAGAAAAACGATGATCGACGGAGTTTGAGCCGAGGCGAAGCTGGCCGAGGTAACTGTGACCAAGGCAATGCCGGTCAAAGGAACGTTGTCAACGGTAATGCCAGGCAACAAAATTCAGCTGGAGCAAGACAACCGCAGCAGCGGAACATGCCGAGGCAAGAGCACAGTGCCGGCCGAGGTATGCAACAGAAAGGTGCGCCGCAGGAACAAAACCGGTATAACGACGGTGATTCGGAGATGGCAAATGCGGGATATCCGAGACCGGACTATCATGTGATAGGGTCGAGACTGGGAAGCAGAGATTTGATGCCGGACGATGCGAGGTTGAAACTGGATCGACTATATAGGTCGGAACAGATAGAATGTCAAGGCCCACCGGGTCCAGCATGTTTTGGACCCCGGATCATGAAAGAGCCACCAGTCCCGAACTTTCAGTTGCCCAGGGGCACCAAGACCTATGACGGTAGTACCAAGCCAGAGGATTGGCTGATAAACTATGCTACTGCTGTAAAAATTGCCACAGGCAACCTGAGATGGGCCGTACGATATGTACCCCAGATGTTGGAAGGCCCGGCAAGGGTGTGGTTGAACAATTTGCCGCCAGGAAGCATCAACTGCTGGATAGATTTCGAGGAGATGTTCATCAGCAATTTTTCAAGTACGTATCAAAGGCCAAATAGGCCACAGACCCTAGCTATGTGCAAACAGCGACCCAATGAGACGGCCCGAGAGTTTTGGACCCGGTGGTGTACCGTGAGAAATTCATGCGAGGGCGTGATAGAATCACAGGCCATAGCATGGTTTGCACAGGGGTGCAGGTATGGGAGCGAGTTGTGGATGAAGTTGCAACGGAAAATGCCGGCAACGTTGGCAGAGATGATCCGGATCGCAGATTTGTATGCGTTGGGTGACCCGACCCAACCAAGGCTCGCCTCAAACGAGTCAAGCCATGAGTACTATGAGAGGGATGGATCCGGATCATCCGGAGAAATAATTACAGAGGAAAAAGGAGAGATGATCGACCGGACCATCGGTACGGTTCGCACCAAGTAGCAGCCATGAGTCAAGATCAACCCGGAGCAGGGGGTAGTCAGCGCCAGAAAACTGGAGGTCAATGGACCCCAAGGAACGATGGGAAGAAAACTTGGACACCAGAGCAAAAGAAGCAATGGCAAGAAAGGAAAGACCTTCCGAGGTATACTTACGAGTCGATGTTGGACCAGCCGTGTAAATTTCACACGCCAAATCCGAACAACCCAGCGGGTCATACAACGAGGCAATGCGAGTGGATGCGCAAGATCGAGCAAGGTGGTTCGGGAAATGCGCAGGCACCCCGGAATGAACAGCCTCGGCAGGAGTTACCCCGGCAGCAATTGCTCTCCGGAGCGAACACGCAACAGCTGATGTTGCCTCCCCCTCCGCCGAGGTATGATAACAATGAAAGAAGGGATGAAGTGCATCAAGTAGAAAATCAGCAGCAGCTGGATCAGAGGCACCCCGGAAATGAGGGGAGAAACGAGTACAGGGAGCATCACCAGAGCTACTGTGTATTTACCACAGAGGAAACTGATAGAAAAAGCTTGCAGCGTAGGCATATGGAGGTGAATGCGGTAATGCCGGCAGTGACGAGGTACATGCCTTGGTCCGATCAGGAAATTACTTGGAGCATTAGGGATCACCCCAAGCTCATGCCGAGCCCTGGTTCGTATGCGTTGGTGCTAGATCCTACATTCATTGGGCCTAACATTAACGTAAGATTCTCAAAGGTACTGATTGGCAACGGCAGTAGCATAAATATCATGTACGCGGACACAATGCGCAAGTTGGGTATCTCGGAGAACATGCTCCAAGCCACGAGGACAACTTTCCATGGCATCGTGCACGGCATTTCTTGCGAGCCCATAGGCAAGGTCCGGGTCGACGTCTTGTTCGGCATGAGGGACAATTGCCGAACTGAAAATCTGGAGTTCGAAGTGGTGAACTTAGAAAGCGCGTATCATGCATTGCTCGGAAGGCCAGCGCTGAACAAGTTCATGGCAAGTTGTCATATCAGCTATTTGAAAATGAAATTGCCCGGACCAAATGGAGTAATTACTATTGCTCGGGATTTCCGACGTTCGATGGAGTGTGCGTCGGCCGGATCAAACTTAGCCGAGTCACTTGTGATCGCACAGGAAAAAAGGAAAATTCAAGAGGTGGCTGCGTTGGCTCAGTCCGCGCAACAGTATATGCCGACACTGAGTAACCCGCATGGAACTGTCTCCTTTCAGGCCACGAAAGATACCAAGAAGGTTCCTGTTGATGACATATTCCCAGAGCGCACCGTAACAATTGGTGCCGGGCTAAGTGATAAATAGGAAAGCGAGCTCGTCAGCTTCCTCCGTGAGAATCGGGACATTTTTGCTTGGTCCACACAGGACTTGCAAGGTGTTCCGAGGGAGTTGGCCGAGCACTCTTTAAATGTGAGACCCGGAGCTAAGCCGGTGAAGCAACCTCTCCGCCGCTTCGCCGAAGATAGGAGGAAAGTCATTGGAGATGAGATAGCTCGGTTGCTAGCTGCAATGTTTATCATGGAGGTCCTCTACCCCGATTGGCTGTCTAATCCGGTGCTGGTGGAAAAGAAAAAGGATGATCTGAATGTGGCAGTGGTTTGGCGCATGTGTATCGACTACACGAACCTGAACAAGGCATGTCCGAAAGATCCATTCCCGCTGCCAAGAATAGATCAGGTCATAGACTCAACTGCTGGATGTGAACTGTTGTCATTCATCGATGCTTACTCTGGTTTCCACTAGATACCTCTGAATCCGGATGATCAAATAAAGACTGCATTTATTACCCCGTATGGGGCTTATTGCTATCGCACCATGCCGTTTGGTTTACATAATGCAGGGGCAACGTACCAGAGATGTATGCAAAAATGTTTGCACGACCAAATAGGTCAAAATGTACAGGTGTACGTGGATGATGTGGTCATCAAGACCAAGGAAAGCAAAACGCTCCTTGACGATATCAGGCAAACGTTCGCAAACCTAAGGAGGTTCCGGATGAAACTTAACCCAGAAAAATGCACCTTCGGTGTCCCGGCTGGAAAATTGCTCGGCTTTCTATTTTCCAGCCGAGGTATCGAGGTTAATCCAACCAAAATCCGAGCCATCGAACGAACGGAACTGCCGAAGTGTCTTAACAATGTCCAGAAGTTTACAGGTTGCCTGGCCTCGTTAAGACGGTTTGTATGTCAGTTGGGAGAGAAAGCTTTACCTCTGTACCAACTCATGAAAAAGTCGGATAAATTCATTTGGACGCCGCAGGCTGATGAAGCCTTTACCCACCTAAAGAAAATGTTAGCCACGGCGCCAGTGCTAGCCTCACCACTATCAAAGGAGCCAATGTTGCTCTATATAGCCGCAACCAACCGGGTTGTAAGTGCAGTGATAGTGGTGGAGCGTGATGAGGAAGGTAGGTCAGTGCAAAGGCCGGTGTATTATTTGAGTGAAGTGTTGTCAACCTCAAAGCAGAACTACCCACATTATCAAAAAGTGGCGTATGGCGTGTACATGGCCGCCAAGAAATTGAAGCATTACTTTGAAGAGCATCCCATCCGGGTCATATGTGAGGCCCCTATATCTGAGATAATGAGTAACAAGGATGCAAGCGGCAGAATTGCAAAATGGGCAATTGAGCTAGCTCCTTACGCTCCGCAGTATGACCGGAGAGAAGCCATCAAGTCTCAGGCTATGGCGGACTTTTTCGTGGACTGGGCCGAGGTACAGTACGAACCACCACTTCCGGATCCGAACTATTGGCGGATGCACTTTGACGGATCAAAAACCAAAACCGGGCTAGGTGCCGGAGTTGTACTCACGTCGCCAAAGAAGGACCAGTTGAAATATGTGTTGTAGATCCACTTCACCGCATCGAATAATGTCGCTGAGTATGAAGCACTTGTGCATGGGCTCAAGGTAGCAAAAGAAATTGGTATACGTCGGATCATATGCTTTGGCGACTCGGATTTGGTGGTGCAGCAAGTGTCCGGAGTGTGGGATGCCCTTGATCCAAACATGGCACTATATAGATTTCACGTGCAGAAGATTTCTGGTTACTTTGAGGGATGCGAATTTCATCATGTACCCCGGGTGGAAAATGAGGCTGCCGACATGCTGTCGAAGCTCGGATCAACCAGACAAGCAATTCCACCGGGTGTAGCATTAGAGCACCTCAAGAAACCATCCATCAGGCCATCCCCGGAGTCCGAGTCAATATATGTCCCGGAGGACACAGAGTCCGGAGCTGCGCCCATGGACGTTGACACGGGAAGTGGTGCGCAAAACCCGGGGGGGGGGGGCAGAATCCTGTGACATGACGCACTGATGCGGTAATCGAGGGGGCAGGCGTGACGTGACCTGCGCACAGTGATAACTGACAATTACTGCGGCGGTTACTGTACCGTCCCTTAAAATAAGACAACATAATGATTACCCTTCACATGGGCTAGCGTACGAGAGAAGGAAGTAAGACCCGGATAGAGCTGTGGTAACCCGGCCGGCAAGTGAAAACTTGCAATGTGCGAAGGGAACGTAAATCCAAGCCGTCCGAGGTACAGAGGTAACTCGGCAAATAACGACAGGAGCACAAGATGGAACCTGATGTGGCCTTAGCGGCCAAGGCGGCTAAGACCGCACCAGCTTCGGGGACTAATGTTGGGGGGATACCCCCGGGTAGGGTCACGTCGTGGTATAAAGGCCGAGTTAGCCGAGGTTCGGCAAGGCCAAAGCAGATGCTGGCCGGGTCACCTCAAGGCAGGACGAATCACGGGGTAATCCGGACCTAGGGGCGTTCGCCTAACTAGCCCTCATCCGACTTAAGCGGTAAGTCGGAAGCGTATGTCTAACCTGTATGCAGGAAAAGGATGTGGCTGGATGAACCATCGTCCGGGTCGCGGCAACCTTCTAGGAGAAGGAAGGAATCTCGCTGGTCAAAAGGAGCCCCGGTACGCACTGCCTGAGCGAAGCGAGCAAGGACAGGACCACTGGGGCGTGGCCGACAAGCGTGACGACGCCTGTGTCAGCTGACGAGGGCGCCACAGTGGCTCACGTAGCTAAAGCATGTGTGACGCGGGGGAAAAAGCACCCCGGTCGGCTTACCACTTTGGGAGGAGGCATATTCTTAGGAATATGCCTCCATGTATGCCCTAGGCAGAAACCGAGCCTCCCCTATAAAAGGGGGGCTAGGGCTTCAGTAGAGGGGGTTGGCTGTTTATTCTCTGGACAGTTCTGTTAAGGTCTAGGGTTTCAGGTGAGAACTGTGGGTGAGAGTAAGAGAGCTTCTTCTTCCTCCTCTGGCCTATACAGCTCTAGGAGCACTTGTAACCTTGGAAGGAAATCAATACAACTTCTTGTGTGGAGAATCACTTCACTATCCCTCCCTGGATTCCCCTAGCGTGTATTAGTCCCCACCTTCAGCCTATACATGGCATCTGCCGTGACACCACCACGACAGTCGTTTAGCGACTACATGGATTAAATATGAATGTGACATTAAGCTTATCTATAGACTTCCAAAATATCGCATTTTCTTCCGGAAGCTCTTCCATGTCCATGGTATAACTGGTATCCTACTTACAGAGGACGACTTTTGAGCTCTCTAGCTTTCGGTGAGCTCTCATTCTAAAAACACAAAACATGGTTCGAACTGCCGTCCGCAGTTCCACAATGAGGTAATTGACGAAACATAGTATGGTGATGTATTAACACACTTTGTTCTCTTGCTGATGAGCAGATTTTGTTTCGCACAAACTGCATCTGCATTTGGGGTGGATATTCTCTGTAGCAATTTTGATATCTAAACTGCCTATGACTTGCATGCCTTAAGGTTAGGTCACAAACGAATATTTCCCGCGGTTAGAGCATCTCTGGCGGACACCGAAAAGTCGCTGCCCGTAAAACGCGTTTACACGCCAAGCAAAGTGTGTTTTTCAGGCTCATTTGCGCTCACGCGGAACAGACCCATATCGCGCGAGCGCGCTGCTAAATGGAAATTATGATTTCACTGTTTTTTCAAACGTGAGCAAACAAAATATGTGATAATTCATAGTTTACATCACCGTTTGCAATGGTTCTTGCCACCAGAAAAGTTAAGCCATAGAACCTGGCATAAAGCAACAACGGTGTCACCGAGACCACCGGAGGCACCATCGCCGTCGCCACCACCACTAGCCGAAGCACAACCGCCTAGAAGAGTTTGCTTCCTCCTCTCTAAGATCTCTATTCTTCCAAGTTTCCACTATTCCAATTGGTGTGAATCCATTGTGCTCGGATCCATGATCATTGTCTTGTTTTCTTCGGCAATGATCTCCGTCCTAGTTTTATTCTCCTCGATTTTGACTCTCCTCTCCTCCAACTCGAAATTTGTGAACGAGGCCAAAACCTCATGCAAATTGTAACTAAAAAGAAAAGTAACGTCACAATTGGCAATTGAATGCAAATTGTAGGCAGCAGAATAGTTGCATACCTTGCGGTTGTTTCCACAAACACGTCGTCGGCGGTGGGCCCGGCTGGAGCACGTGGAGGCCCGGCCGGAGCGTGGTGGTAGCTGACCATCTTCTTCGGCGCGGGGACACCCTTCACGCCCGGCTGCTTCCTCACCTTCTATAGAGTACGGGCGACGCTGCTCTATGCCGATGCAGCCGCGGCGCAGTGGCAGAGGCGGATGCGGGCGCTGAGGCTGCCGCTCCTCCTTGGATGGCATGCTGGCCCGTAAGGTTGCGCTTCATGCTGGTGGAGTCCTGCTTGGACAACCCAACGCCATGTGCATCCATAGGTGGAGGCGGCGACATAGGGGGAGGGGTCGATTGGGGCCGCGGCGGAGGGAAGGGGTTGATTAGGGCGCCGATAGAAGGGGATGTGTTGATTAGGGCTGCGTTGCAACTCCGGTGACCGGCAGGAGGTCGGCGGGTCCATTGGGACCCAATCTCGGACATAACGAGGCCGAACATCGGCTAGGGAGGTGGATCTACGACAGCGAAAGAGGAGGGGACGAGGGAAACGACGACGTTGAAATGTCCCTCTCGCCAAACCACCAACGCGTCTACGGGACACCCTCAGGCCAGCCATGAAACCTGGGGATCTAGGATGTGGGAGGCGAATATTCAGGACACCGAAAAAGATTTTCAGGCCTCGCGGGTTTTCGCTGTCTATTCTGGTTACTTTCTTTAACGCGAAACAGAGAACAAGCGGTTATTTTTCAGTTCGGCACGAGTGATTTTATTGCAAAACTGGAAGGGCATGAATGACACAGCTCTTCCCTGTATAGACTCCTACCGTTTCCTTGATGAAATGAAAAATACTTCTTTCGTTCTAAAATAAGTGATTTGAGTCTGACAAATCCAAATCACTTATTTTCCCGATCCAAATTAGTTAATTTAGATTTGTGTAGATTCAATTATATTTAGACATGATTTACTATTAGATATATTTGTATCTTAGACAAATTTGAGT
This sequence comes from Avena eriantha, assembly GCA_910589775.1. NCBI lineage: Eukaryota > Viridiplantae > Streptophyta > Magnoliopsida > Poales > Poaceae > Avena > Avena eriantha. The sequence continues at coordinate 239,630,225 of OU342746.1, forward strand.
CAGCTAATTTGGACCGGAGAGATTAGTATTTATTTTGGTACGGAGCAAGTAAAAGGAATGTGGAGCATCGGTCTGTACCGCACGATCCACAGCCCAAAGCTCCAGATTCAGATAATTTGCTCGCAAGTATGTTTGGACCTGCATAGTTGCAGCCTAGCCCATTATGAGTTATCGCTGGGCCAAACTTAAAGGCTACCTGTCTTTCCGAAGAAAATAGCCTGTGAAGCCGACAAAGCCTAAGAAGTTAACGCCCCGGTGTTTCATGGCGTTGGCACCCAGGGACGGGACAGGATCCAACGTGGTCGGCGCCAGCCACACGCCGACGCTACGGCACGAGCAGGCAGACCCGACTCCAGAGAGGCCGCGACGTGCTGCATCCGCGTAGACAAGGCCGGTGCCCATTGTGCTCGCTTGCTCCATCCATCGCGCCGTGCTTCGTTCAGACGAAACGCGGCACCGGGAGCCAGGGCCTACATGCCAGTGAGGCAGTGACAAGGAGTTGCTTGCTCCCACCCTCAGGTCTTCGGCAGTGGCATTGTTGTTTAATTATAACGCGAAATTTGGAGGGAGAACGAGGTAGTCGGTGGAGTTTGCACGTGAAATCTACAGTTTGTCAACTGCTCTGCAAGAGTGGAAGTCTGCATTTCTGCCGACCTCGCAGCTCAACTGGCCGTGCCCCATGCTTTACGGGTGCACCACATGCCTACAGAGTGTATGTGTGTATATATAGGGAGATAGGGGATACGCAACTTGGCAGTTGACACGCAGCTAGCTCTTGTTGGATATTTGTCAACGCCTCATCAGAAGTTCAAAGCAAGATCGAAGAATTCCCCAAGCGCCATCTTGTGGAACACAGAGCGTCGGAACAACATGACGGTAATTAAGCTAGTCTTTGTCTTCATGCATGGATGTTTTGGGATTTAGCTAGCACCATTCATAGCTAGCTCTATTCGGTTCATCACTTATTTTTCTTCTTTTGATTCTGTGTTTTGTCCATCAGATTGTGGAGATGTGCGTGCATATGTGTTGCGCCGGGTGCGAGAAGAAGATACGGAAAGCAATCGAAAAGTTAGAAGGTATATGCAACTGAAGTAACTATACACGAGATGTGAAGTTATTGCTATAGAGAGAAGTACAACAGTATGTAAAGATGAAACTAATCGGTCTGCTGGTGATCGCAGGGGTAGACGAGGTGGAGATCGACATGGCGATGCAGAAGGTGACGGTGAACGGGGACGTGGAGCAGAAGAAGGTGCTCAAGACGGTGCGGAGGACGGGCAAGCGCGCCGTGCTGTGGCCGACGGCATACGTCGCCGGCGCGGGCGGCGCCGTCCAGCTCCTCGCGCAGCACCAGCACCAGTACCACCCGGGCGGGGCCCAGACGTACGCCACAACCCACGCGGCGGGGCCCACCTCCTCCTACAACTACTACAAGCACGGATACGACGACTCGCGCCTCTACGGAGCCAACTCGTCCGTCGTCGGCACCAGGGCCACGGATTACTTCAGCGACGAGAACACCGGAGGCTGCTCCGTCATGTGATCAGCACGACCACCACGTGATAGGTTTTACTCTATGATGATTCCTTTTTTTCTATGTCTGTAAATTAAGCACAATCTCTTGAACATAAAGTGTGGACAGATTCCACGATTTCAAATCTTTCGTGTAGGCATATTGAGAAGCTGTATGTCTCAAGCCTCAACAGTGTAGACTTGGAATGTGCGGGCACTTGGCCAATACATGAGTCACTACGTTCGAACGGAACGCTATCTTGTTAGAGACAGCGTCCTTATTCGTCTGGTCCGTAAAACACGAGTAAGGGTGTCTGTACCCTCTTTTTACGGGCTAAAATACGACGGCGGTGATCAACGTCCTTATTCACAACCCGTGAAACTTTCGCTGATCACCGCCGCCCATAAAAAGGGGTTTTAGCCTGTCTTTTACATGCAAATGGAAATACAACAATTAAACACATCAATACAACAATTAAACACATCAAATAATAGTTCACACGATCAAACAAATATCATCCAAGTTACTACAACACTGTTTCAATCAAATTACAACAATTGTTCGAATCAAATAAATCAACAAATATTTTCGAATGGTTCATCTCACACAGTTGAAGAAAAATAAGGAAAGATCATGAACGAGCGCGAGTGCGTTGGCCATACAGCTGCCAGTGGTGTTGGATGAGATCAGTGACGAGCTGCTTATGAGTTGCCTTATTTTCAATCTCCCGATGGCTTTCAAGAAATGCTTCAAGGCGGTTGGGGTTTCTTTCAGGACGCACTCGAGTGCCAACATTGCCGTAGAAGCACGACAAGTTTAACCCTCTCTCATCCTCGATGATCATATTGTGTAGAATCACACAACATGTCATAATGTTGACAAGGGTTTTCTTGTCCCAAAATCGAGCTAGACCTCGAACAATAGCAAACCTTGCTTGTAAAATACCAAAATCCCTCTCAATATCCTTGCGGGCTGCTTCTTGTGCCTTGGGCAAATATAGCTTCTATTTCATGTTGGGGATCTTTGATGGACTTCACAAAAGTTGCCCATTCGGGATATATGTCATCGGCTAAATAATATCCCATTGAATACTCATTATTCATGACCTTGTAGTTGCAAGTAGGTGCATCTCCGGCTACAAGTTTTTGAAACAAGTGGGATCTTTGTAAAACTTTGATGTCATTGAGTGTTTCGGGCAGCTCAAAAAATAGTGCCAAATCCATAAATCATGCGAAGCAACTGCCTCGAGCACAATAGTAGGATCATGGTTTTTTCCACAATATATTCCATGTCATGCTTTTGGACAATTTTTTCATGTCCAATGCATGCAATCTACACTACCAAGCATGCCCGGCCATCCCCTTTTTTCATTTATCTCCATTAACCTTTTGGTATCTTCCTCATTGGGAGCTCAGAGATATTTCTCCCCATACAACCTGATAACCATCTTCGCAAACCTACGCACCGACTCGGTGGTTGTATCTTTGCCTATGCGAAGGTACTCATCAGTGTAGTTTGTGGGGACGCCATAAGCAATCACTCGCATGGCAGCCGAGATCTTTTGGTAGGCGCTAAATTCTAGGTCGCCGACAGAGTTGCGCCGTTGCGTGAAGTATGTCGAATTCTTTTCGATATCTTCAACGATTCTGACAAACAAGCTACGCCGCATCCGGTACCTCCTACGGAAAAGATTGGGCGGATATGTAGGTACCTCGGCGAAATAATCCTGCATCAAGTTGGCGTGGCCGAGGAAGCGGTTGCGCTGGATGTAGGTGCGGCCCTTCATCGACCCACGCCTTCGATCCAGCATCTTCCACCGGTCCTCGTGCTCTTTAATGGTGAGGAGGAGAAGGGCCACCTCGCAATCTTCGTCGTCGTGGAGCAGTTCCTCGATGTCGGAATCTTCCGACGAGGAGGATGAATCGGACAGATCTTGGTGGTCATCCGAGTTCATCCTCGATGGAGCGGGCGGTGGCGGGGGCTTGGGAGGCGGGGCACAGAAGGTAGAGAGGATGGACAGAATGGGTGCCTGGCGGTGGTGGCGGGGAGGTGGATTCGTGTGGCTAGCGGCGGCGGTAGGGGCGGCGCGCGTGAGAGGGGGCCGGCGGATGTGGGCAAGCTCGTCCTGAAGATTCAGCGCGCGCTAGGGTTGGTGTGAGTGAGGGCCGACGCTCGGGTCGCCCTCTCCACCCTCCTATGTACAGGCCGGAAGCGGGTTTACGAGTCGGCCCTTCTTTTTTTACGGATCGTCTGATTTGAGGGTGCTGGTCGGCGCCGATTTTTCGCCGAAACCCTTATAGTGACGGTTATTTTAAGGGTTTGCTCCTTTTAAGGGTGTTGTTAGATTTGCTCTTATTCCTGTAGCCACAGTGCGAGCAACTTGGGCATACACGGTGGTACACGAATGTAATATTCCTAGCCCTGATAGTTTATTCCATGTATCATGACCGCACGGTGAGCATATCATAAGCCACCTTCCACCCGTTCCATTGCCTAGATAGAGTTGATGGCAATAGTGTTCAAAACAATATTGTTGGCGTCTAAGCAGTACTAAAATCTTTTGAATATGCCGTTCAAGAAAAATCTTCGAATATGCTATTAAGTTGCCTTGTAATTATATTTGTTACCAAGAAAAAATGTATATCTGATGTTCACATGGGGGGTCTATGATCTAACGAAGGGGACGGTAGGTCTCCACCGGATATCATGGGAAAGAAGGGGGCTTGTGAGAGGACTAGAAATGGGGAGGGAATGGCCACCGCTTCTAGACGGATAATGATCGACCCCCCCTCCCGCCGGGTTTAGACAGGACCCTAATCGGGGAGAGGGCATGTCACCGATGATGGAGAAAAGTTGGAGGAAGGAGGATGGCGCTGTGACGAGAGAGAGAGAGAGAGAGAGAGAGAGATGGGGTATGCCCTACGGGTGCCTAATATATATATATATCACAACGCCATCCTCCTTCCTCCGAATTTTCTCCACCAATATATATATAGAGAGAGAGAGATGGGTATGCCCTAAGAGTGCCTAAGATTGGCCTACCCGGTTCAGCCCAACAGAGATAGGTTGTGTCCAGTATTGAAGCCCATAAAGGCTCGGGTGGCCCAAGCCCATAAAGGATTCGAATCCTTGGAGGATACAACAAAGAGTAGATAGAAAGTTTTAAAAAAACTAATATGTAACCGACTCGGTGATATCGCGAGACCCAGCCTCCTCATATAAAGGCTGGGAGGGAACCACGAGGGGGCGTACCAAAACCCTAGCACAAACACCCGCCAAATTAGATTTGTGCACCATCGCTATCAAGGCACCCTTGTAAACCTTCGGTTCATCTTCAATCAAGAGCAGACAAGCAGGAGTAGGATTTTCCCTCTAGGGGCCTAAACTTGGATAAACATTGTGTCCCTGTATTGCTTGCCTATTAGCCGAACAAGATCTCCAGCGCACCCCTCTTCATCAAGCCTAAGTCCGTAAACTATGGGCATTGATGTGGTAACCCCACGTCTATTGGCACCGTCTATGGGAACTAGGCGTGCTGATGTTGCGACCTCGATGGCCCCATCGCCTTCCGTCTTCCAATCCTCCGCATCAGAGGGACGCCTCAGCATCAACTCCTTCTACTTCACCATCCACTTGCTAGCCATGCGCCTAGCCTTTGACTCCCTCGACATGGAGGTTGACATGATGATCAGCGGCTTCAACTTCTAGGTGGGCCAAACCTGCACCCTACGCATCTCTGAGCAGTCGACCACACCGTTGATTACACCGGCTTCGTGGATCCCACCGCCAATCGGGACCCTTGATGACCCACAAGTATAGGGGGTGTATCGCAGTATTTTCGAGGGAAGTGAAACCCAATTTATTGATTCGACACAAGGGGAGTCAAAGAATATTTATAAGCCTTAACAACTGAGTTGTCAATTCAGCTGCACCTGGAAACAATCTTGCTCACAGCAGTTTATCAGTAGCAACAGTTTTGTAGTAGGAATAATAAAGTAACAGCAGTAGTAAAGCAAAGACAGTAGTAACAAAAGCAGTAAACAGTGGGATTCGAGTGCGGTAGGCATAGGGATGGATGGACGGGCGTTGCATGGACAAGACAATTCAAATAGCAACCAGAATATAGGGCAATTGCAGATAAATAAGATAAAGCATCCAAGTACTAGACAATCCTAGGCATGTGTTCTATATATAGTCATACGTGCTCACAATGAGAACTTGTAGAACATCTTTTGTCTTGCCAGCCCGTTTGCAGCGGGGCCTCTAGGGAACTACTGGCAATTAAGGTGCTCCTTTTAATAGAGCACCGGAGCAAAGCATTAACACTCCGTGAACACATGTGATCCTCACATCAAAGCCTTTCCCTTCTGGTTATCCCGATTTCTGTCACTTCGGGGCCATAGGTTCCGGACAACAACGTGTGTATACAACTTGTAGATAAGACCAAAAACAATACTATCATAATGAATCAATAACATGTTCAGATCTGAAATCATGGCACTCGGGCCCTAGTGACAAGCATTAAGCATAACAAGTTGCAACAAAGTCAAAATGCACTAATAATAGATACAAGGCACCATGCCCTAACAATCTGATGCCATTACATGAACGATCTCATCCAATCCCTACCATCCCCATAGCCTACAGTGGGGGATTACTCACTCATAGATGGGGAAACATGGATGGTCGATGGAGAAGCGATGGTGATGATGATGGCGATGATCTCCTCCAATTCCCTGTCCCGGCAGGGTGCCAGAACGGAGTTTTTGGTGCTGTTTCGTGGAATCTGGTGGTGGCGGCGGAGCGGAACTCCTTATGGAAAAACGTCGAACCCCCCGAAGTTTTTAGGTTAGAAGGCTTCTTATAGGCGAAGAGGGAGACCGAGGGGGTGCCTGGGGCCACCACACCATGCCCTGGCGCGGCCAGGCCCAACCCGCGCATGGGGGTGGTGTGGCCAGCCCCTGGCCCTCCTCCGTCTCGTATTCTGGCTCCTGGAGTCTTCTGGAAAAATAGGCACTTTGGCTTTTGTCCCGTCTAATTCCGAGGATATTCATTTTCTGACTTTCTTGGAACCAAAAACAGCAGAAAACAGGCAGCTGGCACTGTGGCTCTTGTTAATAGGTTAGTCCAAGAAATCATATGAAAAGTACTCCAAAGTGTGGACAAAACACAAGAAAGTGGATAAAACCAAGCATGGAGCATCAAAAATTATAGATACATTTGCAATGTGTCAACCCTCAGCAAGCTAAAGGCCAACTCCTCGGCCTATAGCCCGGACAACATCAATATCTACGATTTTGATTTGAGTGATCTACTCAGAAAGGACCAAGACGTCGGATCTTATCCGAAAAGCTCTGGCAGAAACGCCTGCACCAACCGCTACTACCACGCCATCGTTAACGCCAAAACCGGCGGCACCACTGGCAATGGCGCCGACACTAGCGCTGGCCCTGAAGCTGGTAACAGAGCTGCCCGCGACAACGACAACAACAATGACGATGACATGCCGAAGATCCGCCTCACCGACGCAAATTGGGAAAGGTTCTAGTAGAGCCTTGACCGGTGGCGCTCCTCTGCCTCCCGGTACATCACAAGATATGTTTATGGCTTACCATTGGTACTTGGATAAGGAGTCATGTCGCAAGCGGGCGGTCGCAACCTAGCTCGAACAACGGTGAGGACTCGTCGATCAATCGAGTGCTCGACGGGCGATGCTCTCGTCCATTGGTGGGTCCTCCTTGAAAGGGAATCACAACGTCGGACCGGATGGACGAGGCGGCCAGACGGGAAGCCACCAAGCAGCTGGACTTCTCATTCATGTCTGTAGATGCACACTGCAGCATGGCGCCTAAGACCCCGCAAGCCGCCATCCTGGAGGCCACCACCTACCTGTTGTCTAACCCCCACAGGAAGGGGATCCACGTACTGCCATCCACCAGTCCGCCCTCGCTGGACTGGGAATGGTTGAAGCTGCACTCGCGGGTGAACCGACCCTAGAGCCAAAGAAGACACCCGCGGAGCTCACGAGAAGACGATATCTGTCATACAATGAAGATTACCAGACGCAACAGCGTTGTAGCCCGCGGCTACGACGCCCATGATGAGATCACTCAACGTAAAGTCGACAAGTTGCGCGCTAAGTGTGCCTACTCCTCCGAGTCCGAAGATGAGGACTTGGAGCTCTGTGGCGCCAGATGCTTCAGTCACGGCATACGGCAAACACCGATGCCCAAGGGCTTCAAACTGCCCTAGAACAATCCAAAGTTCGACGGCTTCCAGGAGCCGAAGATCTAGCTAGACGACCACAAGGAGTCCGTGTAGTGCCACGACGGATCCAAAGAAACAGCCATGCAATGCTTGTAGTTGCAGTTGCAGGGCATCGTGCGGGGCCTGGCTAAATAGCCTCCCTTCCAGGTCGATCCGTAGCTGGGAGGATTTGGTGTGCAGTTTCGTTCGAAACTGCAAGGGCGCCTACAAGCGGCCAACCTCAATCGAAGAAGTTCAAGCATGCTCCTAGAGGTCTGGAAAAACCCTCCGCTCCGCTCATACATCCAGCAATGGTCCATCATCAAAAACTCCACGGAGGACATTTCCGAAGAGCAAGCAATTGACGCATTCAAGGCCTGTGTACGCCGTTGGGAGCTCAAGGAGGATCTCGGCAGCACCAAGCCCGACACCATCGACCACCTGATGGACATCACAAATCATTGGGCGGATGGTGAGGATGTTGTCCACAACAGCCGAGCACACTCGGATGACGAGGATGATCTAGGTCACAGGCGCGACAGCTGAGGAAAGCACAGGAATCGCGGTTACCGGGACTGCGAGGAAGTCGGCATGGTTGCAGCTGGCTACACCAACAAATGCGACGATGGTAACAGCAACAACGGATATCACAGTGGCAACTACCACGACAGCGGAAAAACGACCTAGGTGTGGCAGCACCGCACCAACGATGGTACCTCAACCGCGATGGCCCAATTGTCAGGCCCCTGTAACTTCCATTACTATATAGACAAGCAGGATGACAAGAGGAAGTCGAGCCACATCCTCAAAGACTTATGCGAGTTGCAGAAGCTTAAAGAAGCTTACACGCACCTTCGGCGTGAGGCAACAAGTCAAGGGTACGGAGAGTCTGTAGGGCCCATAGCGTATGGAGCACCACCACCACCCCTTCTGCCCAACACAGCTCCACCACCGACAGCACCGATGGCCCGCAATAACGGAGGCGAGACATACCCCCTACCACGTGGGAGCATGATGATCCAGAAGGGGCATCCTTTCAACAGGATCCATAAGACCATGACTCGACAAATCAACATGAAGTGTCATCGCCCCAAGCAATCCCTGAGTACCTCAATGGATCTGAATCTTGCATCACCTTCTACCGATCTAACCACCTGCGCCAAGTACCACGGCCAGGCCACTCAGCCCTGATCCTTGAAGCCCAGATTGGCGGATACGAGATGAGCAGATTCTTCATGGATGGAGGTAGTAGCATCAAACTCATATTCTCTAGCACCTTGCGTGCCATGTGAATCCCATTGTCTAGCCTAGAAGCATCGGACACCACCTTCCACAGCATAGTCCTAGGAAAGGGAATCTACCCCCTGGGCAAAATCCACCTCGACGTCATATTTGGCACACTCGAGAACTTCAGGGATGAGAATATCGAGTTCGAGGTGGTCGAATGGCCCTCCCAGTATCACGCCATACTTGATCGCATGGCTTTCGCGTGATTCCTGGCCATACCACACTACGCATACCTCATGATGAAGATGCTAGACCCAAACAGTGTCATCATCATCCAAGGAAGGTTCACCAGGTGCGATAACTGTGATAGGGAGTTCAATAGAATCTCCCAATCTTACGACATGCAAAAAGAATTGGCAAGGCTCAAGGAGTCTACGGACAACAATCTTCCTCCTTTGAGCATACAGAACGCACTTGACTAGTCCTTCAAATCTACGGTCAACACCAAGGTGGTCCAGGTCCACCCGACGGACCTGACCAAGACGGCTCTCATCGCCAATAACCTGAGTTCCGCATAGGAACTCGCGCTCGTCGAATTCCTCCATGAGCGCTGGGAAATCTTCGCCTGGTGTCCCACGGACATGCCAGGAGTTCCTAGGGAATTCGTGGAGCACGCACTCAATGTGTACCCTGCCACACAACCAATCAAGCAGTCCCTACGGCGGCTGTCATAAGAAAAAGGCAAGGCTGTAGGCGTGGAAGTCAACAGACTCCTCGATGGTGATTTTATCTACGAGATCCAGGAGAGCACCTGGGTATCTAACCCCGTGCTGGTACTGAAGAAAGACATGAACATACTATGGATGTGTGTATACTTCACGCCCCTCAACAAGCACTGCCTGAAGGACCACTTCCCCCTATCGTGGGTTGACCAAATCATCGATTCAATCGGGGGGTGCAAACGGATCTCTTTCCTCGATGCCTACTCAGGCTATAATCAGATTCAAACGAAGGTGGAGGACCAAGAAAAGACGGCCTTCATCACACCATTCGGCATATACTGCTACAACACGATGCCCTTCAGGCTGAAGAACGCAGGGGTCACCTATCAAAGGTGCATGCAGCCCTGCCTCAAAAATCAAATTGGCCACAACGTCCAAGTCTACGTCGATGATATAGTGATCAAGACGAAAGAGAATGCAACACTCATCAATGATCTCCGCGATGCCTTTGAGAACCTTGACCACTACAAAATCAAGCTGAACCAAGAGAAGTGCGCTTTCGGTGTCCCATCCGAGCAACTACTAGGTAACTCATCTCTGCCATAGGAATTGAGGCGAACCCGAAGAAAATCAAGGCTATACTAGACATGGAGATTCCGAAGAACATCAAAGGCGTCCAACAACTAGCTTGGCGAATTGCGGCTCTCAGCAGATTCATTAGTCGGATGGGTGAAAAAGGCCCTTCCTTTCTACCAGCTTCTCCGCAAGACGGACAAATTCGAGTGGACCGACGAAGCACAAGAGGCCTTCGATGACCTCAAGCGCCTGCTATCAACTTCACCGGTCCTGGTTACCCCGCAGGAGAAGGAACCCATGTTGCTCTATAGATCTTCCACACACCAGGTGGTCAGCACGACACTTGTCATCAAAAGGGATAAGGAAGGCAAGATACACGGGGTACATCGACCCATGTACTACCTCAACGAGGTGCTCACACCCACCAAGCAGTGGTACCCGCATTACCATAAGCTGGCATATGGCGTGTTCATGATAGCACATCGACTATGCCACTACTTCATGGAGCACTAATAAGTCCAAAACTGAAGCATATTTACCTTTCATTTTTTGCATAAGTAGAATAGGGATTTTTGTATTTCATTGCGTTTACGCACACCTTTCGTCCTTGTTTCAACAAGATCCCAAATTAATGAGTCTCTTACGAACATATCAATGGGAACTATCATATTATGTTATAATATGATATTTTTAAGTGATAAAGTCATTTAATTGATTTACCTTCGCACCTGGGAGAATAGCAAATGTGAGGAAGGCTTCTGCAGCGATAACGACCAATGGTACGAGTGGAGCCCTCCCGTAACATCCACCCGTACCACGTGACAGCGCGTCCGCCTTGTCAAATACTTTCTCCTGGAAAAGACGGATCACATATCCGACATTCACAACAACCTTAAACCATGAAAAACCACACCAAAAAGGGATCTGAAGGAGGAACTTGGAGAAGGGAAAATCCCTGCTGCTTCATAGATCATTGGAGGACATCGCATCATCCCCTTCATCATCAACCGCTGCATCACCATCACCACTATTACCCCCATCTTTCATTCACTTGATCTTATTGTAATTCCAGATTCAATTGTGGTTTGCACTAGATTTATTCCCATACTTGTATCCATCCATTTGATTATGATGATGTCGTTGATTGCTTCCATGTGTGAGTAGTTTACCCTCGTTCTTAGGGAGATGGAGAAACCCTAGCACTATTATTAAATTGAAATAAAGATGATATATTCTTGTGTCCATATGACTTACGGTCTATGATAGATTTATGATGTGTGTTTGATCTCTCTATTTAGATGGTATGTGTAATCAGCCACATATCATTTTCCTTCGGGACTAACGAAGAGGGTGAAATCCATTGGACGTGTTTGGGAGCATGACCCAGAAAGCTACTGTGACTAATTGGTGCCGGCTAGCAACCTACATGGTCAAAGGAGGATAAAGAGAGATTCCCTAAGATAATTACGATATCCATGGGGGATACCCTTAATTGCGGTGGTCTGTATGGGTGACTACTCGCATACATCATGGTGGTTATTTAGAGGTGACCTCATTCTTGGCTCAAAAAAGTGAGTGCCTACGAGCCTTGTAGTGAACATATTATTATGGAGCTCTCTCTCCACACATCATGACACAAGAAGTAGGTTATCCTAATTATAAATAATAAAATCATGCTAGAGGTGTATCCTACATCCCCGAGATCGCTTTATCCCTATTGAGTTCAACTGCATTTCCAAACACTCTAGTTACTTGCTTTCTTTTACTTGTTTTAATTACTTTTCTATAATCAACCAAGAACCTTTCAAACACCCTTTACTTGAAATCAAAGGCAGCTTACAAGTATCCTTTGATAGATAGTGATGAGGGGCATAAAGACCTTAACCAAAAAGCTCTATGTGGGTTCGATACTCTTATTTCGAAACTAGCTACAATCGATATGTGCACTTGCAGTCATCAAGCTATTTTCTAGCACCATTGTCGGGGAGCTAAGCGCTTTTGGTCTTTGTTCTTAATTGGTTATTCTACTAATTGTTTTACTAAAGTTATTTACTAGTTTTAGGTAAACACCACGGGAGAGTACCGATGGACGCTTATTTAAAATCCAATAACCCTAGAGGGTATGATATTAACCCCATGCTTTTGGATCTTTTGGGTGCTAAATTTTTTGCAGGGGACGATACGAAAGATCCGTATGAGCATGTAGGGTTCTTTGAAGATACATGTGGGACTTTTTGTGTTAATATACTCACCGAGGATGAGGTTAAATCTGCTCTTTTTGTTCAAACTCTTATTGATGAGGCTCGTTCTTTGTATATTCAAAGTCCTAAAAAATTACTAACTCCTAGGAGAGCTAAGCCTCTTCATTCCTAGTTGATTTCATTCCCAAGACGAAAACTCTTGGAGCAAGATGCATGATCACCAATTTTAAAAGAAAACCTGAAGAAATCTTGCATAAAGGATACAAAAGGTTTAGGGGACTGCTCGATCACTGCCCCCACCACAACTTCCCACGTTGGTTGGTAATACATACCTTCTATGCAGGTTTGAACACTAATAATAGAAATGAGCTAGACTCCCTTACCAATGGGTCATTTACTAAATTTAGTGTTGAAAGAGCCTGGAATTTGCTAGACACGGTGCATAGGGTAGAGAAAGCTTATGATGGAGCCGAACTTAACAAAAAAATCCTATAGAGTATAATTGTTTAAGAAGATTTCTAGCTTCAGGCAAAGTAGAGAAACTGCTTGGGAATTTCAACCTTGATCCTCGTATGATTGTTCAAATCATTAAAACCTATGCTGAATATCTGCATATCCCAAAAGAATGGGAATGTTACACGCCGCCTAGTAAGGAGAATCCCCCTAAATCTATCCATAAAGAAAAATACTCACAAATGCAGAAAAAATGCTAGACGAGGAAGAAAATATCCTCACAAACATAATAGAGAGTAAGGGTGAAAGAAATAAAAGGATAGGGGGTTAGCTAAAAATCTGGGAACCATCAAAAAGAACATTGGCATAGTAAAAGATATTCTAGAACTTGAGGTGTTTGAGGATGAAGTAATAATGGTAAGTAAAGAATCTTCTGATATGATAAGAGGCAAGTTTGATGGTAAAAATAGAAGTCAACAGAAAATACCTTTTTGTTTAGGGGGAACTACTTATGTAGGGTTTTGTGACTTAAACTCTTCCATTAACATTATGCCTTACACAATCTATTGAACCATATGAAGTTACATTTATGCTCTCTAACCACAATTTGTAGTGGACTCACGGGATTCTTCGCAATGCCTACGTTTCTGTAGGAGCTTTTGTGTACCTAATTGATTTTCATGTCATTGAAATGCCTTTAAACTCCTTTTGTCCTGTCATTTTCGGTAACCGATTTTACAGCTCTATAAATAGTGATATTCATAACAAGAAACAAGTTTTGTCTCTATAGTTGTGGGAAGAAGTTTTAGATGTTAATTACAGTTAATTTACAAAGTTGCCTTATGAGAACAAAATTAAAGTTAAAGAGGAGAGAACTATTGAAGAATTGGCGGCAATTTATTTTTGTACTCCACAATCCGAGTTGGAGAGGAGTTTGATAGATAATGATTCACTTCCAAATGACTCTGCAAAAGAATATTTGGGCAAAATCCTCAACTATGTACTAGAAATTGAGAATCTCTTTAGAGAAGAATTGGAAGAATTGAAAGAAAAGGAGACGAGGATCCACCACCCCTTGTTTTGAAACCTCTCCCTCGAGGTCTTAGGTATGAATTTAAATAAGGAAGGTAAGTGCCCTATAATTATAGATGATAAGCTCTCTCATGAGGAAAATAAGAAATTGTTAGAAGTACTTGTTAAACAATGTGAAGCTTTTGGATACACTCTTAGTGACATAAAAGGGATAGATCCTTCCATAGTGACTCATAAAATACCTATGGTTGAGGATGCTAACCAATGTGTTGATAATCAAAAAGGTTGAATCCCAGAATAAAAGAGGTAGTAAGAAAAGAAGTCATACGTATGTTAGACAATGGTATTATCTATCCAATCTCTGATAGCAAATGGGTAATCCCAACTCATTGTACACCTAGGGAAGGCTGTATAACCATAATTAATAACGATAAGGATGAGTTAATCCCTGCTAGAACTATAGCAGGGTATAAAATGTATATACACTTTAGAAAATTAAACAAGGAAACCATAAAAAATCATAATCAGATACCTTTCATGAATAGCATCATGGAAAGGATGTCTGGTAACTCTCACTTCTGTTTTATTGATGGCTATTCAAGTTATTCTCAAAACTTTATTCATCCCAAAGACTAAGAAAAAACTACTTCCACTTGTCCTTATTGAACCTATGCTTAGCAACTAATGCCTTTTGGTTTATGTAATGCAACTACCACTTTTCAAGAGTGTGTTTTGAAAATTGACAATTTTGTAGAAAGATCTATGGAAGTTTTCATGGACAACTTTGTTGTGTACAGAACCGCTTTTGAGCAGTGTCTCTATAATCTTAATAGAGTCTTGCAGCAATCTAGACAAACCAAGCCGGTTCTCAATTGGGAGCACTACCGATTATAGTAAGAGAAGGCATAGTTTTCGGTCATAGAGTTTCTGAAAAAGGGATTGAGGATGATGGTTCAAACCTTGTTACTTTAGAAAAGTTTCCAATCCCACAAGACATGAAAGGGTAAAGAACTTTTTGGGCACGCTGGTTTCTA
Source organism: Avena eriantha (assembly GCA_910589775.1). Taxonomy (NCBI): domain Eukaryota; kingdom Viridiplantae; phylum Streptophyta; class Magnoliopsida; order Poales; family Poaceae; genus Avena; species Avena eriantha. The sequence continues at coordinate 239,645,229 of OU342746.1, forward strand.
TAAGCATTTTATTATGGATTTTGCTAAAGTGGATGCTCCTTTAACTTGTATCCTAGATAAGGATACCCTTTTTGCTTTTGATAGAAACTACATTGATTCTTTTGAGCAATTGAAAAAGGCGCTAGTTTCTATACTTGTTATTCAACCACCAAACTGGGATGAGTCATTTGAAATTATGTGTGATGCTAGTGATTATGCTATCGGGGTCGTTCTAGGACAAAGAGATGTATCAAATCTAAATGTCATTCAATATGCTAGTTGAGTTTTCAATGAAGATCAAAAAAATATGCAACAACTGAAAAAGAGTTTTTAGCTATGGTTTTCGCTTGTGATAAATTTAGACACTACATTATCAATTCAAGGGTAATAGTTCATACGGGTCATCAGGCTTTAAGACATCTTCTAGCTAAAAAAGATGTTAAACCCCATCTAATTAAATGGGTCTTGTTAGTCTAGGAATATGACCTGCAAATAGTGGATAAAAGAGGTAAGGATAATCCCGTTGTCGATCATCTCTCACGTATGGAGGGTATTATAGATGATCCCATTAATGAATCCTTGCCAGGAGAATGTCTCGCTGCTATAGAGTCACGCGATCCTTGGTTTGTAGACTATGCTAACTTTCTTGTAGGTAAGTTTCTACCAAAAGGAATGGATTACAATCAAAGAAAAAAATTCTTTAATGATTTAAAACATTACTTTTCGGACGATCCTTATTATATAAGCACGATATTGATAGGATAATTAGGAAATGTGTACCTGACCATGAGTTGAGAGCTATTCTTAGGGCTTGTCATGATAGTCCTTATGGAGACACCACGCTGGCAACCGTATAGCAGCCAAGGTCTTACAGTTAGGATGTTACCAGCCAACCTTGGTTAGGGATGCTCATGATTACATTAGAAGCTGTGATGCGTGTCAATGTAGGAGTAATATTGGCAAAAGACAAGAAATGTCTATGAAATATAATCTCATAATAGAGCCATTTGATGTTTGGGGAATGGATTTTATGGGACATTTCGTCCCCTTTAATGGGTATACTCATATTCTTGTTATTGTTGACTATGTTACCAAGTGGGTAGAAGCTATACCCACCTCCCATGCAGATGCAACCACCTCCATCAAGATGATTAAAGAGATCATTTTTCCCAGGTTCGGAGTACCTCAATTTTTAATTACTGATGGTGGAACTCATTTTATGAAGGGTACTTTTGGTAAAATACTTCAAAAGTATGGAGTCAACCATCGAGTAGCCTCGCCTTATCACCCACAAACCAGTGCGCAAGTGGAATTGTCCAACAGAGAGATTAAAGTCATACTCCAGAAGACTATGAATAAATCAAGAAAAGATTGGGCTATGAAGCTTAACAGTGCATTATGGGCGTATCGCACAGCATTCAAAAAATCAATGGGAATGACACCATATAAGATGGTTTATGGTAAACCTTGTCATCTCCCATTAGAGTTAGAGCATAAGGCTGGTTGGGCTATTAAAAGTTTGAACTTTGACTTTAAAACTGTAGGAGAGAAATGTATCTTGGATATTCATGCTTTAGATGAACTCGGGAATGAGGCCTATGCGAATGCAAGGATATTTAAGGAAAAAGTAATGAAATAGCATGATATAAAATTAGAGAATAAATAATTTAAATCTGGAGGTAAGGTTTTTCTCTACAACTCTAGGCTTAAGATTTTTTCAGGTAAGCTAAAATCCAAGTAGGAAGGATGACCTTATGAGATTGAGGAGGCGTACCCCCTCGGGAGAAATAAAGTTAAAAAATACTACTCCCTCTACTTCATCCTGGATTGTTAATGGGCAGCGCTTAAAACCAATAGAGTTGGGGAAGTCGGCACGGTGGAGCTAATCTCCTTAGTCTCGACCGAAGAGTATATCAAACAAAGTGATGTAACAAGGTCTTAGCTATTTAATTTTGCTATTCTGGAAGCTTTTTACATTGTCTTCTCATGTTCTTTGCATCCCCTTCGATTTTCTGATTTTTCTAAGCTATTTTTCGACCTGGTACGAGCGGTGTTGGGGATATACTTTCCGGGTATCCTCACAGTTCCTCGCTGACCAGGGTGGCCCACTTTGGGTTAGAGCTTTGCTTTACGGGCGGCCCAGTCAGAGAGAAGAGGCGGAGTCCAATCCGGCTACGGGAAGGCCAGAAGACTTCCCGACTTAGGCCCATAGTGTTACTTGTAGTTCAAGATGTACTTTGTAACCGACTCTTAGTCGTAGCCGGATAGATCTCTCCTGTAAACCCTAGGCCGGTTATATATATAGGTCGTCCTAGGGAGAGCCTTTAGGGCACCCCTTACAATCACAATCTCAACTCGCATAGGCGAACCCTTGTAACCCATATTCTGGCTCTGCCGTATTACTGGATTGCTAGCACGAGTAGGATCCGTCCAAAGCCGGTGGATTCGAACCTGGGTAAACTTGTGTGCTCACCGTCCCGGAACACCGTACTTCTCACACCCCTCTCTTCCGCACGCCTCGAGGACCCCCTCATGGCGTACTTGTCATCAATCTAGCGATAGTTGGCGCCCACCATGGGGCCAGTGAGCTTCGGATCTACGTTCTGAGCGGAATCTGCAAGAATCGGAATCGGGGAGACCATCGACGTCGGTCACATCCTCTACGCCAGCGACGTCCCTCTCATCGTTCTCGACGAGACCTGGATTCCTGCTAGGGAGGTTGTGACTGCCTACACCATCATGCCTTTTGGTGAGATCGATGTTTACATCGGTTTCATTGAACCTGTCCCACCCACCCCAGCGGTGATGATAGAGGCAGAAGAAATTTTTGGGTCCCCTTTGTCCGCGGAGGCGACAGAGTTCTGGATCTCAGAAAACCCTAATCCCACCCAGCCCGCACCAATTGCGGAGATAGTGGAGAAATCCGAGCCTGAGGCAGACCTGGCGATCCAAGTTGAATCTGGAGTGGATCTTCCTAGAGAGACCGAATCCCAGATCAACCCACCCGCTGAAGTCAAAATCCAGGAGGAGCATAACAACAACAATGGTTCCGGCTCTAACAATGCCGGAACGGACATGCCTTTCCTGAGGTTCACGCTGCGACGTACGATTATGCAAAACTCAGGCGTAGATGAAATCCTCGAGACCATCAAACGTTTCGACAAAGCCTACTATGAATACCGCAGTTGTCTCAGGAGGGGCGCATCACACTTCGTCGGGTATGTTGGATCTGGATCCAGCTTTGCCGATGCTGGAGAAAACACCGACTCAGTTCTGGAGGCGATCGGAACAAACGCCGACATACCCGCATCCTCGGATGAATCGATGACATCCGCAGATTTCCGAAAGTTCTCCGCGGAATATGAAGAGGAGTATAACTCCAAAGCTGCAGAGGAAGAAGAAGCCATGGATGCAGGATCCGGGGAAAACTCTCCCAAAGCGCAGGACGGCATGGAAATCAGAGATAATCCCGAGGTCTAGATGTCCGAAAGTACCAATCAGAGCTTGACTCCGGGAAACAGGCCCAAAGCCATCTTTGCTACCAGCACTACCAAGAAGGCAAAGAAGAAGGACAAGAATAACAAGAACCTGGCAAAACATCCTCCGACAGAAGAGGTGATTGCCGAGGAATACGAAGAAGACTCAGATGGAGCACTTATCCCAGACGAGCCCAAAAAATAAGAACCGGTGTATGGACACGTGATCACTGAAGGTGCGCGTAAATTCATCGATGCTGCATTAACCACACCTATCCCTACATCTGCAGAACTTATTGCCGAAGAGCTGGATGAAAGGGCCCAGGCCCTAGAAGCACATCGACAACAACTCATGGATGAAGCCAAAAACATCGAGGAGGAGAAGAAACGCATGGCAACTGCGGAGAAATACAATTCCAGGGAACATCAGAAGACCAGGAAATGTCATACTCATGACAACGAATTCCCGCAGATTCACAAAGTCCTTTTCGGAGAACTCGGGATGCCTCGACGCGACAGTAACGGGGATTGGGTGTATCCAACACCAGTACAGAACACCGTTGCGGCTCGGGAAATCCTATCGGCTAATCTAGGCCCGGAGTAGATCCGGTTGGGAATCAAACTACTCAACAAAGGACTGGAGCAGCAAAAGGTCGCCCTGTCTGGAAGTCAAAAACTAGTCTCAGATTCTGACCAATGTCACACAGATCTGGCATGGGCCGACGTAAGACCCCAACGTATTCAGGAGCAACATCATCGTTTTGACCGTCAGGAAGACAACTACTCAAGAACCAGATCTTCAATACAGCACCACAAAGCTGCGGGTGGCTGACGTAACGTTAACCCAGTTGCGGAGCAAGAGGCAATTGTTGCGCTAAATCCGAGGAACCCTCCCTGGCGAGAGTCGAAAGACCGTAGGGAAGAAGATAAAGAGAAACGTCGGGAGGAGGACCGACTAAGAATGCCACCTCCTAGACATGCAAGCCGTCCGGACGACGGACGAAGGAACGACGAACACCGTGCCGAGACAAGCCGGTAGGGGGCTTGTCACAATGAAGACCCTCCCCGGAACCGAAATAATGACGCTCCGGATGAAGGCCGGCGATCAGTCGGAAATAACCCATCTGCTCCACCCTCTCCGCCAAGTAGCCATCACAACGGCTCCCAAGGAGGCCAAGGAGGGCGTCGTGGTGGAGGAGGTGGCGGCAGAAGCCGAAGTCCGGCTCCAAGGCACCGCAGCCATAGCCGTCACTCGGGACGATCTTTATCCCCAAATGATGCAAGGCACATGATCAACTCGAATATAGAGGCGCGGTGCTATGAAAATGATGACATATACGTGGGCCCAAAGTGCTTCGGACCATGGATAAGAGCTACAAGATTCCCGGAAGGATTTGCTATCTCAAGACATATCCAGGCCTACGACGGTATAGCTCGGCCAGATACTTGGCTACAGGATTTCTTCCAAGCTTGCTGCATCGCTAAAGGCGGAAACAACCTGGTCGCAACCCGATATCTCCCACTCATGTTGCGGAAGACGGCACGATCATGTCTCAATGAACTTCCAGAGAACACCATCCACAACTAGTATGACATGCAAAGTGCGTTCTTTCGGAACTTCGAAGGAACATACCGGAGGCCCTGTATGGTTGGAGACCTACAACGTTGCACCCAGAAAGCCGCAGAAACTTGCCGGGATTACCTCAGACGATGGATCGACACCAAGAACTCCTGCGAAGGAGTAAATGACCAAACTGCGATTGAAGTTTTCATTGCAGGTCTCCCAATTGGTTTACTACGTCATCGCTTGAAGTGTGACAAGGTCACTGATTTGGGAGAAATGATAGAAACATCGAGCAAGTATGCAGATGCTGATGACGACGCAGAAGGATTACTCAATGCCTTAGTTGTGCCACAGTCGGCAAAACAACCAAAGCAACAAGCTCAAAAGCGCAAGAACACCTCGGAAGAAAAACCCAACACGGAAACGGCAGTGGTTACTGCTACTTTCGGGTCTGGAGGACGTGGCGGTGGCCGTGGACACGGTCGTGGGACGTTAAGAGTTCAGGGTAGAGGAGACCAGCAGCCTGGCATTGCCAATAACCCATGTGTGCATCACCTAGACACCAATGGGGGCTCGTCCCACACAAACGCTAAGTGGCGTTTCAACGACGACATTAAGAGAGATGATACCGCTGGCTACAAAGCTAAGCAGAAGAAGGGAAAGAAGAATCCCGAAAAGGATAAAGGGACCAAGGAAGATTCCGACATGGAGGAAGGTGATGCTTCAAATCCCAATCCAGAAGGGAAGAAAAATATTCCGACCAAGAAAGACACTTATGTCACCTTCCTCGGATCTCAGCCAGCAAAGGTCAAAAAGGCAGTGCTATATGAGCTCAATGCAATAGTTTCGGCTGTCCCTCAATTCTTGGACTGGTCGGAAGTGGCAATCACATTTGACCGCACTGATCATCCGCCTAAGCTACACAGGCGAGGAAAATACGCCTTAATCGTTAATCCACTTATTGACGGTTATGGTTTCTCCAAGACTCTCATGGACGGTGGCAGCAGTATTAATATTCTGTATGTCGAAACACTACGCCGGATGAAGATCTCGGAGACCCAGCTGAACCACAGCTCTGTGATATTTCACGGGGTTGTCCCAGGAAGACAAGCAAATTCCCTGGGAGACATCACTTTGGATGTTACTTTTGGAACTCCAAAGAACTATCGGACGGAGGCACTTTCCTTCGAAGTGGTCCCGTTCAAGAGCGCATACCATGCTATATTCGGACGTCCGGCTTACTGGACTTTTATGGCTCGTTCGTGTTACATTTACAATATGATGAAAATTCCAGGTCCCAACGGCGTGATCACTATCAGGGGAGACCCGAAGAAAGCGCGAGAGTACGAGGAAGATCCGTTCGCTCTGCCTAGGATTGATCCGTTCGCTCTGCCTAGGATTGATCAAGTTATCGATTCTACTATCAGGCACTTGAACAAGGCTTGCCCCAAAGATCCGTTCGCTCTGCCTAGGATTGATCAAGTTATCGATTCTACGGCAGGCTCAGAACTCCTCTCTTTTCTCGACGCATATTCCGGTTATCACCAAATTCGGATGAAGGAATCTGACAAAGTCAAAACTTCATTCATAACCCCTTCAGAACCTTCTATTTTGTTACGATGCCTTTTGGGCTAAAGAACGCAGGAGCTACATACCAACGCACAATGCAGCGGTTGCCTCCACGATCAAATCGGATGCAATGTACACGCATATGTGGATGATATTGCGGTGATGTCCAAAAAGAAGGAAACACTGATTTCCGACTTGGAGGAAACGTTTGCCAATCTACGAAAATACAACATAATGCTTAATCCGAAGAAGTGTTTCTTTGGAATCCCAACCGGAAAATTGTTAGGTTTCATCGTGTCTCAAAGAGGCACAGAGGTGAACCGAGACAAAATCAAGGCTATACTCAATATTTCCAGGACAACTCACCTGAAGGACGTATAAAGACTAACTAGTTGCATTGCTGCAGTCAGTCGGTTCGTAAGCCGGCTCGGTGAAAGAGCCGCACCATTATACAAACTCCTGAAAAAGACCAAGGATTTTGTGTGGACCGACGAAGCTAAATCCGCACTACAAGACCTGAAGAAAGTACTCTCATCTTCTCCTATCCTTGCTACGCCGGAGCCACAGGAACCGATGTTGCTCTATCTTGCTATGACAAACAAAGTCGTCAGTATTGTTATGGTAGTGGAGAGACCGGAGGAAAATAAGGAACACTTGGTGCAGCGTCCGACTTACTTTGTCAGCGAGGTCCTGACAGAATCAAAACAGCGGTATCCGCACTATCAAAAGTTGGCTTATGGTGTGTTCTTAGCATCTCGTAAGCTACAACATTATTTTCAGGAGCATCCAATTACCGTGGTGAGCACAGCTCCCATGAGAGATATAATCAACAACAGTGACGCCACAGGACGCGTCGCCAAATGGGGCATAGAGCTCTCAGCTTTCGATATTGAGTACAAACCTCTGACAATAATCAAATCCCAAATCCTTGGCGACTTTGTTGCTGACTGGACAGACAAAGGAAAATATGACCCTCCCTGAGTCGGAATATTGGACCCTATATTTTGATGGGTCTAAGGCTCGAGGGGAATCGGGGGCTGGCGTGGTGCTCAAATTACCCCAAGGAGATAAACTCTTATACGTGTTGCAGATCCACTTCACAGCGACAAATAATATTGCCGAGTATGAAGCACAACTGCATGGAATCCGGATTGCTAATGATATCGGCATCCGGCATTTGATGTGTTATGGAGATTCGGATCTTGTTGCTCAGTAAGTGTCGGATATTTGTAATGCAAATAAACACATGGTAGCATATAAAGCTGTCGTGGATGATTTATCTAAATCATTTGAAGGGTTTGAGGTTCAACACATCCCTCGAGCAGAAAATGAGGAAGCAGATGCACTAACTCGAATAGGCTCTGCACGGAAAGAGGTCCCAGATGGCGCTTTTTTAGAGCACCTCAAAGTTCCCTCAATAAAGGGAGTAGACGAGGAATATCCGACCAAATCCGACTCACCTTTGATAGCAGTTCTGACTGTAATTCCCAGCTGGACTCAACCCTACTTTGATTATTTGGTAGACGGCAAATTACCTGAAGACGAAGTTCTGAGCCGGCAGATCGTCCGACGAGCAAAAACGTACATTGTGGTTGGTGGTGGCTCTATAAGCGAAGTGTGTCTGGGGTTTTTCAGTGTTGCGTATCTCCGGAAGAAGGAGTGGAAATCTTAAGAGAAATCCACGAAGGTGAGTGTGGTCACCATGCTGCAACCAAATCTTTAGTGGAAAAAGCTTTCAGACACGGTTTTTTTGGCTTACAGCCAAGGCAGATGCCGAGCGGCTGGTCAAGACGTGCAAGGGCTGCCAAAAGTACGCCAAACAAGCTCATGTTCCGGCTGATCAGCTGCGAATAATACCTATACCATGGCCTTTCGCGGTCTAGGGGCTTGACATGGTAAGACCGTTTAAACGGGCTCCAAGTGGATTTACTCACCTCTTAGTGATGGTGGATAAATTCACCAAATGGATTGAGGCTAAACCCGTCACTAGTTGTGATGGAGCAACAGCCAAAAGATTTGTCGAGGATGTTATAATCCGGTATGGTTATCCGCATAGTATTATCACGGACAATGGGAGTAATTTCTCTATGGGAGAACTTGCCAAATTCTGCAACGAACAAAATATCCGGCTTGACATTGTGTTAGTCGCACATCCACAGGCTAATGGACAAGTCAAAAGAGCAAATGGTTTAATCCTACAAGGCCTAAAACCGAGACTCGAAGCACCACTACGATGTGTTGCGGGGGCTTGGGCGGAGGAATTACCCTCTGTAATATGGAGTTTACGAACAACTCCGAATAGGTCAACTGGATACACACCTTTCTTCTTGGTCTATGGCACGGAAGCAGTTCTTCCTAGTGATCTGATTCACACTTCTCCTAGAGTGGCCACGTATATTGAAGAGGATGATTTCTCGACAAAATGATCTCGACTTAGTCGAAGAAGTTCACGTCGTTGCTGAAATGAGATCAACAGCCTATCAGCAGAAGTTACGCAAGTATCATAGCCAGAGAGTCAGAAACAGATCTTTCAATAAAGGCGATTTGGTTCTCCGGCTTGTGCAACAAAGAAAGCACAAACTTTCCCCAGTATGGGCAGGGCCCTTTTTAGTTAGTCGAGTATTTCACAATGGTTTGTACTACTTAACTGATATGAGGCCAGTCAAAGAAAGACTTGCTACTAAGAAGAGAAAGAGAGCTGGAGGCAGTACAAATCCGGATGAGTTAGACAGACCGTGGAATATTGCTCAGCTACGTCCCTTTTATTCTTAGTTTATCCTTCTTTGTAATCATATATATGTACATGTTCTATGAGAAATAAAAGTTTTGGTTGCCTCAAGTTTTTCTGAGAAGTTTTTACCATCTTATTTCCTAATGATCATGTCATAGTCAAAAATCCCAGAATACTTGAAAGTTCTTTATACTCATGTTTGTTCTGGTTTAAGATTTCTGATTCTAAAAATGGTACCTTCGGGTATAACTCTAAAGTTTCTAGTCTATACTTTGGTTATTTGTTTGATTGCCAAATGCGGGCATTTTCCGAGTAGTGAATTGTTGGTACTGGAAGCCGGCTTTGTTTCCGAGTTAAAACTGGTTTAGCAATTGAGCTCCGTTGCTCGGCAAAGTTTCCGTGCAGAAAGTTTAGCCGACTCACAAAAGGGACAAGGCAGAAAGCTAGATAAACGATAAGTATAGACGAAAAAGTATAAGTGCTTATGCAAACATTTTAGGCACACAAAAATTTAAAGTCGAAAGTGTTGAATAGATTAAAACTTGGCACTAGCAAAAGTATCATACTGCATATTTACAGACCCATAAATGTTTCTCAGAATAATACATTTGTTTCTAGTAATCTATGATGCAGGAGGAGAAGAAGGAGCTGACGGCTCGCTGGATACATCGCCTTGATATCGTTCCGAGATGTCCACATTCGACATGGTGTGGTCATCCTCTAAAACTTTGGTTGCTTCTTCGGGAGGCGGAGGCGGCGTGTCCACGCGGGTGAAGAAGGGAGTGTCGTAGCTGGTTAAATATGCTACATGACACCCATATCCGGTGCAGGAGTCCATGATTGCCTTGATGTTTTGCTCCTGTCCATCTTCATCCACCTTGCAGTACCCTCTGGTCACTTGCCAGATTTCCATGTTTCCATGGTGGCTCATGACCATGGTGAGTGCGTTTTGCACTGCGGTTCGCGCGTAGGACATGTTCTAGTCCCGGACAAGCTGCAACATCTCTTTTGCCTTGTCCCGCGCCTGAAAGTCGGACATGTTATGCATGTCCGGAACCTTGAGCGCTTCGCCAATATCCTCAATGGATTGGCAGAATTCATGAAGCAAATCACCGACTTGGGTAAGCCGATGGGTGCGGGGCTCGTTAGAGGAGGAGTCCGTCAAGTTCAGAGGACCTATGCATATAAACGCAAAACAGATAAATAAATCCGACATCGAAAGAGTCGAATAATGTAAACAAGCCATAAAGACGGAAACGTACCAAAGATGACATCATCAACTTTGGTCTTCTCTTCCCGAAGACTCCGGAGTTCAGCCCGGAGTGCCTCAGAAAGGTCCCTCTCTCTGCAAAGATCATCGTTGAGATCCGAGATTTTCTTCTCGTGGAGTGGAATCTTGCGATCACGCTCCACGGTGGCCATGGAGGAGGATTCGAGAACTTGAGCTATGCTCTTCTCATGATCCGCCTTAAGCTGGTCTAGCTCTTGGCGGAGATCCTTGTTTTCCACCACCAAGGTCTTCAAATTCTCGGCCTCTTCGATCATAGCACAAGACTGCTTTACCAGTGTTGTAAGGCAAAAAGAACAACAGTTCAGCAAAAATTATTTGACTATGAAAATACAAGACAAGGTTTGAGTCTCGGTATGTTTACGATCAACCTCATCCTTGGAAACCTTCCGCTCAGCATTTTCAAGTCGGAGAGCCTTGATCTCTCTCTGCTTGTTGCAGATATTCTTCAACAAATCCTGGTTATATGAATTAACTTTCTGTAAGTAAGAATACCCAGAGTCAGAAGTTTACTAAAGTATCGGGCTAATATTGTTACTAATATCAGCACGAGCCTTGGGGGCTACACTAGTTCGTTCTTTAGCATCCTAAGGAAGCATAAACCTGGATTGTATATCCAACTTCATGCTTGGGGGCTAGAGGATATGATATAAAGTACAATAAAGAAAAATGTGAGTTGGAATTCTGACTTACATGATGTTCATGTGTGAGCTTGCTCATGCACATGTTCACCTCGGTGGTAACCTTCTCGACGAGGGTAAGTGGAATAACCGGAGGTGGTGGAAGCACACCAGCTCTTAGTCCCTCGCCGCGAAGGCGGACTTGTTCAAGAAGGTCGGAGTACTTGACGTCCTCCGCTTCTTGTGCTTCTTCTTCGGCAGAGAGAATTCAGCTTTCCAGGCATTGCCGGGCGAGCCGCTGGATTTCCTCCGCAGATTTCCGAGACAGGCCAAATTTGGCAAGTCCCGGATTATTCAGGAGGTTCTTGGCGATGGTCTCTGCCGAGGGATCATTACTCGAAGATGGTTCACCCTTATCTAAACCTGAGCCACCCATGGTGGCGTCAGTCTCAGACTCAAGGGTCGTTGGCCCCATTGAAGGAGCCGGATCTTCTGCGACAACTGGCGATGTAATAATCACCAGCGTTGCGGAAGGTTGAGGGGCAGGAGTTAGAGGAGCTGCAGCAGGAGAAGCCATAGTCAGCTTCGTCTGCTGCAGGGGCTTCGAAAAAGTTCCCTTCCCCTTGCCCTTGATGAGCTGCTTAGCTCTGAGAATGCAATAGAATGGAAAACATTACATCTCGGAAGAAATTACGAGTAAAGTACAAAGGCGGAGGTTATGTTGAAAGTTACCTCTTCACAACTGGCACCTCCTTTGTGCCGACGGCCACTGTCGGAGCTTTGCGCTTCCTTGGCACAACGTCCGGCAGTGGGACCAGTTCCTCCTCCTGAGAAAACTCTAGAGGATATCCCTCGATAGGAGCAAATTCCGACTCGGGGAGGTCGGTAAGCTGAAAAGAAGATAATATCTCAGTGTTGCGAAATAGCTTAAAGGTAAAACACATAAAAAGGGTTTACTATTCAAAATCTTACCGGTACTAAAGGGTCTTCCGCTGTGTGCATGTCCAGAGACAAGTCCGGAATCTTTCTCTCAATCCGCTCGTCAATCGGCCATTTGATCTGGCTTATGTAATCTTGTGGCTTTAAAGCCTTGGGACTGATGCGGAGGGAGTCATTCTTCGACGCCGTGATGGAATGCATCAGTCGGTCGCCGTGGTGCTAGAGAGGCTGGATCTGGCGTGCCACCCAGCACTGGACCATGTCGGATCCTCTCAAGCCCTTTTCCTTCATCAGGTATTCGATCTGCCTCTTGGCGAGGATCATATCATCACTCAGAGCCAGAGGAGCCTCGTCCCAATACGCTAGAGCCATGGCGGCTCCATTGATGAAAGCCGACAAAGCTTATCCTTATGGTAAAAGAAGGTGGCCGGCCACTGTTTGACCGACTCACTAGCTAAAATGCGAGGATAAACACGCTCGCGTCTAACTGAAAGGCTAATGGTGCCGGTAATATAAGGATTACCGGCAGTGATGGAATTTCTCCGGAACAAAGTGAGACTCGGCCTAATGCCGAGGTATCCCTCACATAAAGCTGCATAAGAGCTCATCTCTAAGATGGAGTCGGGAGGACGATGGTGAAGCTGAACGCCGTAGTGATCTGTCACCTCGGAAAAGAATTCCGAGGGAGGGAAAGACGAACCTCTGTCGAGGTGGTTGCCGAAGTGTACCCGCTTGTCGGCGTGCGGGTTGGGGATGGTTTCGCTGAAACCACTCTGCCAGTCGCCGGCACGGAGGAGCCCTTCATTCTCCACGCCGTGGAGCTTCTCGTCGTCGAGGAGACACAAGATCCAAACCCCACGGTTGCTTTCTTTCTCCGCCACCGCCACCGTCGCCGCCGCTGTGAAGCCAGCCAAGCCGGACTATGAAGATGAAGCCATTTCTTCGATGCGCTAGTGACCTTGGATGGGCGGCGCCAGGAATCTAGGAAGCAGAGGAGCTCTGTGCACGTGGGAGAAGTGGAGGAGAGGAAACGGCAAGGGAATAGGTGAAGATGAGGAATAGGAAATCCTCACCCCTTATAACCACCTAACCACGCCAAGATTCGTGCAAATGGCACAGTGTAACCACCACACGTCGTGGAAGGAACTGGGAAGGTCCCACATGATGATTACATCGCCTCGATCTCCGCGTACGCATTGAAACGGTGCCTCGGTTCTGCGAACGGCGGACCCACCAACGGTCGTGCTGACAGGACGTTTGTCAGATGATGTGACTTGACCATAACCAGTGTCAGATGATGTCAGAGACTAAGTTCCGGCTTAGTTTGAATATCAAGCTAGAAAATCCGAATAACATACTTATAGGTCCGACTTATTTTTGAGACCCGGACCGTAAGTTTTGTTTTGAAGTTTTAGGAACCCTTCAAGATTCTGCAAGCCGAAGATCAAGCTAGATGATGATGAATCCGACTCTGGATCTTGGAGACTTCCGGGGGCTGCTGTTGGGGATATACTTTCCGGGTATCCTCATAGTTCCTCGCTGACAAGGGTGGCCCACTTCGGGTTAGAGCTTTGCTTCATGGGCGGCCCAGTCAGAGAGAAGAGGCGAAGTCCAATCCGGCTACGGGAAGGCCCAGAAGACTTACCGACTTAGACCCATAGTGTTACTTGTAGTTCAAGATGTACTTTGTAACCGACTCTTAGTCGTAGCCGGATAGATCTTTCCTGTAAACCCTAGGCCGGATATCTATATAAGCCGTCCTAGGGAGAGCCTTTAGGGCACCCCTTACAATCACAATCTCAACTCGCACAGGCAAACCCTTGTAACCCATATTCTGGCTCTGCCGTATTACTGGATTGCTAGCAGGAGTAGGATCCGTCCAAAGCTGGTGGATTCGAACCTGGGTAAACTTGTGTGCTCACCGTCCCGGAACACCATACTTCTCACACCCCTCTCTTCTACACACCTCGAGGACCCCCCCTCATGGCGTACTTGTCATCAATCCGACGATAAGAGGGCCATCTAGGCAGACACGCCCGTACAAGTGGTCGTTACGAAGACCGAAGCCGACATTCATTTTCTTAAGATTTGGTACGACCGGCTCGTATAGGCAGACACGCCCATATCAATGGTCGTTAACTCGTCAGTACATCTTCTAGATTTCTCGTATTTTCAGTACGGTTAGGCCAAACGAGCAAATGCACCCATACCGATGGTCGTTACCAGCTTGGTTTCCTCCTCGTTTATTCATTGTTCGTGATTAAAAAACTGATGAAGGTCGGCAAGACATCAGTACGAGCGCATGGTACGGACGGGGACCGCTCGTACCACAAGGCTAGCTGCCAAAATGACAACAAGTAGGTTAGAACTGAAAATATAACCTAGGGTTTCCTAAGAAACACTAGAACAAGGGGGCCCTCAAGTGAATGAGGGGGAAATGCAAATCGCTTCGATGAAGATGTAGATCGGTGTCTTATCCTTCGATTCTCCAAAGATCAACAACTTTGGGTGGTTGAGAGAGGAGATCTTGATGATTTGGTGGCTCGGCTTCTAGGGTCCTTGAGGTCAGGAACAAGCGGTTGTCCAAGGTAGAAGAAGGGCCCTTTATATAAGGGCTACAAAAATATAGTCATTATGACCACTTAATAACCCGGAGTGTCTGGGCGAATATCACTGGACATTCTGGCCTGGCAGACAATCTTTAAAGCTTCCGACCAAAATCCGGGTGGATTCCGAACTGTCATACAGAATAGAAACCACTTCTTGGTAATGGTTGAAGAAAACCTAGCACCGGACAGTCTGCCGAGCACCATCCAAACATTCCGGCATGGCCGGACACTCTGACCAGCACCTACCGAATAGTCCAGAAAAACTCAGCTTGCACATTTAAAATTCCTGGGATCTTCATTCAACAAATCAATTAGAACCCTCTTTTCCCTTTGAGGGAGAAACAAATAAACAGTATGGTGACAAGTTTATAATGACCCGAAAAACTTAGCACATGATTAAACCTTCCTAGTGTTGTCAACAAACATCAAAAAATATGAAGGGCCAAAATGCCCTTTCAATCTCCCCCTTTTTGGTGTTTGATGACAACCCAAGGATTTGCAAAAGGCTAAGCAATGAGCATAGCAACAAATGATTTGCAAAGTATAGAAAGGCTCCCCCTAGATGTGTGACCACTTTAAGTTTGCATTTGAATATAAGATCACACAAAGTAGGATCAACACCCTCTCTAGAGCTTATAAACCGATGAGGTAAGACTAGACAAATACATAGGCATAACATAGTCTTTAACAAGATAACGATACCGGGCACACGTGTCTTACCACACACACTTGAGTTTAACACAACATAACCACATAGTTCTCATACGGATAAAATAAACACACAAGCTTCAAAGAGGCAAATCGAATGAACGAGAAGCTTGTATATCCATGCAAATCTCGGTAGAAACCTAATATAGGGAATACTTCTCCCCCTTTGGCATCGAGATGCCAAAAAGGGAAAAGAGCAATACTAAAGCACCCTAAACTAAATCTAGCCACTGTAGTACTCGTCATCCTCATCTTTGTCTTGAGCAGTCTCCTTGCCGTGAGGGCAAGAAGAGGAGGACACATCCTCAAACAAATACCAATCCACACGACCCTGGCTCTAGTGATCATAAGAGAGCGTCCCATCCAAATCCTGCTAGGAGGTGTCAATGTCCATGGGCTGGTTGATCTTCTTGATCTCCTTCATGAAGTTCTTGTTAGCCTGCATCATACTAACCATGGCGGATATCGATGTTCTAACACAGGAGCAGCTTCTTCCACCAAGAAGCTTTCTTCATCTTTTGATGCACTTCCTCTCTAGCGGTGTCAAAACAGTATGCATTGCTAGCATGCTTTATGCGAGGGCCATATGGCACATCCACTTCCAGCACTTCCTCAGACGCTTCACCACTATCATCATCATCACTCAGCTCAAAGACACTGTCTGACTGGGGATAGCCACGAGGTGCCTTGGTGGAAGGAGCCTCCTTTCTCTGAAGCTTGGTAGGCTTGTGCTTAACGAGGTTTCAGTAGAGCAAAGGAATTGGAGGATTTTGAACAAGAATGAGCTTCATCGCATATGGGGCATAGAGAGCACACTTCTTGTCCATAATGCACTTGAACATATCTTGATAGATGAAGTTCATGACATCAATAATACCATCTTCATGTTTGGGACAAAGAGAAAATACGGAATGAGCATGAGCCATGAGGTTGATTTCAGAACCTCTCATTTCATCTTTGTTGCCCACCTTAGGAGTAATAGTGTGGCGAAACATGCAAAGCAAAATGTTGTAGCGAAGCTTGATGTTGGTCGTTTGGCCACACACTCCATTCTCCAAATAGATGGGAGCCAACCTCTTTTGTCATATGCTTGAGCATGAACATGCATCCTCACACCACTAGGACCATTGGGGTTGAAAGGCAAACCAGGAATACCTGCAAAGTGCATCATGCTAGAATGACACCTCATGTTGCCGGACATCCACTCAAGAGGAATCTCCAAAGATTCACCAAAAACCACTATGGCATAAAATTGATGGACCAAGTCTATATTGTAGTCTTGCTTGGCTTGAAAGATTGTGTGCGGACCCATCTTCTCGGTCACCTATAGAGCATCATCAAAATAAGAGAAAACTCATAGCTTTTCAATCTCCAACCACTTCATAGGACATACATGAGTCTTGAAAGAATCCATCACCTCGGTATAGAGAAGCAATTGCTCATTCCTCCAGAAATGATCATCAGGGGATGTGTGAGCCTGAGCATAGAATGGCTAAATCCTCATCTCCACAAACTCCTCAGTGCTCAGCCCTTTCAAGGTGGTCAAAGACTCAAACTTAATCTGCTTGGATTCATCCCTCTTGAGTCGCCTGATATTCTCTTACTTTGCTACAACACGCTCATGAGCCGACTGCCTGACCACAGCTGGATCAACATGGATATCATGTTCTTCGTCATATCGGAACTTGCGAGGACAAAGACGAGCTTTTTGACCGGCCCGAGACCGGTGAGGATGAGAACCACCTGTGAAAACAGAGGAGGGAGGTAGCATGGGGATAATCACATTTGTCCAAATTTTTCCAAAAAGATAGCAGCACCCAAAGAAAACCAGAGCTGGAATAATTCATCTTCGTCAGACTGTCCGGCAGAAAAACCCTAGAGTCTCTGCCTGTATCGGACATCCCGGTGTGCGAGCACCGGATACTCCGGCTGGACCAGAATATCCGATGCATATGCGCCGGAGACTCCGGCCGGGAGACGTGGTTCATCCTGGATAGTGCAGGGAAGAACAATTGCAGCAGATCTGGGTCTCTAAGGTTGTTGCTAGGCGATACATTGCATGCTAAGATGATAGAGACATGGATTCAAGCATTTAGAAGACCTAAAAAATTCACCTAGGGTTTGCCTAGAGAAGGAGAGAGGGAGAGGCAAATACCAGCGTCCATGGTGAGCTCCACCGATGGGGAACGGGTCCCAGCGGCGAAGGGGAGGTGGTGGGCCAGCGGCAGCGGCAAAATCCGGGGTGGAGGAACCTTCCTGGTGGCGATTTTGAAGGATGGGCGGCGGAGGGAGAGGGAGAAGGAGTCGTGGTGGAGGAAGGAACTGAACGGTTCACTTCACCCCGACTCCATATCTCCCGAGTTTGAAACCACCTCGACCGGACAGTCCGGGTGGAACACGCCGGAGTGTCCGGGACGGATGGAGATTCCGGTGCAGACGCACCGGACTGTCTGGCCCCTTCGACCAAAAATGCCAGAAACAAGTTGGTGGACAAATGTGTGGCAAGAGAAGCAGGGTTTGGGGTGAGAATAGGTCTAGGATGGAGAAATCACTCTTGAGAGAACCGCAAACAAGAAAAAATGAATAAATGCCAAATGAACTCCAGCAAGATTTGTTACCAACCAACTCTTCATAAGGAAGAGGGTGGTGGTCGAGGCCACC
Organism: Avena eriantha; assembly: GCA_910589775.1. Lineage (NCBI taxonomy): Eukaryota > Viridiplantae > Streptophyta > Magnoliopsida > Poales > Poaceae > Avena > Avena eriantha. Next base: position 239,663,373 of record OU342746.1, read on the forward strand.
ATGTAAGAGTGTGTGGCATGACACCGCAAAGATGTATCTTGGGTTCATAGCCACTACTCATCAATAAAGCTCCCATATCACAAAATTATATAGAGAGAATTGATTAACTTGATGTTGGAATTATGGGGGAGGGATGGCCCAATTGATTAGGACTGAACTCCCCCTATCTCCATGCCTACACCTAAACTAAATGAATTGTCAAGACATAGGTGAGTATGCAAAGTGGTCAAGTCAAGCTTCTTGAATCTATGATATTTAGCTCATTCCTCAAATAGAAAAATCTTGCTTCATCAAGAGGTTTTGTGAAAATATCCGCGAGTTGATCCTTGGTGCCTACATATAGTAGCTCAATATCTCCACGGGCAACATGATCTCTAATGAAGTGATTCCAAATCTCAATATGCTTGGTTCTTGTATGTTGCACCGGGTTGTAGGCAATCTTGATAGCACTTTCATTCTCGCACAAAAGAGGCACTTTGTCATAAATGACACCGTATTCCTTTAAAGTTTGCCTCATCCATAATAATTGAGTTCATCCACTTGGGGCTGCCACGTACTCAGCTTCGGCGGTGGAGAGAGATACACAGTTTTGCTTCTTAGAAGACCAAAACACCAAGGACCTACCAAGGAATTGGCATGCCCCTGAGGTTGGTTTCCTATCATCCTTATCACCAGCCCAATCCGAGTCCGTGTACCCACAAAGAGAGAAACTTGAGCCTTTTGGATACCACAAACCATAGTTTGGGGTATGAAATAAATAACGAAAGATTCTCTTGACTGCCACCAAGTGGATTTCTTTAGGAGCCGTTTGATACCTTGCACACACTCCTACACTCAACACAATATCGTTTCTAGATGCACAAAGGTAAAGCAAAGAACCAAACATGTACCAGTATACCTTTTGATCCACATCTTTACCATTGGGATTTAGCTCAGCATGACATTTGATTTGCAGAGGTATAGAAAACCCATTAAGATACTTCATCTTGAAACTATTGAGCATGTCTTGGATATTTTTGGCTTGGTTGATGAAGGTTCCTCCAAATAATTGCTTGATCTCAAAACCAAGAAAGAACCTCATCTCTTCCATCATAGACATCTCAAACCTATCAGTCATAAGCTTTGAAAATTCATCACTAAAAGCTTTGTTAGTAGACCCAAAGATAATGTCATACACATAAAGTTGGCAAACGAAAATCTCCCCGTTAACCTTCTTAGTAAAAAGAGTGGGATCGATTTTCCCATCTTCAAACCCACGGTCTAGCAACAACTCTCTAAGGTGCTCATACCATGCACGAGGTGCTTGTTTAAGTCCATAGAGTGCCTTATCAAGTTTATAGACGCGGTTAGGGAAGTTGGGGTCCTTGAAACCCGAGGGTTGCTTAACATAAACTAACTCATGCAAAGGAACATTAAGAAAAACACTTTTGACATCCATTTGTTGCAACTTGAAATTATGATGTGATGCATATGCAAGAAGGATATGAATGGACTCAAGGCGAGCCACGGGAGAATATGTTTCACCAAAATCAATGCTTTCAACTTGAGAGAATCCTTGAGCTACCAATATTTCCTTGTTCCTTACAACAATGCCATTCTTGTCTTGATTGTTCTTGAATATCCATTTAGTGCCTATAACATTGTGGCATCATTTGGGCTTCTCTACTAATCTCCAAACCTTGTTGCGTTTCAAGTTGTTGAGTTCTTCAAGCATGGCTTCCAACCAATCCGGATCCTCAAGAGCTTCAAATACTTTTTGAGGTTCCACAAAATAGAAGTGAGCTTGATGATCACTAAAACTTTCCAACTCTTTTCTAGTGGACACTCTCTTTCTTAGATCAGCAATAACCTTGTCAAGAGTGTGCTCTAGTAATCTCAGATTTCTTTCCACTCTAGCTTCACGACTGGTGTTGATCTCCATGTTGTTTATTGGAGGATGATCTTGATCATCATGATCATTTTGGTCCCCATCTTGATCTTCAGCTTGACCTTGATCACCACTAGATGTATCTTCTTCAACATGAGACTCTTAATGATCTTGATCATGATCAAGGCTGATTTCACTTGATAGTTATTGAACTGCATTTTCAGCTTGATCACCATGAGGAGGGTCTTCATCTTGTTCTTGGATATGTGCATCATTTGCTTCAAGTGTAGGATCTTGTTTATATTGTGAAGATGAAGGCTCCACATGAGTAGATCATAGTTCTTCCCGAGCCGCCACAAGGGGTTCCTCAACGGGGCAGCAGAATCCCACACCCATTCTTCTTATGGCGTCTTGAGGTATTTCATCATCTACATCACAAACATCAACTGACCCCACTTGGGAGCCATCATTTTCTTTGAACACCACACTACAGGATTCTATAAGCCTCGAGTGGTTTTGTTATAGACTCTATAAGTGTGGGATTTGGCACCGTAACAAACAAATATACCCTCAATTGCTTTGGACTCAGATTTACACAAACAAACTCCTTTTATGAGATAGAAACACTTACAACCGAACACCCGGAAGTAGGAGATATTGGTTTTGTTACCGATAAGTATTTCATATGGAGTCTTGTTCAACAACTTGTGGAGGTAGAGCCGGTTAGATGAGTGACAAGCGGTGGATATGGTTTCGGCCCAAAAGTTGTAAGGAGACTTAAACTCCGCCAACATGGACCTAGCCATATCCATCAAAGTCCGGTTCTTCCTCTCGGCAACACCATTTTGTTGATGGGTGTACGCAGCGGAATATTGATGTTGAATCCCTCTTCACTAAGAAACTCATTCAAGGTGTAGTTCTTGAACTCAGAGTCATTGTCACTTCTTATTACCAATATGGGAACATTGTGTTTACATTGAACAAGGTTGGCGAAGTCGATGATGGTCTTTTGAGTTTCACTCTTCAACTTGAAGAAATAGCCCCATGTATATCTTGAATAGTCATCAACAATCACCAAGCAATATTTCTTCCTACCAAGACTTGGATGAGATGAAGGACCAAAGATATCTAAAGCAGCTCTAGGATCCTCTTGGACATGATCTTGGCAATCTTTTGATGGGGAGAATCATGCATTTTTTTCCTTCAATGCAAGCCCTACAAACACGATCTTTGGCAAAACAAACATCTTCTTTTAGTCCAACAATATGACCACCCTTGTGAAGTTTTTGCAAAGTTCTCATGTTGACATGGGCTAGTCGGCGATGCCATAACCAACCCACATCATCCTTCCCGGATAGGCACATTGAGCTTGTAGTGATTTTCCCGGAAAAGTCCACCACATACAAGTCATTCTCAACGTACCCAACGAAAGCGACCTTTAGAGTATTGCTCCACAAGAGTACCACAATATCATCATCAATAAAGACGACAAAACCCATCTTTCCAAGTGCACGAATGGAAAGTAAATTATAACCAAGGGTCTCAACAAGCATGACATTCACAAGGGATATATCCTTTGTGACTACCACCTTGCCAAGACTCAATACCTTAGATTTTGATTTATCACCATAGGAAACGATTATATTATTGACATTTGGTCTCATCTCTGTCATGATCGCTTTGCTCCCGGTCATATGACTTGTGCATCCACTCTCAAGCACCCATATTGAACCACTGGAAGCATAGCCCTCGTATGCCCTTGCAATAAGTCAATTGACATTCTTGTTAGGGAGATTCTCATTTGAGAGTCAAATAGGGAGTAGGTAGGTGTAGAGGTGGTGGCAATGGCCGCCACTTCACTTGTGGACTCTTCTTGTTCTTCCTCACTCCCGAATGAGTACTCTTCATGAGTTGCCAACAAAATTTCTTGAGGCTTCTTGTAGGTGGAATTCTTCTTGTTGAAAGGATTCTTGTGAGGAGGAGCCTTTGGCTTGTCCTTGAGAATAAGTCTTCCACCATGATATTCTCTCTTCTCATACTGGCACTCAGAAACAAAGTGAAAGCGGTCACCAAAATTGTAGCGTGATCTAGATTTTGGACCACCTTCCTTTCTCCCACTTTAGTTGTTCGTGCAATTTAGCTCTAACCCAGCCTTGGTGGGATTCTTCCAAAAGTTTCTTGCATAGAAAGCCATATACTTGCCATGCGCATTTTTTTACTTCCTCAGGGTAACTCATTGATTTGATCTCATCACTTCTTCCTTCATCCTCATGTTCCACCACATGTGCCTTTAAAGAAAGGTTCACACCCTTTTGCATTCCTATGGCCTGAGCATGAGCATCTTCGGCATTCTTGGTGGCAACCTTGAATGATTGAATTTCTTGCACAACTTCATTGGATGTCATGAGATGGTAGTTGTGTCTTCCTTGGAGACTCTTCAAGTCGGTGGGCTCAAATGGCATGAGAGAGCTCACACACTTTTTTTATCCAAGCATCATCCACATGAGAGGCACCAAGATTCCTAAATGCGGCAGAAATAGACTTGAGTCTTTGATACATGTCCACATGATTCTATCCTTCCATCATGAAGAAACCTTCTGCTTGGCTGCTCAAAGCATCATACTGGTTTATCCTCATGCTTTCATTCCCAACGAACAAATCAGTGAGAGCATCCCAAGCTTCCTTGGCGGTGTTGAGATGTTCAATGTGAGTGAAATTATTTGGCCCCACACCGAGTTGAATCATGTGCAAAGTGGTGGCATTGAGCTGACTATCAACAACTTATCTTCTTGTCAAGTTGGTTGGATCACTAATAGATAGTCCTTCTTCAATAATTCTCCATAATTCCATGCAAGAGCTGTGAACATGGGATTTCATCAAAGTTTTCCATTGAGCAAAATAATATGCAGCAAGCTTAGGTGGACCACCTCTATTGTTTATATGAGGGTGAGGGATAGGAGGGTTGGGAGAGTACCAATGGACCGAATGGAACCCTTCCTCCTCCTTTTTGTTTTTGGATGAGGTACTTAATATTTCATGTTGACGATCCCCCAAAATCTTATCCTTGGGAGGAGGTGGAACCTCCCCCTTCGAACCCGAATTCGGATCCTCGGGTGAAGTAGTGAGGATGGTCGATTTGTCTTTCATGAATCGTGTCATCAAATCACACAACTCACTTATTTGTTTAAGCATGGCTTAGGCTAGCGGCCCAGGCGTTTCTCTAACACATATACAAACTCCATGATCTTACAAGTTCCACTTTTATTTCACACCGCCAGGATCCGTAAGCAAAAGAACAAGATATCAACGGGGTACAAAGTATAAGTGCAATGTTGAAAGCGTTCCCCATGAAACATGGTTCTGCTAATTTCAACTTATAAAGCGCAAGCATATACGCAACAAAGAAGGACCCAATGGTTCAAGTTTATAAGATGCAAAAAAGTAAAGTGTGCCATCAAGTTCGTGAGAGCTTTAATCACTAGTTTTCTCATAACAAGTTTAATTTGGAAGGTAAACAAAAGCATGAATATACTTGGAATAGCATAAGCTAATAGGTAGGTATGGTGGACTCTTTGGAATAACTTGGTTTAGGGAGTTGGATGCATGAGTGGAACTCATACTTGGTGGTGGAGGCTAGCAAAAGACTGGGAGCGACAAACTAAGAGAGCAATAATGGCCATAATCATGCAGAGCGACAAAACATCATTGATCAAAGAATAAAGTGATACTACAAGTTGAAAACTAAAGGATCAAAAAGGCTATGGTGACTTGAGACAGTCATAACATAGTGTGAGCATGCGCCAAGTCAACCCAAATAAAACATCAAAGGAGAATACCACTATACTATGCTTTAATATGCTAAAACAATGCATGATTCATCCAAGGAACATTAAGAAATCTCAATTGTTTATAAAAAGTCATGCTACAGAAAATAATACTAAGCATAAAGCCAAAAAAATATCAAGCATGGCATGACAAAGCATAGGCCACAGTCAAAAACGAGCTCTTTTTACCACATAAGTATGAACTTTCCTACTCTTTTCCAAACCAAACCAAACTATTTGCAAACCAATGTATGAAAGAGGGGGTCCAACAAATTTATTCAGAAAACTAAGCAAACCAAGAAAACTAAAAACCAAAATGAAAACGAAAAAGAAGACGCTCCAAGAAAAACACAACCGTGCATGAAACAATAAAAATGAAGCGTTTGGAAGAAACCTGGGATTTTTATTGATGAAGGAGGGGATGCCTTGGGCATCCCCAAGCTTTGACGCTTGTACTTCTTGGATATTTCTTGGGGTGACACGTGTGGCATCCCCAATCTTGAGCTTTAGTCCATCCTTCATCTCATACCTAAAAATTTTCCTTCATACAAAACTTCACACAATCTTTATTAGCAACATTAGTGCACTCAAGATAAATAAGTCTTAAGGTTTAGTTATAACACCAAATAAACTTCCATTAGAACACTAGATACTGTAGCACTTCCCTCAAAAAGCTCCATTCCCCAAAAGAACTCAAGAAGGAACCAACAAGAAGCAAATGCAGAAAATGGCAGAAATCTGTCAAAACAGACCAGCAGGTAAAGACGATTTTTTTCGAAGACCTTCTGTTGCTCAAATCAAAAAGTGTTGAACTAACGAAAGTTAGATAACAACCTGGGGCAGAATCACAACAATTCACGCCTCAAAAAGATGTTCAGAGATTTTACACAAATTTTTACGGTGAAGCACAGAAATCTGTTTCAGGATAGCAACTTTCCCAATCATTACTTCTCTCTCATTAGAGGTTACTCTTGGCACAAAAGGCAAATAAAAATTATAAGGAGAGTTTATTACAGAGGTAATAACTTCCAAGACTCATCTAAAACTTTTTGGTTATCTCCCAATAAGTACTTTTCTTTAACGCCTTTAAGTTAGGCATAAGAAGCAAGAAAGAATCAAGTGTTCTCAAATGAAGAAGCATTAAGACCAAATTTTGTTTTTGTAGGAGAAGCAAAATAAATCTTTTCTCTCTTTTTGGGGAAGTGTTCTATACCTTTCTTGAGTGGGATTTGATATTTAATGGTGCCTTCTTTCATATCAATGATGGCACCAACAGTTCTAAGAAAAGGTCTTCCCAAGGTAATAGGACAAGAAGCATTGTATTCAACATCCAAAACATAAAAATCAATGGGGACATAAGCATTATTAACCATAATAAGAACATCATTAAGACTCCCCATGAGTTTCTTTTTAGCATTATCATCAATTGGAACATTCAAATAACAATCTTCAAGCGGAGGCAAATCAAGCATATCATAAATCCTTCTAGGCATAATAGAAACACTACTATCAAGATCACATAAAGCTTTGAAATCAAAGTCATTCACTTTCATATTAATAATGGGTTCCCAACCATCTTCTTGTTTTGTAGGGATAGAAGCTTTATGTTTCATCGTTTCTTATTTAATCTTTATGAGAGCATCAGTAATGTGTTTTGTAAAAGACATGTTCATAGCACAGCATTAGGACTTTTAGCAAGCTTTTGTAGGAACTTAATAACTTCAGAGATATTGCAACCATCAAGATCAAAATCAAATTTATCATCTAAAGTAGTAGAACTATTACTAGCCTCAACACTAGTGGTGGTAATAGTAGAAACACTAATGTTTCTAGCAATTTCATCCTCTCTTTCCCACTTAGCATGTAATTCAGCTAATAGTCTAACATTTTCATCAATTCTTACTTGTATGGCATTAGTAGCTGCAAAGGGATTATCATTAGTTTCAGGTTTAGCAGCCATTTTATTCAAAGAAGATTGAGCTTCAACCAAAGATGCTATATTTCTTTCAGCATTAGAGAGTTTTTCGTCAATAGTTTTATAGAAAGCAGTTTGTTTGCTAATAAACTCTTTAAGCATAACTTCAAGTTCGTAGGGAGCACTCTTATTATTCTTGCAATAATTTCCATAAGCATTACCATTGTTGGGAGGATATGTCTTATAATTGTGGTTACCAAAATTGTTCCTATAAGCATTATTACCATAAGCATTGTTGCCAAAATTGTTATTTCTTATGAAGTTCACATCAGCTTGCTCTTCTTGAGCAACCAAAGAGGCTAAAGGAACATTATTTGGATCAATATGGGCTTTCCCATTAACAAGCATAGACATAATAATATCAATCTTATCACTCAAGGAGGAGGTTTCCTCAACAGAATTTACCTTCTTACCTTGTGGAGCTCTCTCAGTATGCCATTCAGAATAATTAACCATCATATTGTCCAGAAGTTTTGTTGCAGCACCCAAAGTGATGGTCATAAAGGTACCTCCAGCAGCAGAATCCAATAGGTTCCTCGAAGAATAGTTCAATCCTGCATAAAAAGTTTGGATGATCATCCAAGCAGTCAGTCCATGAGTGGGACAATTCTTTACCAAAGATTTCATTCTTTCCCAAGCTCGAGCAACATGCTCATTATCAAGTTGTTTAAACTTCATTATTTCACTTCTCATGGATATAATCTTAGCAGGAGGATAGTATTTTCCAATAAAAGCATATTTGCACCTAGTCCAAGAATCAATATTATTCCTAGTTAAGGAATTCAACCATTATTTAGCTTTTCCTCTCAAAGAGAAAGGAAGCAATTTCAGTTTAATAATATCACCATCTATATCCCTATGCTTTTGCATCTCACAAAGTTCAACAAAGTTATTTAGATGGGAAGCAACATCTTCATTACCAATACCAGAAAATTGCTCTCTCATAACAAGATTGAGCAAAGCAGGTTTTATCTCAAAGAAAGTATCTTCAGGCACAGGTGGAGCAATATGTGTGCTCATAAAATCATTGTTGTTGGTGCTAGTGAAGTCACACAACTTAGTGTTTTCAAGAGTAGTCATTTTCTGTGTGTTTTCAAATAAGAAAGCAAACTTGTAAAACTAATTTTTTTGTGTTTTTTGAATAAAGAAAACAAGCAAACAAAGCAAAAAGAAACTAAGCAAAACAAAAACAACAAAGTAAAGAGATTGGTTATGAGGGACTCCCCTTGTGAAGATGTCCTTGACTCCCCGGCAACGGCGCCAGAAAAATGCTTGATGGCTCTGTGTATGGCACCCGAAAAATGCTGGAGCAGTGTTGATGTAGAGCTCATTGGGAAACCCAAGAGGAAGGTATGATGAGCACAGCAGCAAGTTTCCCTCAATTATGAAACCAAGGTTTAATCGAACTAGTAGGAGCAAGGAAACACCCCAAAGGTGTTACTAGCTGAGCTTTGGCAGGGCGCACTATCGGTGCTAGTAGCAACGTGGAGACCTGCACAACACAACCACAGAACTTTGTCCCCAACTTGCGATGAGGTTGTCAATCTCACCGTGTTTTGTGGAAAACAAAGGATTAAACGTATCGAATGGAAAGAAGTAAAAGTTTGCAAAAAGTAAACACAAAGCAGTAAAAGATTGTAGATTGTATGTAAAGAAAGAGGATCGGGATCCATAGTTCACTAGAGGTGGCTCTCTTTAAGATAGATAACAAGTTGGGTGAACAAATTACAGCGGGGCAATTGACAAACATCGAGAAGGCAATACATGCATATACTAATCATCTTGACTCCTTTGAGACTTGATTGGGCATTACAACATTATACATAGACCGCCATCCAACTGCATCTATGACTAATAATCCACCTTCAGGTTATCATCTACTAGGCCAAGATAGCTACTAACAATGGAAAGCATGCAAGATCACAAATAACAAAGACATGATAGAATCAATAATCAATCTGAAATAGCATCTCAATATCCATCGGATCCCCCCGCAAACACAACATGCAGAATTACAAATAGATGATCTTGATCATGAACGGAGCTCACAAGATCTAGACATGAAAGCACAAAGGAGGAGAACCAGCCATCTAGCTACTACATGGATCCGTAGTCCAAGGATGAACTACTCGCGCATCACACCGGAGGCTTGCATGGTGATGAAGAAGGCCTCTAGGGTGAATTCCCCTCTCCGACAGGGTGCCGGGAAGAGCTTCAGATCCCTCCCGATCTAGGGATGGAGATGACGGCGGCTACAGACTCTTTCATGGATTTTTGATCGGGTACTTAGGGTTTACGTCCCGAGGGCATCTTATAGTCGGAAGGGGAGGCCGAGGGGGTGCCTGGGCTGGCAACACCACCCCCTGGCGCGGGCAGGCCTAGCCGCGTGGCCAGGTGGCGTGGCCTCCCTCTGGCCCCTCTCCGTCTTGTATTCTGGCACTTGATGACATCCGAAAAAATAGGCACTTTGGCTTTTGTCCTGTCCAATTCCGAGAATATTCATTTTTTGACTTTCCTGGAACCAAAAACAGCAGAAAACAGACAGCTGGCACTATGGCTCTTGTTAATAGGTTAGTCCAAGAAATCGTATGAAAAGTACTCCAAAGTTGGAACAAAACACAAGAAAGTGGATAAAACCAAGCATGGAACATCAAAAATTATAGATACATTTGCAATGTATCGGAGCACTAGGCGGACATTCCGGCCTAACCGGACACTCTGGCCAGCACCTGTCAGATAGTCCCGAAAAACTTAGCTTGCACACTTAAAATTCGTGGGATCTTCATTCAACAAATCAACTAGAACCCTCTTTTCTCTTTGTGGGAACAACAGATAAACAGTATGCTGACAAGTTTATAATGACCTGAAAAACTTAGCACACAATTAAACCTTCCTAGTGTTGCTACCAAACATCAAAACATATGAAGGGCCAAAATTCCCTTCAAGTGGGCATATATAATTGTTTTTAAAAATCCTGTGGGTATGTCTCCTTATAAAATGGTCTATGGTAACGCATCACACCTCCTAGTAGAATTAGAACATAAGGCTAGATAGTTTCTTAAACAACTCAACTTTGATTTTAAAACTGCTAGAGAGAAAAGAATTCTAGACCTAAACTTGTTAGATGAATGGAGTAATAAAGCTTATGAAAGTGCTAGGTTGTTTAAAGAAAAATTGAAGATTTGGCATGATAGGAGGATAAATAAAAAGGAATTTAAAGTAGGAGACCAAGTATTATTGTTCAAATCCCATTTCAAGTTTTCTATAGGGAAGTTAGCATCAAAGTGGCAAGGTTCTTAGTAGTACATGAGGTGTATCTCTCTAGAGCCATCCGTCTTCATGGAGACTACAAAGGTAAACCTCATGTTGTTAATGGACAACGTCTTAAACATTATATTGCAGGCAAAAAATTCATTGGAAAGGTGGAAGAGTTACATCTCCAAAGTCCCGAGGCCATAATTGCAAATAAATATCCTCTGTCAGATATAAAAAATCAATAAAAGTCAAGTTTTGGGTACGTAACAATCTCAAAATATTTTCATACTTTAGGAAAGTTATTATTTTTGAAAAATACATAGTTTAGAAAAATATCAGGATGAAACAGAGTCTAGATGAGGGAAAGAGGCTAGGTGGCGCGCCCTCCTACCTTGGACATGCCACCATACCTCTTTTGCCCCTCTGGAGTCTGCTTCGCCCCCGTTTCATATCCAGATGTTCGTCTTACCCTAAAACCGTCTATATACCCCTCTCTGCCAATCTAATATCGCACCGAGTCTTTTTGAGGCGAACCTTGTTTTCTATCCCTATCTTTCAGATCTCTTTCCACCAAAACCTCGCCATGTCTTCGGGAGACTCCTACCAATGCTCCTCCATGCAAGATGGTGATGATGAGCTCGAAGGTCTTAGCCCTACATCAATGTGGAGAAGGAGCAAGAAGGGGAAGGACCACTTCGATGATGAAGATTACGCCGACGTGGAAGACGATGAGGAAGAAGATGAATGGAAGGAAGAGGAAGATGACGAGAAGGAGGAAGAAGATCACGTACACATCACCAACACTGAATACAAGGGGAAGCTTCTTCCTTCTCCAATCCCCCTTGCTGTTGTGAGGGTGGTGCCACCTCCCAAGAGGATAAGACAAACTGCTCGTATGAGCACTGGTGGGAAAGCTCCTACACACTGCCTTGCACCTAGGAATCCTATTATTAATCTTCATCGTATGGAGCACATGAGAGTCCCAGTCAAATATCTTCTAGGGGAGTGGGATCACCATCTTACCAAGAGGAAGGAAAGAGGGGTGAACCCGAAGTGGAATCCCAACAAGGAGAAAATTGAATAAAAACTCTAGAGTGATTTAGCAAGATCCACTGAGCAATTCTGGCAAGCTTATGACCTTATGATGAGTGTGCTCAGATATCTGAAGATGCGTCATGATCCTAAGGGAGAAGAGATGAACAAGAATACATAATATCTACATCAATGCTCAAGCTTGGGGGAGTTCCATCAAGTCCCTTATGCTTTTTAGTCTACCATGTTTGCTTTTATTAGTAATCTTTAGGTTGTTTTGCTTTAATCTATTAGGTATCTATATTTCCTAGTGCTTGAAAAGCTCTTAGAGTATCATCATGTATCCTTGGTCGAGTGGTTTTTGAATAAAATATAAAGTATGGTGTCATCCATGAATCTCTTGTTTGGAGATTTATGGGTAACACTCATACAGATGTGTGCCCCATATATAGAAGTTCCAGCTACACCTTGTCTTGAATTAGATTAACTTGAGTGCGTTGGACAAGCATAGAACTTCTCAAATAAAAAAAAAGTACAACAAAGGAAAGATCCAAGCAAATGATTCTCATGAATTATAAGTAAAAGTGGTGCCTTGAATTTGTAGTGAAGATATGGTTCTATAGAACAAGTAGTTATGAAGGGATGATGACAAGGGGACATGAGATACTCTTGTTCTAACTTATTAATGTTTGAGTAAACTGTGGGTCATGTACATGTGCTCTATAGAAGAGTTGAATGGAAGGTAGGCACCCGAGGATTCGGTTAAGCCATGGAAAGTGAAAGGCAAAGTTGGAGTAGGGCATATGACATGATTGAAAGATCCATGAATAAGGTTTATACTGGTTACTAGGAGGCAAGACCGTTAACTGATGCCATCTAAAAAGTGGTGGAAGTGTTTCACAAAAGTCAAATTTTCATGTCTATCTTGTTGTTAAGTTCTCTTCTTATAACTAGTTGATCTACGAAAGTCTATCTTCATTGCAAAGGCAAGGGAAGAATAAAAATAGCAAGGAAAAAAGCCATGCAAGTTGATTTTGGTAAAGTGAAAAGGAAAAACTTGAGACTAGTTCAATTGTCCAACTTACAATGGTTAGTTTTGTTCAAAAGCAAGGGGTAGTTGTTAGAATTTTTGTGTATGTAGCACTCATTTGTATGATTGTGAGTTCATAAATCCTTTAAGATAAGTGAATATGCATAAGTTGTTGATACAATGCTCGTATTTTTTTATCAACCATAATATCATTGCTACATGATATGATCTATTCGCTTATATGCTTGAGGACGAGCAAATGTTTAAGCTTGGGGGAGTTGATACGTGTATTTTGCATAATCAAAATAGTGACTTATATGATATGTTTAGAATCATATTTGCCATGATCCATCATTGTTTATGCATGTTTTAGATGATTTATGGGACTTCCTTACAAAGTCCCCTTTATTGGTATTTAATTTCTAGGAGGCAGAAAATCTCCTTTTTTTGTATTTTACTGTTTTAGGGACCTTCTAGACATATAAAAATCTGAGGAAAATACCTGATGAGTTTTTCACTAGGAGGACACTGGCCAAAGAAGCAAGAGAGGGGAGCCACGAGGCCCAAAAGAGCACTGGTGGCGCGCCCTCCCTTACTGTGCATGCTAGCTAGGCCCGTTTGGCCCTCGAGCATCGTCTCGCCCCTCCTTTTACACAGACCTTTGTCTCGACCGAAAACAGAAGCCACATTTTCCCCAATATTTACAGAGGTGGCGGTGGAGGCGAAAGTCCTCTCTTACTTCGAGAGAGGGCCGATCCTGCTGCACCTGAGCCTCCAGTGAGGGGGAAATCGACGCCATCGTCATCACCACTCATCCTTGTTGTAGGGGGAGGCATCTCCCTCAACATCTTCATCAGCACCAGCACCATCACCATCTCCATCTCCGAGATCCACCTCGTTCCCCTCATAGTATGTGATTGCTTGAACCCCGAATATTGTTTAAGGGTTATTTGCATGATTATGATTGGCAACTTGTATTTATTTGGTGGTGACATTATATTTTCAGATTGTGTTGTAATCCATATGCCTCTGTTCATTACCATGTTTGTCACTTGTGAGTAGATCCCCATGTTCTCGAGGGCATGGGATGAATTGGATACGATTTCCATATAGAATGCAATGAGTATTTGGTTAAGTTTTTATATTTTATGTGGTTCTATGTTGGTTTTATGCGAACGTCGACTGCATATTACTTCACCTATATGGGCTCATAGGGGTACACTTTGATGCAATGATGAGGGTTGGAAGGGACATAATGACAGAAACCATTTTCCAATTCTTTGAATTGCATTGGAGGGGTTTATATCAGGGACCAATGAACTAATTGCTATGGTGGGATATTTATGTCTTAATGATTCCTAGGTTTGCACATGAAAATGGCTCTAGGACCCGTCATAAGGGGTGTGTTTGCTCATATCTATGGCTGCACCTAATTTAGGCTTCGCCCTAAAGGGAATGAAACTCGACAAGATATTCACCATATTATGTAGAAATATGTATGCTAAGTATATCCATGCCGCCCTCAGGAACACTTGTCACATATAAGAACACACACATACTTGAGCTTGTCCTCTTACTGCATAGAGGCTCGGGCTTTCTCTCATTGAGAGTATTTACTTATTGCTATTTACTTTCGATACCTTAAATTCTTGCACACTACAAATCCCAAAACATCAAAACTGCTACAATTATTTATTGTTTGACTTATCAAATTTACTAACCAATACATTCAACTCCTTGTGGATTCGACAACCTTTCTATATTGAAAAGTACTACAATTGATCTACTACACTTGGGATCCATCACTAAGTCAACTTTTGTATTTGATTACACACTCTCACTTTCCAAAGACAAGTGCACAATGCTTAGGAAAACACAAAATGAGATACTCTCATAGGATAGGTACACACAAAGGAAGATAGTAAGTTAACAATATGGAGCAAGTTATACCTTCGATAGTGTCGATGACGAACTTGCATGCGGTGCTGGGGAAGATGTTCGGGTGTCGCGGTGTCGGAGAGAGCGAGGTGACTTGTTTCGTAAGATAAAGTTGGTAAGGGTGACACGCACGCGAGACACGAACAAACAAAGGAGGAATGTCAAAAACAAACTTGAGGCAAAAACAAATAAAAATTTGTTGTCTAGCCCGGGCGGTAGTACCGCCGGTTTTTCTAATAGTATCGCTGGGCGGTAGTGCCGCTCCTAGCCTAGTAGTACCGCTCCACAGATTCCTGTTCGCGGAGATCTCAAACTTGGACGGAAAATTCGCCCAGAAATCCTCAAATTCATTGAAATCTGACCAAATTTGGGGCTGGGGAACCACATGGAAGGTAGATCAACACCAATAGCAACATACCTATGGACCAAATACACAAAAAACTCACCAAAAATCGAGATCCATCCGAAGGCCGTGGGGCTCTTTTTTTGGGAAATTTTCAAATTTATGGTGGGTAGAAGAAATTTTTGTGGAGAAATTCATGATAAATGAAGCTCTTGATACCAATATGTTAGGGGTGACCCTCAAGGGTGGTCCGATCTTTCACGAATCTCTGGGAAATAATGGGGGAGAGGGAGGATGAAGATCCAAGCGAACACACTCACGAAAAACACGATGAACGCACACACACACGATACACAAAACAACCTATAGCTCACGCTGGCGGCTAACGGTCCAACATAATCCCTTGGATCGATGTTAGGCAATGATTCTCTCTCTAATTGACACGACGAGAACGAGGATCTTGGTGAGGTGTTGACAACTTGGATAGAGATCACTCACACCAAGGCCTTGTACAACTTGAACGCAACTAAGCAAAATCCAAGAGGTTTGTGATAGTAGGTGATCCGTGTCAAGGAGCATGAGATTAAACTAGAGAGATTCATTTTCTTCTAGTTCTATTATCTAGTCTAAAGAGTACAATAAGGGATAGGGGCTCTATATATAGGCCAGCTACTAAAATATGGGTAGTTTGGGCATAAAAAGGAAGTATTTAGGGCGTTACATGGGATGTGAACTGAGCTGGTGCACGCATGCACAGTGGAGGGAGGTAGTACCGGGCTTGGGACCGGTAGTACCGGTCATCAGCGGTAGCGTTCTGTCTTGGCGCGGTAGCTTCGGGGTTCAGCAGGCGTGGTGCTCTAGGTGCGGTAGTACCGCTTGATAGGTCCAGTAGTACCATTGGCGTCTGCGGTAGTACCGCACTTCTGGTACTAGAGGGATCAGAGGGCTCTCGCTCGCTAGAACTAGCCCAACCGGTAGTACCGCGATTGCCAGGCAGTAGTACCGCTTGACCGGTTGTACCGCCCGAAGGGGCCGGTAGTACCGGTTGCTCTAGGAGGCTCCTGGTTACTTTAGTTGCCGCCTCGCTCTAATGGTCCACGACTTCATACCTGATCACACATAGATACTCGAATGAAGTAGTAATCCATCCAAGGTAGACTCGAAGTCACATAGGGCTAGGAGCGAGTTAACCTTATACATGGAGGAGCTTGGCTCGAGCTCGTGTCATCGGTCCACTTGGGGGATTTGGCGTAGTGGATGGAGTGACGTCGGAAGGACGGGCTACATCACAACTGAGGCGCGAGTAATGGGCGTGAGGCTTCGGGTGATAGCTCTGACCGACCTTGTCGGTGTCGGTGACAACGACACCTTCACCGTCGTTTCCTCTTTGGGGGTGTTCGAGGAACCATGATTTATCCCTATACCTTGTGGTATAGTCCTTCTGGTGAAAACCTAGATCTGGCTTGGGTGAATCTATATCGGACAACAACGACGTCCTTGATGTCATGACCTCCTTCGAGGTGTTGTTCTTGGAGGTTTGACCCTTGGTAGGCGCGCGGGCCAGTTGCTCACATCTTGGCTCTTTCTGGAGGTTCCCACTTTGTCAACATGTGTGTTTGTGTGGTAGGCATATGCCAGGGGTAGTTTAGTGGCCTCGGTTGTAGTGTGTGTCTAACTCTCAGAGGGCTTTGGTGGGTCACAGCGACATGTGCGTTTATGTGGTAGGCATAGGCCAGAGGTAATTTGGTGACGTCGGTTGTAGTGTGTGTCTAACGTTGTTGGTCGTGGTCATGGTCCTGTCCCGAGTGTTTGGGTGTTTCACCTATTTTCAGGCTTGTAATTAACTTTCTATCTATCAATGATCGAAACACAATGCCTCGTGTTTAAGCAGGAAAAAAAAGGAAAGGTGAAGCTGATGAAGTTGTTTTTTCAACAAGAGATGACATTGTTGCTAGTAATACCTAGTAGGAGTTAGAAACAAGCAAGTTTCTTGTGGCTTGGTTGTTTCTTCCACAAAGTTGAGGTCCAGTCGACATCAGACATGTGTAACAAACTATTGGGACTTTGTTTCCTGGTGTAAAGTTACTCAACCGACGAATGAACAACAGACACCAGCGCACCGGCGGGCGGTGACCCGAACACGCGCGGTCCTGCCGTGGCATATGCCAATCGGCACGGAACGGCAACAAAAGGCATCATCCAAGTCGTGTTAACACCTCACACCGCAACGTACTCTGTCTCCGTATCAACCAACTCTGCCTCTCCCGAACCTGACCGGTCCCGGCGCATCGTTGCAAATGGACTCGGATTCCACCAATCCCCTCGTCGGCTTCCTTCTCCTCCCACCCTTAAATCCCACGCGCAGCATCGCTTCCACCCCAGCCCGCCAATCTCCTCCGAGCTGCCCCGCCTCCTCGTCTCCTCGGCGCTTCGTCCATGGCGGCGATTCACCGGGTCTCGGCTGTGATCTTTGATCTCGACGGCACTCTCCTCGACACAGGTACGCTCGGATCCGTTCACTCTCGCACCGCAGTCCTGTGGCGTACTGCCGTTCAATGCTAGCCATCTTTTACCGGGAAGGTAGTTCCGTTGATATGTACTCTGCTCGAGTCAGTACATAGGATTTTTTTTTTCTGTTCATGGCGGGCGTATCCGGTGATTTTCTCCAAACGTACATGCTGCATTAGTAAATCACAATTAGCTGTGCCGAAGCGCTGACTCAGGAAGGGATAGTAAAATTGCAGTATGGAGTTTGTAAAGTGTGGTGTGTCTTGGTGCAGAGAGGGCAACAAGGGACGTCTTGAAGGAGTTCTTGGGGACCTACGGGAAGGTCCCAGATGCTACGAAGGAGGTGGAGAGGCTGGGGCAGATGCACAGGGAGTCCACAACCGGGATCATCGCAGATTATAGCCTGCCGCTCACTGTTGAGGAGTATTCTGAGGCAATATACCCGTTGTACATGAAAAGGTTTGATTCGTTTTTCAGTGAGCTGATCAAGCCTGCAAACTGTTCATCACGACTGAACTTGGATGTCGTTTTAGCGAACTAAGCAAGTCTGTAGATGTGCATCACGTGTTCACCACTGAGCTTGGATTCACTGTTCTTCAGGTGGCAAAGCGCAAACCCGCTTCCAGGAGTTAAAAGGCTTCTCAAGCATCTTCACAAGAACGGAGTACCCCTGGCACTTGCTTCAAATTCCATCAGGAGAAATATCGATCACAAAATTCTGAAACTAGGAGGTCTGAACTTCTTCTTCAGTCTACAATGCATCGTCTGTTCTTTTCTGAGAAACATATAGTTACCACATGGCATAACTGGCCACCCCTTTTGGTATTGTCACAAATAACATTGGAATGCAACTATGTGTTTCTTTTTTAACTAAAAGGAAACAAGAAGCCTGCCAATATAATACTACCATGTCTTTGTTTTGTTCAAAGAGATTTGGGCTGCGTGATCAGTCATAATTATCTTCTGAGTGTCCTATGCTGACAGTTTGGGTATACTTAAACATAACCAATAATACTTATTTAATATAGTTTACATAAACAAAAGCACTTTAGTGGTAATGATGGATTTTGCAAAGAGCTATAATTTATTTATGTTATGAATTGGTTGCTCATGTATTGAACTATTCCCTTATTTTGCAGAACTGAAAGACTGCTTTTCAGTGGTTCTTGGTGGTGATCAGGTCCCTCATGGAAAACCTTGTCCTGACATGTGCGTACTTCCTACAACTTCTACCAAATGTTAGTTCATTGCAATGTTTAGCATGTAAACATTGTGTTATTTCCACGCATCAACGTAAGGTGTAAGTTTGCAGTGAATTTAACTTATGCGTCCCAGGATATAACATTCAAGTATAATAACATCTTATTTAAACACATGACGTGACTAATTTGGTCAAGACTTCATACAAACAGTCCATTAGTTTTGTGCATACACATGCTGATTCTGTGTTACCTCTGATTTTCTAGATTTCTTGAGGCTGCAAAGAGACTTGGTGCAAATCCATCATCATGCTTGGTCATCGAAGATTCTCTGTAAGTATAGTAAACAGAATTCTTCTACAAGCACCCAAGCATATGACAAAAGACAAGTCGTGGTTGCACATTAATAGTGTAGAGAGTAGCCCTAAGTCGCTAGCCAATACATAGCAGTGTAATAGTCTTGGTAAGGAAACCAAATTTGGAAGTTAGTGTTTGTCTCCTTTTATTTTATTTTCAAAATTTGTCTTTCCAGGTGTTACACTTTACAAGATTTTTACAATTACACTTTACAATGGATACCAATCCAAATCTCTGCACTTAGAAGTGCACCACGGATATTAAATATGCTTTTATTTTTTAAGTAGCGCCTGCTTTGTATTTAGTTGAACGTCTGTGAATATTTAGTTGAACTTACTGCTTTGTTGGCAAAATGTTCTAGTGTTGGAGTTCAGGCTGCCAAGGCTTCTGGAGCGAAGGTAGTTGCTGTTCCATCACTCCAAAGTCAAAGACAATGTTACTCAATTGCTGATCTCATCCTCTATTCACTGCTAGACTTCCACCCCGAGCTTTGGGGTCTTCCTCCATTTGAAGATTGTAATTCTTTCTCCATTAACCACTGATTTTATTTAGTTGATTTATTTAATTATTAAGTATGCCGGCTGCCATTTATGTTGCAGGCATTCATGGTGTGTTGCCCATGGAACCATTACTTTCAAATGCTCAGATAGGTGATGTGGTTCGAAACAATACTCGTACAATTATAGCAGGTCGGACAACTTCCTATCACTCTTCTAATGTGTCAATAACTGACAGTGTTACACTTCTTAGCGCATAGTGGTTTGAAGAAGTGTAACGTCACACTTCTAAACTCAGAAATACATTTCCAACAGGTGAGCATACCTACGATTCTATTCCTGATCAAATATCAGGAATTTTCTTTGGTTGGGCCAAGTCAGAAGCATATGGAATCTCTAAAGCGGTGGTCAGCATTGGGTGGGACCTTTCACTGCAAAATGTTCAAAGAGCAATGGTTAGTATTTTAAGTTTATATTGTCTTATCTTTTGCCTATTCTGCACTTTTTTGACAGATAACTGCCCATTGTCAATCACAAAATTTTAAGGATTAAAATGTATTTTTTGTATAAGTTTGCTGATTGCTATGTCATTCTTGCCAAGAATTGGAAAACGAAATAATTTACTGGCCTTGATCTTTGGTTTTTCTTTTTCAGTGCATATGTTTTCTTGATTCTCCCTGCAAGGCCAAAACAGATGATCCCGTGGAGCTGTTATTACTTGGTTACATCCGGAAGCTCGAAAGCACGGTACTGACCTTGTATATGATGTAAATAAGGTTCATGAATATGACTGTTTAAATTTTTATTATGCAACAGTATTTCCTTCTGCAACTCCACCATGGACCCTCCCTGTCATATAATGCAGAATTTTGTTAGACATCACCAAGCATATTAAGTTGCAACTCTGTCATACAACTGTAGATCAAAATCTTGTATGCAAGTCCAAGCATGATCATGAGCTTTGTTGCAGGAAAATATATCTCAAGCGTTGGGCATTACTGACGAGGACCAAGCCACTGCAAGGGATGCACTAGGCCTCCCAGCTTTCTCTGAATATGCAAAGGCAAGGAGTGCATTTGACCTCCCAGCGTTGCCTGAATATGCAGAGCCACAAAATGGCTTTCTTCTCGCCTGATACCATTTCAAGCTATCTCCTAAGGTTATTATTAACAAGCAAACGGGATCATGGGTATCACGTTTTGTCCATAAAGATGTGTAGGGATTGCTCAGAGAGGAGGAAGAGATGCAGGAACGAAGCTTGGGTCTCAACATTCAGGAACGTAGAATCTCTCGATATTGTCAATTCCTCTGTCTTTTTGACAGGCTCACGTCAGAAGATAAATTGTAAAATTCTAGTTCATCTTTATTTATCATTCTGTGTGCCCTAGTGGTCAGGCTGGTAAAAACTTTGTACCCTTAGACAAGGAAGTGGGTTATAAATGATTGTTCACATGCTAATAGTTTTGACTTTTGAGCATGAAATATCTTGAAATGAATTGGCTTCTACTTGTGTTGGATATGCAAAGCATATTAAATCATGCGGCTGGTGTTCATGGGCAGTGTGTTTTGAATATTCGCCCTGTGTACTCTTGAGATGAATTAGTTTTGTTTTTGTGCTGGACATGTGTGGCATTGTCTCTGATTGGGTCAACAGATTACACCGAAAAATTTGTAATCCCCGTGAACAATCCTGCGAGAGAAAGGCAAGCATGCTGTTCTAGATACTTAGACCATCTCATGGTTCATTACCTTGCAGGGAAAGCACACAAGCTGTGTTTCACAAATGTTTGTGTCTAGCCTGTAATCCTTAAACCCAGGCATCACACATTCACACCAGAAATGCCTAACAGTTGCTTTGAAAAATGATGCCAGTCACAACTTCATCGATCGTGCTCCACACAACCTGACTACTGGAAGGCGACAAAGAATTATCTGGAGAACTACTTTTCCTTGGAATTGATATGCAGAAATACTTGCTATCCTAGTACTAGCCGTAGGTACTAGTAGCTGGTAGTTTTTTTTTTTTGAGTGGTAGTAGCTAGTAGTATTTCTGAGGCCACCAGTTGAACTGAACAACATGAGCACGTTGCTGAACAAACATTAGCATTTGGCAAACATGGCACCACAAAAACGTTTATGCATCATGCATTATGTCACTTTGGACATGTTAAAAAGCTTGAGAGAAATTGGCGCTACAACAAACGTGTCCGCGTCAGGATGGACCCAGGTACAACCAGTGTGCTAGGAAGAGAAGGAGCCAGCCAGGGTAGCACTTACCTTATCCAGCTCTCGTGTTGAGTTTGTTGCCCAACTCTCGGTCACACGGAGAGGCAACACTATATCGTGGGTCGCGCATGAGGCAGGAGAGCTCTTTTTTCCTCTCCTCCACACAGACCAACCCAACCAACCATGGCCACAAGGGTCGTTGCTCCCTCCCTCCTCGCCGTCGGCAGCGTTGCCGCCGCCGCCTTTGCCACCCCGTTCCCATCGAAGAAAGGCACCGGCCTGCTCATCAGCAAGCGCTCCAGAATCTCAGCACAGCTCGGTACCTAGCCACGGCTCTAGCTCACCTTATATGTTCAGTTTGGGATGTAAGATTTTTGGGGTCGTTACACATGCAGGTGGTGCAGGTGACGGAGAGGACAAGTCTGACGGCAAGAAGAAGTTCATCACCAGAGAAGAGGAACCAGAGCAGTAAGCATGCTTCCATCAGCTCATCCTGATTTATGTGTGGAGGTTGATTGATTGGTGTGGATAATGCCCGCAGGTACTGGCAGACTGCTGGGGAGAGGAAAGGGGAGAACCCCATGATGACACCGCTGCCCTACATCGTCATCTTTGGCTTCTCCACCCCTTTCATCATCCTCGCCGTCGCGTTCGCCAACGGATGGATCAAGGCACCCCTCATCCGCTGATCTGATCAAGCTCTCCTCTCTTCTCCTCCTTCGACCCACAGCCTGCTGCTTCACTCTGCCTGCGCCATCCTTCCACCTACCGAATTACTACAGTACTTGACTTGCTTCCGTTCCATAGAGATAAGCTTCCATCTGTTTTGTACAACTATGTAAATTCAGCCCCATACTGTAAAGCTGTTCTTGGCCTGCAGTGTGACAATGTTGTAGCCTCTTCACTCATCGATCTGTACTGCAAATGTGGCAACTTGGCCAGTGCGTGCAAGATTTTTGATGGAATAGGCAAGTCCGGCCAAGTCCTGTGGAACCCAATGCTAATTGGTTATGCTTCCATTGGGCATGGAGCCATGGACACAAGGCACTGAAAGTCTGAAACTCTTGTAGTTGATGAGAGTTAGGGCTATAAGACCAACCGAACGGACATTTGTTGGTGTTCTTTCCGCGTGCTGCCACATTCTGGACTTGTGGAAGAAGGACTGACATGGTTTAAGCAAATGCAGGAAGATTTCTGCGTGACTCCATCAGCTGATCTATGGAGACAGATGCTCCTGGAAATGCTCAAGTGAATCCAAATCAAAACAACACCAGTCAAAGTAGGGAGTATAATATGCACAGTAAACTGAGTGTTACACATTTTATCATATTTGCTTGGATGACATTTTATTGCATCAAGTGCTGAGATAATGTGCTTTATTGCATTAAATGAAACTCCACCCTCTCGGGCATCATGCATAAGAATTGGTAAACACTAACTATCGGGGTCCGATTGGAAAGAAATTGTCGGACCTCTCCAGCGCCTAGGGTTTTTACTGGCCTGCTAATTAGGAGGCCTAGAAATATCAAACGGCTGAGAAGTAGAGCTATGAAGATCAGACAGCCAGGAGTGCAAAACTGAGGAGCCTCCTAATCCTTCCACGAATTGAATCATTATTAGATTCACAACAATGAACACATCCCTTCAAAAGATAAACAATGAACACATCCGCCATGCCCTTACATAGAGTTGATTAGCTAAGTTGTTACAGTTTACATGCGGGGACCATCATCAGAAGAATCAACATGTTAGAATTAGAATGGCATGGTCCAACTATTTTCAGTGTGATCACCTTTTTTTTTTTTGAGTGGTCTGTGATCACCTTCTTGAAGGTGAAAAGTAAGAAGAAATGGTGGAACCCCGTTTCTTGGTGCTTGCATGCTTTGAAGGACGGATCCACCCCTGTATTTCTCTCTGAATCTCCAGTGGCAGTTCCCCTACTACGGCTGGATCGATGTCTTCAACATTGAGCATCCATGTGTTACCGGCAGAGTGATCTCCAGCAGTATTAATATTGGTTTTACCATGTTGTTCAGCCTCGCTTGCTCCTGAAGAACTCTCATGGCCTAAAATGGTGAACATTTGGCAAGCAACGAAATTTCACATTGGTTGCAATATGCAATGATCGATATATGCAGGCGTGGAAAAGCAGTCGCCGAACCTTGATTACTGCAAATTAAGCCGTCAAAATTTCTTTTCTCATGAAAGGCAGATTGACTTTGCGAGAAAAACTTCAAAATAGAGCCAGATCCCTGAATGATTGCTAGGAAACATCTGGATAAGTACTCAGATAGAATAAGATATGTCACTGAATTACTCCGTACAATAATAAATTGCATGGACTTTGAAAGTAAACCTCTTGTGGCCTATAAATAAGAGTTTCTTACTCAACCTAACAGTTAGCCATACGCCTAGGGCTTATGTGGACGGGAGTATTAGTGTGTTAGGATGATAATTGGTTGTGAAATACCCTGGAACGGAGAAGTGGTGGATACTCTACTGTCCATCTAGTCTAGTGGAAATGGACTAACTAGTAAGATGCCAAAGGTCACAAGGAGAATAGCTGGAAAAAGAGAACATAAGAGATAAGAATTAACTTGCAGTTCTAATACTGCTAGTAAGAATGGTGAATGAGACGAGGACCTCAAATTCTCCAATCAAATGGGAGAAATGGACAACTCAAAAACACGAGTCATTTCTGGCATACGGAGATCATAACTTACTGACTACCAAGTTCAATTTGCTCAACTTTCCAGCACGAATATGAATCATTAAATGTTAACTTCAAAAAAACTAAATGGTAACCTTATTTCCATCAAACAAATAAAACACAAACAATCAATTTTCTATGCACTAGATTAGATGGTGTGGTCAAAATTCAACTTCCGGGGATAGGTTCAAAAATTTCAGGCAGGCTAACTAATTAAAAATTAACAACCCATGAAGAATCAGCTTGCTGGTCGTAAGGAAAAAAGAAACAAATGACCTGAGCTTTGGATAATTTCTTTGACACGCCCTTTTCTTCATTTGCACCACATTGCTTGGCTAAATTACTGTTGTCACAGTCTTCCTTTATGGATGATGGCTCACATTGTTCCTCATGAACTAACTTGTTATCTAGAACAACATGTCACAGTTCAGTACAGTAAGGGAGGACTGAAATTGCATACCGCAGACAATATGGATCTGAGTAACATTACCAACAGGTGGTGTTAACACAGCTGTCGAAGAAGGATCAATGATAGCTGATGATGCACCAGAACTTGAGCCTTTGATATATCGCAAGATTGAGTTTGTTCCCTGAAACAAGAAAAATAAGGGTGACTTGTTTATTTTTGACTTGTACTCGAACCTTGCATGGATGTGGTTGCTTCATTTATAAAGCAGGGTGAAAGCCTGTTTCGAGGAGTTAGTTCCCTGAAACAAGAAAAATAATACAAAAGTAACTTGCACACTTCACATAGTTATAAGTTACATAAAACTTCCCGATGACGTTTATCCATATGACAGACTTCAGTCTGATGATTAGCTGAAAATAGGGCTGTGGCTAAACCAGGATACAGAGTTAGGGATGAATTTGCTTCTCTTTTTTTTCTCCAGTTGACCAGTTAACTTTTTTTCTCCCACATGTCAAAATACTGACAAATTTCCTCAAAACAGCATAGTTTTACATCATAAAACAATGACAAAAATGTTCTCAGAATCAGGCAGCAGCTATTACAATATTGACATGTATTTGGTTGGAGAAATATTACGAAATAATCAAATAACTGAGAAAATTTATCAAGGAAACAAAATGACCATGTTGTCGTGCTACCTGTTTCTCTAGAGGGGATGGTTATTTAAACACAATAATGAATCAATGACTGAGAAAGTTATCACAAACATACATTTGGTATATCAAATATTTTGCTTGCTGTAACAGAAAGAGATGTTATACTCCATCCAGTGTTCCGATAACCCCAAAAATCATGAAGTCCAGATTCAAATAGCTTCATTGCATCTTCTTGAATTTTGCCTGTCCCATAGCGCAATGGACAAGATTTGGAAGGGAATTTCTTCACTGAATTACACTCGTTTTCCTACATATTGATTTGTTTTAACTGTAAGTTACTAAGCTGAAACTAAAAACCAATTGCTAAATTACACGAAGTACCTTAGATGCCCTAGCATGGAGAGTCAATGTTTGGGCAACTCTCTTATTGCAGTTCAAGTCGGACTGAATTCGTTCGCTCAGTTCTTCACAAAGTTTATCCAGCCAGCTTTTGACCTAAAGTGCATGAAACTGATTGTCAATGCAATGTTTCCAAATTTTACTTTTTATGAGCAGCAGCTCGAATAGAAAAGTTGTTACAGAACGAAAAACATGACATAGAATAAGCAGCCTTACAGCAGTGTTAGTCTTTAACGCTTTTGGGCCAGGAAATGTTTTTCCACAACCATGGCTCTTTGGTAGAAGACGGTCCTCAACTTCTTCTCCACTAATACCTCTAGCAGTCTTCCATAACCATGTCCTGTGTGAGGTCGCTCGCTTATAAGATGATATTTTACTCCTAAAAAGGATGTCTCAGATTTATCTAAATTTGGATGTATCTATAAACTAAATTTGGATACATTCAAATTTAGACATATCTGCGACATCTTTTTCAGGACGGAGGGAGTATATGATTTCAAGAACTATAAATCTATAGAACCAAGCGCTGGCTTGATGGCAAGGCTAGCGAGTGCGCAGCCAGCCCACCCGGGTTCGAGTCCCCAGGGGGATCGAATTAAACGGGGTGTTATCCGAGCGCATTTAATTCGCTGCTGGAGATGTCTCATCTACCTAACAACGTACAGCCCGCGAATGATCATTCCCCGGGGGTCAACGTTTTTTTTAAGAACTATACATCTACAAGCGTACCATGGAAATTTCAGCCGTAGACTAAAATTAAGAAAAGGGATAACAATTAAAAGGTCCAACTCATCAGGCACATGAATAATACAACATGCAACAATTTACCCTGTATTTACTCCATAGTACTCTTGTAGTTTTTCTTCTGTAAAACCTAGAAGATCACCAACTGTCTCGACCCCCAGATCATCCTGCAAGGAGCTCCCAAGCTTACCCCCGAGTTGTTTCCTGCATAATATGGACATTGTTCATGATTCAGTAAATGAGTACCACACAGTTCTGGAACGTAAAGACTAGAGAATTAATAAATCATTAAAAAAATGTTCGACCAAAAACAAAAAACCAGCAAATATGGACTTGTCATGTAGCTCATTACATCTTTTTCACAGGCAGTGATGCTAGAAAATCTTGAACTGATGAAGATGGAACAACTGTTTGTTGAGCAGGCTTGTGCATCCCGCTAACAAGTTTAGCTAACATCTGCACAATATAACAACACTTGAGTGGAACACTGTAACTGGTTACAGAGGAAAGAATCAAAAGGGCAATGAAGCAATATGGAGAAACTGAGTTGATTTCCAAGTTTAGAGAACTTACGAAACAACACTCTATGGATAATTTATAGTACTCCGACCCAAATTAGTTGACTTGGTTTTGTCTAGATTCGGAGGTATCTAGCACTAAAACAAGTCTAGATACATTCGAATCTAGACAAATCTAAGTCAACTAATTTGGGTCGGAGGGAGTACTTAAATTTGTAGAATCAAAAGAAATCAATGATGCAAAAGGCGTACTTTGATCAACAAAAGGAAACTCATCTACTCACTATTTTAACTTTATATAAACCTTATTGTGAGCAATGCCAGCAGAGCATGTAAATTGGGTTTCCTCCAAAACTTGTACTCGTAACTGTGCAACAATTATAGCTCCACATGCCAGCAACTTATCCTGGTAATCAGCATCTGCTCGACAAAGCCATGCCTTCACATTCTCTTCCCTGTCACTAGCATCCTGGACGTATAAAGGTCTACGATCACACTCATGTCAAATGCGTAAGAGCAGCGCCAACTAATTCATGGAAAAAAATCTTACAGAAGTAAGGTTCAGGATATTTGACTTTGTGGCCTCCTCAAAAATAATCTCAGACAACTCCGGCGGAGATTCTGAGAGCATTTCCTTGGCTGCGTCAGTAAGGTCAAGATAGACTTCATCAATGGATGCTCGCTCACACTTTCCCTTGGTCGAAAGGATCGCTACGACCTGAAAGATTGGAGTCAAAACCGTCACTGCCATGGAACCGTCTTAGTTCTTGAACATACTACTACTAGTGAATTGTAAGTGTTTGACAATCAGTTGTTTCAGCGAAGGACCTCTGAGCCGGCACTTCTGTAAACATTAAGATCGGCCTTGCCACGAGACACGGGAACCTGAACCAGGTTTATACCTGGGCAGACATGCTTGGCCTCGTCACCACGCATGGACCTGAATCAACAAATAATCGCAAACATTCGCAGTCTGAAGTTCTGAACTGAGCAAGTAAGTTCCACGGGGACGGGAGGAAACCGGTTCTCTCACCTCTTCACGCCGAACTTGCGAGCCTCGTAGCTCACCGCAATCAAACCACCGCCTTTCCAGTCGTTGTACTGCACCACGGCGGTGGGCTGCCCCCTGAGCGCCGGGTTCCGCCGCTGCTCAACTGCGGTAAGCACAAATGCGTTACTCTCTCAGTTCAGAGACACTGTCAGAGGGAGAGGGGACGTGGAGGATTTTGACCTTGGACGTAGAAGCAATCCAGGTCTAGGTGGGCAATCACCCGCGGCTCCTGCGGCTCCGGCCTCGCCACCGGCATCGCTCCCCTTTCCTCGCCGCGCTAAAATTCCCCGCCGCCTCCCGCGACTCTGCCCTCGCTTTCGCTTCCCTATTTCCCCTTCTCTTTTGTTTTTCCGCTTTTCTGCCACGCGCGATCTCAACCGTCCGTGTCTCCAGTTGGGGACCTCGTGGCGAGCATCCCGACCTCCAGCCGAAATCGTCCCGTTCGCAACCTCACAGCCCCACGCGGCCACGCCTCCCTCTCTCATCCCATTCCCTTTCTCCACTCCTCTTCCGCCCCGCGCGGAGAAGCCGCGGCGCCGACCGGACCTTTGCCGCCAAAGCCGGCGCCGACCTGCCCCGTCGCACCAGGTAAGGGCGCTATTTTGCTACTCCCTTCCGTTGGAGAAACCATATTTGCTTGGTGGCCGCATGTTCCAAACAGTCGGCATGGAATATCATTCGGACCGTCTTACGCTGCAGATTACAAAATGTTTTCCTTGAGATATGGGACGCCAACATTTGGTGTAGCATTGGAGAGAAGTGCTGTTCCACATCCTCAGAAGTTCAACTCTGTAGTGGTGAGCTCCATTCGCTTCTGTAGGTTGTATAGCATGTGGCTTGTTGTAAATCTGGTGGTTAGCTGCTTTTTATCCTGACCTAATACTGCCAAATTGTTGCATAGGTGTGCGGTGCCCGGGGTCCGAGGCCCAGATATCCTCGTGTATGGAAGACTGATAAGAGAATCGGAACAGTTGCTAAGTCACAAAAGCTTGTCAAATGTGTGAGGTTCTTCTGCATTTCGCTGTTGTAACTATAAGTAGAGCCTCTTCTGTACTGTATTTTTGCATAATCCTTCTGATATGCTAGATTAACTGCGTGCCTACACATAAACAGTTGTGCTCTGGTTCAGCTTTCTGATGAAACTCTACAGCTTTCAGTGTGTTCTGTATTGTGTAGGCACCAAAAGATTAAATCCAGTTTTCCATTTTTACCTGTTGCATGACACCTTCCGCAGTTGCATATTGCTTTTCGTTCAGCGATTTCAAACCCTGAAATCTTTTGTCTTCTACAGATCAAAGATTTGTCAAATGTAAAAGAGGAAGTTTATGGTGCTCTTGATTCTTTTGTTGCGTGGGAACTGGAATTCCCCTTAATAGCGGTAAAGAAGGCACTTAAGACGCTTGAAGATGAAAAGGAATGGAAAAGAATAATTCAGGTATCAAATCGGTGCTCATGCTTGTTGGTGCGAAGAGTTGATTATTTTGTAGTATGATGTATTTCTAGTGAAATTGTTGATAGATATCACTGAACGACAGATTAAATCTTGAATGTCTACAATTAGCTCCTCCATTTTAGTACTCCCTCCGACCCATATTAGTTGACTCAAATTTGTCTAGATATGGGTGTATCTAGCACTAAAACTTGGCTAGATACATTCGTATCTAGATGAATCTAAGTCAACTAATATGGGTCGGAGGGAGTAGTATTGTTTTTTCTGTGGCAGCAAAATAATTACATGATCTCTGATTTAGGTTATTAAATGGATGTTTAACAAAGGTCAAGGTAAGACCATGGGAAGCTATTACACTCTGTTAAACGCTTTAATTGAGGATGGACGAATTGAGGAAGCAGAAGAGCTATTTGGAAAGATATTCTCAAGATATATGGAGGGTTTGCCCCGTACCTTTTTCATGAAAATAATCTCCATGTATTACAATATGGGATCATACCAGAAGATGTTTGAGGTAGAAAAACTAAATGTTGTGTGTTTTTTATTTAATGTAGAAATCTTCTAGATGTAAATTTGACACCATTTGATCCTAGTTGCATCGAGGAGCAATACCTATACTTGTGAAAACTATCTACATACTAGTGGAGTCTGGGTTTATCGTATTCTACATGGAATTGATGTTACACTGGATGTGACTATCTCTACCTTTTTAAGTAACACTAGTATAAAAATGATGCTTATCGCTATAGTTATTCATTTATAACAATCTATTTTTTTTTAATGTATTTATCGCAACCCATCCAGGTTTTTGCTGATATGGAAGAGCTGGGTGTTCGACCTGATCGTTCAATTGTTAGGATGCTTGGTAAAGTATTTCAGAAGCTAGAGATGTTGGACAAATACGAAAAGTTACATGAGAAATATCCGCTGCCAAAATTTGAATACCGGTACATCAAAGGCAAGCGCATAAGGATAAGGGTTTACCCAGACGATAGTACTGAAGAGGCAACAAAGAGAGACTCTGAGTCTGACACAGATGAACTGGAAGAGGTAGAAAGCACAAACCTTGGAAATTAATGGGAAGAAGCAGCAGGCACAGGCCTGGGCAGCAATGTATTAGGCGATGCAGCTTGTGGAGACCTTTGATTTGTATATGGCAGAACTTAAATTTGGTGTTTTCGTGCCTGCCCCATCAAAACAGGTAATAAGAAAGTGGCTGGTAAAGCTTGTCTTATTTTTTTTATCATGGAACCATAATATGCTGAACTATTTTTTTAGAGCAACCAGCAGGAGCTCTGCCTTTTCTATTAGAAGAAGAGAATTGGCCAGTTTGGAAGGGAAACCGGCCAAAACCCGATACAAACGTATATACACACGGGTCCGGTTAAAAGGGGAACCGGACCAAAAAAGACCCCAGACGGCACAGTTTTAAGGAAAACCGGCAGAAACCACACGAGGCCACACCACCTAGCTCGACTAGGTTTGGAGCACCGCCGAACGACGCCAGCACAACGGCAACAGCGAGCGTTGGGGAAAGCCTGGTCCACGTCCCCAGAGAGGAAGTCAGAGCCGAAGGAACGGCTAGGCCTCACAGGCTTCGTGGCGAGAGGCAGGCCGCAGAGAACTCGCCAGCGGTACTCGCACGCCGACAGGGCTCGAGGACGTCAACCCTCCCCGTAGCACCAGCAACCCCAGGCAAAGGCTCACATTACTCCGAAAAATGACGCCTTCAGGAAGGTAACGACATCCGAGAGGACGCCGCTGTCATCCAATCTGGCGAAGCCAGATTTGGGTTTTCACCCCGGAGTGATGGACGGAGGGGTGCACGGTCTCCACGACAACGCCCCCGGGGGGGAAGCGGCGCCCACAGGCGTCGCCGAAGTCGGCACCGACCAATGTCGTGCAGGACTTTCGTCCGGAGGCCCCTACACCACCTCCAAAGGACCGCCATGAAGGCGACCCATGCCGCCCGGCGAGCATGACCAGCGGAAGGAGAGACGGCGCCCCCGCCCACACCCTCTTGCCCCGCCGCCCGCACGGCCAGGACAAAACAGCAACACCATCCTTGTCCGGAGCCGCCGCTCCGGCCTCCACGCGTAGCAGAGCGAACATCCTCACGCCAACTCGCCACCGTCCAAGGGGCGCACGCAAGCGCCCCGTCCACCGAAAGCGGCGCCGCCGCGCCGCCGACCATGCACCATGGCACACCTCTGCCATGGGAATGCCAGCGAGAGCCACCGTGCCCCGCCAGCCACACGCAGCAGCCCACCAAAGCCGCCAAGGCACCAACGGAAAAGGGCAAGCTCCACGGGACCACCGCGTTGAGCCCCCCCCAGACCAACCGTCCTCCACGCGACCGCCGCATCGAGGCAAAGCCCAGGCTGCCAACCACCCCACAGCCGCCGCGTCCCCGGGGTCGCCGCCCCGGCTTCCTCATCTCCGGCGAAAGGAGACGGAGAACGACAAGCCGACCACCCCTGCCGGCTGCCCGCGGTCGAGGGGCACCGCCCTGACCAGACCCCACCCGAGCCCGCCGGCTCGGCTTCCCGCACTCCAGCAGCACCCTGCACGTCGCCAGCAGCCGAAACAACCCTGCCGAGCCATGGCCCTCGAAGCCCATCTGGGCCCAGGGCAGGCCCCGACCACGACCTCCACCAAGGGCGGTACCGATGGCCGCCGGCGCCACCAGCCGCTGCCACGCCGGCCGCCGCAGAAGCACGAAGCGCCACGCCCCCCGTCACCACCAAGCAGACCCACGCCGGGGGGACGACGCCATGGCGCCCGGCCACCACGCGTTCACCGCGGCTCTTCCCAGCCAGCCTTCGGCGGCAGGGACCGCCGCCACCGCGGCGGAGCCAGCGGCAGCGGCGGGGGAGGGGAGGGGTGGGGTTGGGGGCCGGCGGCGGCGCGTGAGGTCGCCCCCTAGTCGCCCAGGAGGACGACGCGAGGGTGGGCTACGGAAGAATTTTTCCCAGAGAATATGCTGAACTATAGAAATATAGAATGCCATAATGGCTGAAATTACTGCAGTAAGAAATTGGCAGGCATCGTTACATGATAGATGCCTCTGGGAAGTAAAGAAAGAATATTCTTACCCGTGTTTCCAAGTTCTTTCGAGCAGCCACAGAACACATTTGAGGTTGTAATTTAAAAAGTTAAACAAGGAATCAAATAATGCAGAATTTAAAATATTAGATCAAAAGTTATCTATGTACTGTAAGGTGTTTACCATGGCAACAAATAATGCAGAATTTAAAATATTAGATCAAAAGTTATCTATGTACTGTAAGGTGTTCACCATGGAATTAAAGAATGCCATGTTTTTAGTGAACAAAATAATCCTCAACAGTTGGAATCTGTGTAGGGGTTTATTCCCTTTACTCTAAATTAGTATTCTGCTTGCATATGTCCATGCTTCTAATTGGCTTTACACATATATGTAGACACGTTATGATAGTAACTTGTTCATATTGCTGATACCTATAATTTGCCAATACTTCAACCTCTTTCAGGGTGCTGCAACTTGCTCTATAATCTGGCCTCTTTTAACTGGCTGTCTGGCAATTTAACTGCAGAGTTCTTAAAGGTGGTGGCTTTCACATGAGGCAGGATACACTTCATGTACTTGCCTTCACATATGGATGTGCGATATTAGCAATTAAACTGATTGGTCGTTCCTGGGACAGATGGTGGATCCTCACTGCGGTTGCATTAGATGTTACCGCTAAACGAAGTATCCACATTCATGGGTATGGCCTTAATGTTCATCCTTTTCAGGGTGAAGGGGAGGTGGTTCTCTGATATGGAAACATGTGTTATGGACTTTCCGTGGAAACATACACAAGTATTATTTGTAGCACTACCAGTAGGCATTAGTATCAATCTCTGAAATGGTTGTACTGTACTGGAAACCTTAACCTTAGCAGGTCTTGTAGCAATATGTTTCTGCGGTTGTAGATGAATCTTCCCTCCTTCACTATCATCTAGAGTATCTTATATTACTCCCTTGGGTCCATATTAATGGTTTCAACTTTGTCTAAATACGAATGCATCTAGTCTAAATACTTAATTAGATACATACGAATCTAGATAAAATTGAGGCCATTAATATGAACCGGAGGGAGTACCTCTTTGTTTAAAAAGCATGAAGCCAATTCAAAGAGTAGCATTTATGTCTACTTTGTTTTGAATTACTCTCTAAAATAGTGAGGGGAGTAGGAACATCTGTTAAGGAAAAGATGATCATTACTCTCGAGTAGCACATTTTTGTCTGAAGTTCTGGAGTTTGAGCCATGAATCCTCAACATGTATAAATGTTACTCCCTCCGATCTGGAATAAGTGATTATGGATCGGAGGGAGTACTGTCGATGTGCTCTTCAGCTACACGTCTAGACTTACTGGCTGTGAACTTAATCGTATCAACCTTCTCAGCACATCAAATGGTACCAACCTGCATGGCAAAATGTAATCTACCTCATCAACCTTCTCAGCACATAACA
Organism: Avena eriantha; assembly: GCA_910589775.1. Taxonomy (NCBI): domain Eukaryota; kingdom Viridiplantae; phylum Streptophyta; class Magnoliopsida; order Poales; family Poaceae; genus Avena; species Avena eriantha. Next base: position 239,697,861 of record OU342746.1, read on the forward strand.
TGGAGTAAAGAGAAGCAAATGTATTAATTGTTGGAATTTTTTTTGGCCCGCTTCAACAATCTTCAGAACCAGTCCAAGTCCAAATCTTTCTTATCTTTGAGTGAGGTTGGGCTAAATTTATCGAATTATCCTATTTGAGTACCTCAGATAATCCGTATAAAATGTCGGATTATCCTTATCCGTCGGATATCATCAATACCATATCCATATCCGTCGGATATCCGCCCGACAGATATCCGCATCCGCATCCATATTCGCCGGATATCTAAAAATATATACCATATCCTAAAAAACGGACGCGGATGCGGATTTGGAGCGAAAATTATCCATACCATTTACATCCCTATCTTTGAAGAATATCATGGTACGAAAAAATAGCGCATCGTGAGCATTCTCAACCTGTTTCAAATAGTAGTAGAATATCATTGGTTTTGAACCTTGTACTCTGCCGGTCGTGGCTTTATTAATTTAAAGTCGAGCCTACCGTCTTACCTCGTTTCAAATAGTAGTAGGATTCAGATTTGACTAGATTTTAGTGGGCCAAATTCACGGATCCAAAAGGAGATTTCATCGTGCCATGTAAGGAGATTTCATCATGCCATGTTTCGGGATCAGTTATTGTTGAAATGTTTCGTGGTCAGTTGCCGGAAACCGGAAAGGTGGTAAATTCACTTGAGGCATCGTCCAAGAAGTTTCAGTGAAATTAATTGTTCCACATGTTAATATGGCAGCAAAGAGAGAAGGTAATTGAAGCGAACCGGTACTGGACAGCAAGAGGCGCTCCCAAGAGGCGGCGGCGGCGGCAAAACCCATATAGGGTTCCTTCCCTTCGCCGGCGACGCCACTGGTTCGTCCCGTCTCCGGCAGCCTTAGGGCCTTGGAGGCATGGCGGACCACGGCCTCTCGCCGGCAGGAGGTCTTAGTGTTTTGTTTAGACTATTTTCAGTGTCTTTTTCAGGATGTTAAGGCGGCGGCTACGTCCTAGAGTCAGAATAAGGTCCTCCTCGTCCTATACTCTCTCCGGTGGTGCATCTAGCATCGACGGAGGGCGTGTGGACTCGTGTGTCCGACGGATTCCTTGGGTGGTCGTTTTTTGTTGGTGTGTTTTGGTGTCAGTCTCTTCCGATCTACGTTGGTCATCTTCGGCGATGGTTGCTGCTCTGATGCGCTAGTCCTTTGGGACCTTAGCACGACGACCTCGTCTGTCTACTATAACAAGCTCTACTACGACAAGCTTTGCCCGGCTCCGGTGATGGAGGGGCGAGGACGGCGGCGCGCCTTCGGCTCGTGACAGTATTTGTAGTCGTCACTAGGTGGTCCATTGTCCTATTTGTAATTTTTATTACTCCTACAAGATTGAACAAGATTAAAAAAAAATTAGCAGCAAAGAGTAGAGAATCTATACTGGTAGGTACGTATCTTCTTGCATAAAATCTAGTCCTGCCTCGGTAGCATTGTACTGTACGTACCACTTGCTAGGTGCTTAATACGGAGCCGTAAGCCCGTAACGCGTGTTCTCAGATTCAGACTTGAGCGAAGAATCAAATCGATCAGCCCCACGCGAAGAAAAAGGCAAAGCCTCCCGACACGGCATGCACTGCCGCAACCAGCCATTGCTTTCCCACCGTGCCCGCCCGGACGGACGGCACGCCCTCGGCCCTCCTCCCTTCCCGTACGTCCCACGGCCGGGTCGGTCCCCTACCGTCGGCCTCGCACATGCGACGGAGCGCGAGCTCCGGCCAATTATCGGTCCCTGGCCTCCACCGACGGCGTGATCGGACATAGATTCACCCTCCGTCCTCCCCTTCTCTGTATCCTATCCTCCAGGTGCGATACGCGTGCGTGCGTGCGTGCCACCGAAACAATACGAACAGCCTTTGCTCTGGGTTCTATAAAGGCACCTCCTATCCTACCAGCACGGGGACGGGTACGTAGGACAGCAAAACCACCGTGTATGCAGTGTGCACCGGTCGGTACTCCGCACGATAAAGTGCTGGCCCATACTCCGAGGTTCAGTGTGCGGGGCGCTCCCCCTCGCTCGATTGCACCTCCACACGCAAGGGATATTTTTTGGTGGCAAAAGAGCAGCAGCATGGCAGCGTGAGCGAGCGGGAGAAAATCCGTTTATCTTGTCCTCTGCGACTGTCCGTGTGTTAGTTTAACTAGGGAACTTGCTCGTGCGTTGCACCGGAAGAAAAAATCGATTAGAAGCCGAAATGATTTTAATTTTACCTATAATATTTTTTTGGATTTTATTTTTTCCATGGACCTGATGACTTCATCCCTCATCCTAGTGCCCAATGGACCAAAGGCGGCAACCGATGCACCGGCCCTAGCTTCCTCTCCTGTCCTTCCTTTCTATTCATAGGAAACGTGTCCGTGTGTTGCGACGAGAGAGAAAATATGTGTCAGGGTGTCTTTAGCACATGCACGGTTAGAGCGTTGACACTGCCTCACCTTCCGCTTTGGCTAGACCATAGGGTACACGTGTGTCAATGTCAGGAGCCTTTCTGTCCCTCGGGGTAGAAGAATAGAAGAACCGGAGAAAATTGGATTTATTGATGGGGAGTAGTCGGCTCAGATCGACCCAAAACATTAGGGTAATTTTATTTTTTGGTGCAGATTTGGTCATTTCTTTTGTTATGTTATTAAAAGGATTGTAGAACTTTTTTCTCAATTACCATGTGTCCCCAAAATCCACACAAGGCTTAATACTTTGCAGCAGCCCCCTAATCACACACGCCTTTAATTTTGCACCATGTGCACCACACACGCACGCGTGTCCCCCAATCCACACAAGCCTTAATATTTTTTGCAGCAACCCCCTAATCACACACGCCTTTAATATTGCAGCAGCCCACAGCCACAATCCCTATTATTTAGCTCACATCACAAGCCTTAATATTACACCCACAATCCTTGATTACTTAGCTCAAGGCACACACCCTTTATAATCCCATGCGCAACAAGCTATGCCCACAATCCCAATCCCAATTAGGCAACGATCCATCTCCAAACCAAACAGCGGCGGCAACTTGTTTATTCATGGTCTGCTTGCTGATACTCTAGCCAATTTAAAAATATATATAAACCAGTAAAACTTAATGTAACAAAACAGGGTGGGACTAAACTTTCTTACCAAATATTGATTCCACGTGAAGGTAAGCGGCCTAGTTTATTGTTGGTGTACGTGCTGGGCTAGCTGGTTCATCCTCTGATGGACGGAGGACGGGATTCCAATCAGGGAAGGGATCCTTTCTTCTATTGATTTGATAGAAATTTATTTTTCTTTTCCTATCGCTATGATTTTGATGTTCGATGAATGAGCCTGTGGTAATTTTTTTTACCTCTATTCTATGTCGCAGGCGCCCATCCAGTCTAAAAACAAGCACTAATGAGAAAAAGAAAAATGTACTAAAGAAAACCTAGGATATCTATCATTTTTTAAAGACATGTTAGGGCTATCAGGCGTGGACAAATATTGGCATCGAGCCCAGCTCTTTATTGTTGGTATCTATCCAGCCCAGCTCGCAAGCCAGCCGCACGTAGTCGGATAGGAGCGGCCTTGAGCCAATGTGCCCGCAAGTTTTTTATTATTATTTACCAGTGACGTTGTTAGTAATATAGAATTTGGTGGGAAGGCAAACCTGACAAAAAAGTGTTGAACCCGAAGAAACAATCCGTCATTTATTATTAGTACGAGTTTTGATTATAACAAACAAACAGACACACCACTCTACTGATTTGCAGCAGTGGCACCGTGCTACTAGGCTGCTACCTCCCGCTCCGAGGCCAATGATCAGTACGAAGACACCATACTTTAAGCTCAATAATGCAGGGTTAGTACGAGATGCACGTGGAGAAGGTCTGCAACAAACAGTGTGATCTCTCTGCGTTCGATAGTTTAAGCCAAACGCCACCTGCCTGCGAGTAGCACTTCGTAATTTAGCTCAGTAGTATGCGCACCACGAGGTCTTTGTCTGACAGTTTGACTAGTGATGAGCGGCGGTACCAATCAGGCTAAACCCACCTATGGATAAGTCAGACATGGTGTTGACTTGTTACCTGCAGCTAGCACTTGGATTTAGCAGTCAATAGACATCTCGAACCGGTCGACCTTGGGGAGCTTTTGGATCTAAATACATCCATATCTACGTGCGTACGTATTTTAACTACGAGTCTGGTCGATCGGCTGGTAAGCATGAGCCGAATGTGCACTAGACAGACATTGGTTAAAAGACAAACAATTTCGTCGCCTGTAAAGTGCAACGAACGCAACATCCAAAATTTACCCGCAAGGATATGCACGTGACGTACGTGTGGTTGCGAGGTTGTTTTTCATGGGCGTACGCTAGCGTTTGTTACTGGCGCGCGCAGCCTTCCACGTTCCACAGCCCGCAACCACTAGCCACGGTTCCGCCGCTCATTGGGCCATCGCATCCCCGTGGTGCAAAGTCCATGCGTTGCGTCCCCTGCTGACGGTACGGAGTAAACCACGGAGGTACGTACTGATACTAGTTTAGTTTCCTCCTCGAGAGGAGAAGAAACTCGGTGAGGCTCAAAGAAAAGTCTAAACCGCACGCTACAGTGGCAAGAAAGGAACCAAACCACACGCGCGCGTACTACATGGACCCAAGCAAAGCATTTCTTTGGCACGTTGATCCACTTCTTACTCTTCCTCCCACGTCTCCTTTGTCCTCTCCTGCCGCTATCCTCTCAGGCTACAACACTACAGGCAGCATCTCGAAAGCTTCCAAAGATCCAACTTCCGAGGGAGCCTTGCGGACTACAGTTCTTGACCCGTTGCATCACACTAGCTAGTATCACAATCTCACAGTTCCAACCTCCTGGCTCTTCCCCCTGTTCTCGTATATACTGTATATGTGATCTTGGATGTTGCTCTTGTCCGGTCGATTATTCATCTGCAGTGTGCCGATCTTGCTTCCTTCGTGATCTCACTGCCCGTGTCGCGCAGATATATAGAGTATGTTGGAGCAGGTGTGCGTGTCTCAATCATCGGTGCGGCATCCCATTGGAATTGGATCCATATGCATGTAGCTAACTTAGGTGGACAAGTGATCATGTCTGGGAAACTGCAAGATATGGATCGATAAGATTTTGTACCAGTACTAGTAGTAGTATATAAAAATTAAAACCCATGTCGACCAGCAACAATGCCGTTGAGTGATTTGGTACGCATGGTGACGGATATCCCTTCTCAAATCATGCTTGCACCCAGACTTTGTTTTTTTTCGAAATGGGGAGCGGAGCCCGGCCTATCAAGCATGCACCCAGCCAATATTTTTATTAGAACCGCATTGTTTGGCAAAAGCCATTACAAAGATGATACACACCGGAACCACCAAAACTAAACACTAAGCAAAAACGATAACTGTATCGCCAACTTTCTAACGAGATCTATCGAACCCCTATCAACCTGTTTCGACCCCCCATGGTCCCCCACACTGTTGCCACTCGCCAAGAGAAGCTGAAGTGCCTTGGCACGGCGGCACAAACTCAAGTGAAGGGGGTCCTAGAACCGCACAGCATATCCACGGAGTTGTGCCCACGCCCAGGCTCCGGATGTCGCTGCCTCCAAAATCTTCCGCCAACCCATCGTCAGCATGTAGATCAAAGCGCAGACTCTCGCCACACCAGCCACCGACACCACCTCGGTGCCAAGCAGCACCACCCCCCGCGCGCTAGCCGCACCATCCTCCTGCCGCTTCCGTCCAACGCTGCTCCACAAGCGATGCTCCTAGGAGAGAACGCGATACCGACACCGCGGCACTGCCATCGCCCGACCCGAAGATCTTAGGGTTTCCCCTAGAGTAGCACGATTGAGGTCGACACAAGGTGCACGGTGATGCCTTCATCAAGGTAGCGACGTCGTAACGCCGCCATCGCCTGCCAATGGCTCGGTTTTCACCGGCACCTATGTCTCCCCGCCTCCCTGCTGGGACTAGAAGACAGATCGCGAGATCTGCCAAACCAGCCGCAGGCCGACCACCTTCAACGAAGAAGATGACCACCTCTACCAAATCCAGGGCCTCCGTCGATCCCTACAGGCGGTGAGACACCGCCATCGCTCGATCCCTCGGGATCTGAGGTTTCCCCCGGAGATTTCTTGGCTAGAGGGACGAAGGGCACCAGATCGTCGTCCGCCACGTCGCTGCTCCTCCGGCCATGCCGCAGCCGCCACACGCCAGAGATGCCACGCCGCTGAGGTGCTCGACGCGCACCCCATCCGCAACGAAGATTGGCGTCCCGCGCCGCCGTTCTACGCCGGGGAAGACGAGAGATTGTGGCGCCCCGCAAAAACCAGTACTAGAAAATCGCTGTGTTTTTGTGCATTGCATCATCATGACCGCATGCTCATGTCATCATGCCACATTGCATTTGAGCATCGTCATCATCATGCATGGTTTTTGTCTAAACTATTTTCGAAACGCGTAGTTCTGTTTTCTAAATATTCCCGTCTTTATTCAAATTAAAACCCGGGTCTCCGGAACGTTTTGTTTCGTCTACCAACGGATTTCAAAAGCCCCGTTTTAAATAATAAAATATTTATTTTGTTTTTAGGGGGCAGCCAAGGCCGATCCGACCCAGCCAGCCACCCCAAAATTACCCAAAACCAGCCTGTATAATCCCTAATCTACCCAATCCTATCCTACACAGCCTCCCTCCACCTCACCATGACCAATCCCCTCCCTCCACACCCCCTCCACCTCATCTCTCTTCCCTCACACAGCCACCACACCTGCCCCAACACCCCCTGCCGACAACAACCCCGCCTGATCCTCCACCGTCGCCACCTCACCTTGCCACGCCTGCCCCTGGGCCCCACCTTCCACCGACCCCAACTCCCTGCTCCCGCACATATCCACCATCTCCCGCACGCGACCTACCCCGCTTTTCACCTCCTTCCTTCCGCTCGCCGCCCCGCCGGCGCCCTCTGCCCCGCCTGCTACCCCTTCCTCCGCACCGGCGATCTCCTCGCGTCCCCGGCCTCCCCCGGCCACCTCAAGCTCCGCGCCTGGCCGCCGTCTGCTTGGACCTCGCCGGCCTCCGCCTCGGCGCCTGCCCGAGCCCCGCTGCTCGCTCCCTTCCTCGCCGTCGCCTTCCTCCCGCCGCCACCTCGGCCCGTCCTCGACCCTGCTCCGGCCGCGCCTCCTCCAGCCGCCCGCCGTCGCCTTCCTCCCGCTCGCCTCCCCCACCAAGCAGAGCGCCGCCGTCGGCCTCGGCACCACTCCGCCCGCCGACCTCTCCCTCGCGCCGTTCCGCGTGCAGCCCGGTGCTCGCCGCCTCTCTCCGGCCTCCTCCGTCCGGCCACGTCCTCGACTGGCGCCCCCGCGGCCTCCCGCCGTCCGCGCTTCCGCTCGTCGGCCGCCTCTTTCGTCTGCGCCGGCCTCGCCGGAGATCTTCCCCCGCCATGCTGCCTCGGGAACCGGCGCCGCCGGTCGCTACCGCGTCCGCCTCGCCACCCCGTCCTCGTCCTGGGTCGCCACCGACCCTCTGCCTCGTCCCGCACGCCGCTGCTGGGGCTGCCCCGCCAGCGACCGCCGCTGCCCGGAGCTCCACGGCCTGCACGTCCCTGCAACCGACCCCCCTCCAAAGTTCTGCCTTCCTCCCGAGCCGGCCTCATCTCTGTCCGCCGTGTCCTATCCTAGGGCACATGGCCGTGTTCTGTTAACGTGAAGTGGTAATAGTGGTGTGTGCGCGATGTGTCTTTGGTGTTCAGATGTGTCGAAGTTGTTGCTACAAGATGTGGTGAAGTTCGCGAGGATGTTCTAGACCCTCGTGTTTGACGAGAATCCCGACAAGATCTTCCGGAGGCCTTGGAACGCCATGCTCTTCACCAAGCACTCCGTTGTCGAGGACCGATGCGTGAAGATTGTGCCGAGACGGGAACTCTAGGACGTCGCCGGTACCACATCCAAGTCCGTCATCGACTACCCAAGCCAGTACCCGAACATCCTCGTCTCGGATGCGACAAGACCTCCTTCCCGGATGCGATGCCCGAGGTCGCCGAACACCAAGGTCTTCTTCTCGAACCTGATGACCGCTAAGATCGCCACCGGAATGCCAAGTTCTTCTACTCGGATCCGATGACCGAACCCTGGCGCGCCAAGTTCTTCAACCCCGAGGACCGATCCATCAGAACGCCAAGACCTCCTTCCGAATCTGAGTTCTTCGTAACATGCGACAAGATCTACTCCGTTGACCGAGAATGTTCCCGCCGAGACCGATCCCCGTCGAACCCTGTCGAACCCCGGACCCCTGGAACCCAAGATCTTCCGAACCCAGATCTATGATCCTAAGCCCCTATTTTTATAATATGACATTATCAACTGTCGCATAACTAATTCTTCATGCATGCATGGCTGTCTGTGGGTTGGGGGCATTATGCCGATTCACCTCATAATTAAATATGGAGTCTATATGCGGGATATCTTTGTCTTATTCTGGACTACATTTAAATTGGTGTAGCGAACCGATGCCATGTTTCGCCCTGTTAATACAACATTTAAATTGCGGGGGTTCTAAATAACTTGAACCGCTTAATTAATTGTCGGGACCCCGGTTCCGCTTAATATTGCCTAGTTGCACCGCATCTGTGCCATGCCATGCATCATATCATAAGCATGCTGGATCTTCTGCCGTAGTATTAAATATTGCATCCGGTGTTTCCGCTAGTGTTTGCTTCTTCGCGGATTAGACCGATGAGTGGATGCGAGTATCGACAAGTTCTTCGGGTATGAATCTCCGGCAGTGTTTCCCAGGCGAGCATCTCTCCCCCTCCTACCTATTTTGCATTTATAGTATTTATTTCCTCCTGTTGATCTATTGCTATCCATTCTCTTTAGTTTCCGTGCACCAGTTATATCCCGTGCAGCCTCTATATTGCCTTGGACACCTCCTATTACCTGTGTTTGGTAGATAGCTGGCCTTGCGAGTCGTAGTTGCTTGCTCAGGTGCGATCTCGTGTCGTTGAGTACCAGAGATGTTGGTATGCTGGCAGATGGTTATTGGTGGAGATGCTTATTGGTGAAGATGCTTATTGGTGGAGATGATCATGACTTTAAATACAACTATTAAAAATGTTAGATATAACTAATGCAGAGGCATCGGTGGGCAATAGATGTTAGTTGGTTCTTCCACGCTCATAGGCCCCGAGTACTTGATACCCGTTCCTTGATTTTTCGCACTATCCACATCTGGGAGGCCGTGGACCCCCCCTGAGCCAGAGCTTGATTCATTTCTATTTCTTGGGGCCACAAACTAGTTTGGGGTTTTATTACTATCCTGTACTTATGCCATGTTACTGATTTATTTAAGATTGTGCGTGGAGCACCTGTACTGTTTTGGATCGCGCCACATTTTCGCGGTATCGACAAGCCCAGCCACATTTTCGGGTTCCCAGTCATTTACAACCGTCGTCGCAAACCCTGGGTCCGTTCTGGAGCCGGCAAACTTCGTTGCGGGTAGCTTAGTGGGGTGCCCCCCTAAAATATTTCTGAATCCTGTGATCGCTTTGTCGTGAATGCCTCGTTGGGTTTTGAGTTGGTTTTTCCGAGGTTGATCGAGTGTGTGTTGCTATTTGTGCACCCCTGCAGGGTAAAACTTTCTGAAAGCCGTGTCCGCGGTTATGGACGACTTGGAGCACAATATCTCGATCATAGACAAGCATAACTAAAGTAGTGCTATAAATTTGACTTAATATGTGACTAGTAATCAGCTCAAGTATAGCGGAATGGATATTAAAAATGCCAACAGCTGGTGGATCTGGGTTGTTTTGTGACATGCTATATGCCTAGTAAGTATTGCAAATCCAATGGAATATGATAAAAGCGCCAACAACTGCTGGGTTTTGGGATTCCCTAGGACAATTATATCTGACTAGTAAATGTTCCAACTACAACAGAAAGTTAACTAAAACTGGCCACTACTTATGCTATCAGGATGACTCATGCTATCTATATCTGAACACTAAGTGTTGCAACTAAAACGGAACGAGTAAAATTGCCAACCGTGTGAGTTCCTCGGTCTGACTTCCTCGTTTGGTCTTGAGGGGGAAATACCAGGATGGGTATGTTTGGTGTAGTCTCAGGTTGCCTCCGAATAGGTCTTTCTTATCCCTCTCTAATAGCCGCCAGTTTCACAAAGTCTCTATAGGTTGTTTAGTGTTGCTGCGCTGCCGCTTCAGTCCACCTTACCTATGTAGGCGAGAGCCACCAAATTGTAGCCTCGCCGTGTACTGGCCTCAGTACTGACGCTCCTCTTTTTCCTTTGCCCTCTGTCGGCACCCCTTTTGTTTTAGCAGGTTTGAGATCGACGTCGTTAGCAGGGTTATCCTTCCGGCTTGGCCTGGGCAGGGTTATGGACGCCATTGGTTATTCTTCAGGGCTCTTAGTCCCATTTGCATCTTGTTCGTAGTCGGACGCCCTATCGATTTCAAGGTGATTTGGATCTTTGTATTATATATCTGTATTCTTGACTCGTGGAGTCGTGTTGTATATATATATCTGTTCTGTGGGTCCCATCGAGGACTGTCATGTAATGGTATTACTTCGTTTTCCACCCGCACGAAAGTGCCTGGAGGGCGTCCTTGAACCGTTTCTATGCGGGTTTGGCGGGAAGCGCTAAAACTTGCATAGGGCCAATTTGAGGGTGTTACAGAGTGGTACCAGAGCTCAGCAGTTGCGATACCCCACTGGTCCAGCCTGTAGGATAACCTAGCTAACGGCCGAAGTAGAGTGTCAAAACTATTTTCGCAAAATCGGTTGGATAGATCTGATTAGGTCTGCTTTTACTCCTTATCCCTCTGATGTTCTCCTCTTACCTCTGCGTGTTTTGAGTCTGCTCTCTTATATTTTCTTCGAGTCCAGGAATTCTCGTGGTTGGGTTTCCGTCGTACTTTCAGGGTTTTGCTTCCTCCTTTGGTAACGGTGCTTCTACATCCGGTCTTCGTGCTATCTGAGGAATCCTTCATCTGTGGGGCTCCTCTTGATTCCTTCTTGTGCTTTCCGGTGTCTTCCAACACGACGACCTCCTCTACATCAGATCCGATGAATCCCTGCATCACTCCTTTGTTCCGAACCTCACTTGTCGAGATCTTCAGTCTGATTCCGAGAGTTGGTTGCATAATTCTGCTGTTCATGTACGGGGTAATGATATGAGTGCGGGATGGAGTCGCGACCATACCACTACTCTTAGCATTCTCTTTTGTATATTGAATCGGTGGATCCAGTAATTTTACTCCACCCCCGGAAGTTAGAGGTGGCTTTATCTTCTGATACCTCTACTTTCGCCCTTTGTTCCTGGAGTGTTCTCTCGACCATCACGGATAACGACCTCTTGTTAGTGGTGTCGCGAGGATCTACATGAAGCGTGAAGATTCAGATCACCGACCTTCTTCCCGGTACCATGAGGCGGATCTCGAGGGCGAGATCCCTTGTTAGTGGTGTCGAATTGTGGCGCCCCGCAAAAACCAGTACTAGAAAATCGTTGTGTGTTTTGTGCATTGCATCATCATGACCGCATGCTCATGTCATCATGCCACATTGCATTTGAGCATCGTCATCATCATGCATGGTTTTTGTCTAAACTATTTTCGAAACGCCTAGTTTTGTTTTCTAAATATTCCCGTCTTTATTCAAATTAAAACCCGGGTCTCCGGAACATTTTGTTTCGTCTACCAACGGATTTCAAAGCCCCGTTTTAAATAATAAAATATTTATTTTATTTTTAGGGGGCAGCCAAACCGGGCCGATCCGACCCAGCTGCCACCCCCAAAATTAGCCAAAACTAGCCTGTATAATCCCTAATCTACCCAATCCTCTCCTACAAAGCCTCCCTCCACCTCACCATGACCAATCCCCTCCCTCCACCTCAACGAACCCTCCACCTCATCTCTCTTCCCTCACACAGCCACCACACCTGCCCCAACACCCCTTGCCGACCACAACCCCGCCTGATCCTCCACCGTCGCTACCTCACCTTGCCACGCCTGCCCCTGGGCCCCACCTTCCACCGACCCGAACTCCCTGCTCCCGCACATCTCCACCATCTCCCGCACGCGACCTACCCCGCTTTCCCCTCCTTCCTCCCGCTCGTCGCCCCGCCGGTGCCCTCAGCCCCGCCTGCTACCCCTTCCTCCGCGCCGGCGACCTCCTCGCGTCCCCGGCCTCCCCCGGCCACCTCAAGCTCCGCGTCGCCGTTTCCTCTGCGCCTGGCCGCCGTCTGCTCGGACCTCGCCGGCCTCTGCCTTGGCGCCTGCCCGAGCCCCGCTGCTCGCTCCCTTCCTTGCCGTCGCCTTCCTCCCGCCGCCACCCTGGCCCGTCCTCGACCCTGCTCCGACCGCGCCTCCTCCGGCCGCCCGCCGTCGCCTTCCTCCCGCTCGCCTCCCCCACCAAGCAGAGCACCGCCGTCGGCCTCGGCACCACTCCGCCAGACGACCTCTCCCTCGCGTCGTTCCGCGTGCAGCCCGGTGCTCGCCACCTCTCTCCGGCCTCCTCCGTCCGGCCACGTCCTCGACCGGCGCCCTCGCGGCCTCCCGCCGTTCGCGCTTCCGCTCGTCGGCCGCCTCTTCCGTCTACGCCGGCCTCGCCGGAGATCTTCCCCCGCCCTGCTGCCTCGGGAACCGGCGCCGCCGATCGCTACCGCGTCCGCCTCGCCACCCCGTCCTCGTCCTGGGTCGCCACCGACCCTCCGCCTCGTCCCGCACGCCGCTGCTGGGGCTGCCCCGCCAGCGACCGCCGCTGCCCGGAGCTCCACGGCCTGCACGTCCCTGCAACCGACCCCCCTTCGAAGTTTTGTCTCCCTCCCGAGCCGGCCTCATCTCTGTCCGCCGTGTCCTATCCTAGGGCACATGGCCGTGTTCTGTTAACGTGAAGTGGTAATAGTGGTGTGTGCGCGATGTGTCTTTGGTGTTCAGATGTGTCGAAGTTGTTGCTACAAGATGTGGTGAAGTTCGCGAGGATGTTCTAGACCCTCTTGTTGACGAGAATCCTGACAAGATCTTTCAGAGGCCTTGGAACGCCATGCTCTTCACCAAGCACTCCGTTGTCTAGGACCGATGGGTGAAGATTGTGCCGAGACGGGAACTCTAGGAGGTCGCCGGTACCACATCCAAGTCTGTCATCGACTACCCAAGCCAGTACCCGAATATCCTCGTCTCGGATGCGACAAGACCTCCTTCCCGGATGCGATGCCCGAGGTCGCCGAACACCAAGGTCTTCTTCTCAGACCTGATGACCGCTAAGATCGCCACCGAAACGCCAAGTTCTTCTACTCGGATCCGAAGACCGAACCCTGGCGTGCGAAGTTCTTCAACCCCGAGGACCGATCCATCGGAACGCCAAGACCTCCTTCCGAATCCGAGTTCTTCGTAACATGCGACAAGATCTACTCCGTTGACCGAGAACGTTCCCGCCGAGACCGATCCCCGTCGAACCCTGTCGAACCCCGGACCCCCGGAACCCAAGATCTTCCGAACCAAGATGTGTGATCCTAAGCCCCTATTTTTATAATATGACATTATCAACTGTTGCATAATTAATTCTTCATGCATGCATGGCTGTCTGTGGGTTGGGGGCATTACGCCGATTCACCTCATAATTAAATATGGAGTCTATATGCGGGATATCTTTGTCTTATTCTGGACTCCATTTAAATTGATGTAGCGAACCGATGCCATGTTTCGTCCTGTTAATACAACATTTATATTGCGGGGGTTCTAAATAACTTGAACCGCTTAATTAATTGTCGGTACCCCGGTTCCACTTAATATTGCCTAGTTGCACCGCATCTGTGCCATGCCATGCATCATATCATAAGCATGCCAGATCTTCTGCCGTAGTATTAAATATTACTTCCGCTAGTGTTTGCTTCTTCGCGGATTAGACCGATGAGTGGATGCGAGTATCGATAAGTTCTTCGGATATGAATCTCCGGCAGTGTTTCCCAAGCGAGCATCTCTCCCCCTCCTACCTATTTTGCATTTATAGTCTTTATTTCCTCCTGTTGATCTATTACTATCCGTGTCGCGATGCTTTAGTTTCCGTGTACCAGTTATATCCCGTGCAGCCTCTATATTGCCTTGGACACCTCCTATTACCTGTGTTTGGTAGATAGCTGGCCTTGCGAGTCGTAGTTGCTTGCTCAAGTGCGATCTCGTGTCGTCGAGTACCACAGATGCTGGTATGCTGGCAGATGGTTATTGGTGGAGATGCTTATTGGTGAAGATGCTTATTGGTGGAGATGATCATGACTTTAAATACAACTATTAAAAATATTAGATATAACTAATGCAGAGGCATCAGTGGGCAATAGATGTTATTTGGTTCTTCCACGCTCACTTGTGTCCCGTAGGCCCCGAGTACTTGATACCTGTTCCTTGATTTTTCGCACTATCCACATTTGGGAGGCCGTGGACCCCGCTGAGCCAGAGCTTGATTCATTTCTATTTCTTGGGGCCACAAACTAGTTTGGGGTTTTATTACTATCCTGTACTTATGCCATGTTACTGCTTTATTTAAGATTGTGCGTGGAGCACCTGTACTGTTTTGGATCGCGCCACGTTTTCACGGTATCGACAAGCCCATCGACATTTTCGGGTTCCCAGTCGTTTACAGCAGTCGTCGCAAACCCTGGGTCCGTTCCGGAGCCAGCCAACTTCGTTACGGGTAGCTTAGTGGGGTGCCCCCCTAAAATATTTCTGAATCCTATGATCGCTTTGTCGTGAATGCCTCGTTGGGTTTTGAGTTGGTTTTTCCGAGTTTGATCGAGTGTGTATTGCTATTTGTGCACCCCTGCAGGGTAAAACTTTCTGAAAGCCGTGTCCGCGGTTACGGACGACTTGGAGCACAATATCTCGATCATAGACAAGCATAACTAAAGTAGTGCTATAAATTTGACTTAATATGTGACTAGTAATCAGCTCAAGTATAACGGAATGGATATTAAAAATGCCAAGAACTGGTGGATCTGGGTTGTTTTGTGACATGCTATATGCCTAGTAAGTATTGTAACTCCAATGGAATATGATAAAAGTGCCAACAACTGCTGGGTTTTGGGATTCCCTAGGATAATTATATCTGACTAGTAAATGTTTTAACTACAACGGAAAGTTAACTAAAATTGGCCACTACTTATGATATCAGGATGACTCATGCTATCTATATGTGAACAGTAAGTGCTGCAACTAAAACGAAATGAGTAAAATTGCCAACCGTGTGAGTTCCTCGGTCTGACTTCCTCGTTTGGTCTCGAGGGGGAAATACCAGGATGGGTATGTTTGGTGTAGTCTCAGGTTGGATCCGAATAGGTCTTTCTTATCCCTCTCTAATAGCCGCCAATTTCACAAAGTCTCTATAGGTTGTTTAGTGCTGCTGCGCTGCCGCTTCAGTCCACCATACCTATGTAGGCGAGAGCCGCCGAATTCTAGCCTCGCCGTGTACTGGCCTCAGTACTGACGCTCCTCTTTTTCCTTTGCCTCTGTCGGCACCCATTTTGTTTTAGCAGGTTTGAGATCGACGTCGTTAGCAGGGTTACCCTTCCGGCTTGGCCTGGGCAGGGTTATGGACGCTATTGGTTATTCTTCAGGGCTCTTCAGGGCTCGTAGTCGGACGCCCTATTGATTTCAAGGTGATTTGGATCTTTGTATTATATATCTGTATTCTTGACTCGTGGAGTCGTGTTGTATATATATATCTGTTCTGTGGGTCCCATTGAGGACTGTCGTGTAATGGTATTACTTCGTTTTCCACCTGCACGAAAGTGC
This sequence comes from Avena eriantha, assembly GCA_910589775.1. Taxonomy (NCBI): domain Eukaryota; kingdom Viridiplantae; phylum Streptophyta; class Magnoliopsida; order Poales; family Poaceae; genus Avena; species Avena eriantha. Next base: position 239,713,645 of record OU342746.1, read on the forward strand.
CTGGTAGGCGTCCTTAAATCGTTTCTATGCGGGTTTGGCGGGAAGCGCTAAAACTTGCATAGGGCCGATTTGAGGGTGTTACAGAGATCCCCCCCGCCGCCGGTGGCGCCTAGGCTTTGCCTGGCCACGACCTTGTTGGCAGCGGGGGAGAGAGGAGGGAAGGGAGTTGGGGAAGGCTGAGGAGGCGGCGGCGGCTAGGGTTTCCCCCCGTTGCCACACGGGGGTGAGAGAGGGGGGAGAGAGCAGTTGTGCAAATGACTTGTGAGTTACCAGAAAGTTGGGTTACAGGTACGAGCAAATTACTCTACATCTCGTGCTTGCCTTGGTTACCTCCCGACCCCCTCCTCCTCTCCCGACCCCGTGCAGCGCCGCCGCCGCCACACCGGGTCGCCACCCTCGACCCAGCCAGCCACCCCCTCCCGCACGCCCCTCCTCTCCGCCGCCGCCGATTCTGTCGCCGGACAAAGCTCAAGCGGCGCGGCGGCGGCGGGGCCCTAGCCATTGCGTGCGTCGCTTCTATGGCAGGGGCGGCTCCGCTCCCCATTTCAAAAAAAACGAGGTAGTTAGGTATATGGTCTGCGTTGCACGTACTGAGACCATGATATAGGTTTCCCAACACCTGGCTTCTAACCATAATTTTGTGTGTAGTCGACATTTTTCAGTCGCAAATCCAACCTCCGTCACAGCCTGCTCAAAAACGAAGTTTGTACCGTGCTTCCTTTGTTAATGGACCCGGGCGATTTGCCTGTGATATCGAAAATCCAAATCCTTTCGTTTGTCTCCATTAGCTTTGCTGTCCTGTCCTAAATCCTAGTAATAGTATCCTAGTATTTGGATTCTCTACTTCTCTAATTCTGCCAATAAAAAATTGGTAGTACTACTAGTACTAGCATTGCAAAGGGAAATATAGACGAAAAGGCTATAATCATAATAAGAAAGATAAATATTGGTAGTAGGAAACATTCTTCTTCAGAATCACATACTCTGGTCTGATTCTGATTGCTTCAAAAGGTGAGTACAAACAACCCACTGGTCGCTGCAAAAGGCGAGTAAAGCAGGAGTGGCTGGACCCTGAAGCATGTGCAGCTCACGGGTGGCGTAAATCAAATCAGAGTCCATGGAATGGCGCCTGATTGCTTCAAAAGCGTGCTTCAAAAGTACAGTAACCATATCTCTGAGTCCCGAATGATAAACTGTCTATTGAGGTGTAGTACTAACCTAGTTGTTGTTGTACACGTATTGTACCCGCTGTAATACCCCTCTGATATATAAATACAAGGGCCAATCCTTTTGGATCCATGCAGACTACTCCCTCCGTTCATGAGCATATAAGGCATCATTTTCTTTTCGATTTTTCACCTAAAGACAGGTGCTTGACTACCGCTAGGACAGCCACAATGTGTAGCTAAATTTAGTTTCGAATTTCTCTTTTATCTTTTAGAACTAGTTCTCACTATTGTGAGAGTAGTTCCAAATCAACAAAAAGAGAGAAGCGGAGCAACTTCTCCCATGCTAAATTGAGAGAATGAATAGGCAAGTAATTCTTTGCATGCACAGGGATGGTGAAAGGTACTAGAAAAGAGAGCGAATGGAGATAATTATTCTATAACTTAAGCTTGATCAGTTCCGGGCATCCTGAGGCCATCTCCGCGCGTCGTGTCCGTGCTTAGTCGCTGGTTGTGGGCCGCCCTATCTGCCGTTGCTTTGTGGCCCTCGCTGGGTGGCGCACCATGCGTCGCAGCTAGCGCGCAGTTCGGCCACGCGTCCCTTGACTCACTCCTCCCCTCGAGTCTCTTCCTCCTTTCCCTCACCCACCTACGCCGCCCCAAGGAACCAAGGAACGAACACGGCCTCGGGCAGTCTCTCCGCCTTCCAACTCACGCCACGGCTGCCTGATGCTGCTGCCTTTGAAAATCACCACCTCCTAAATTGATTGCAAAAAAGCTTGTAAATCCTCTATGTATACTGCACATTGTGAAACACAATGTAGGCGGCACGGTGAAGCGCGCTTACCCACCTAGTTTACTTTACTTCTTACATGCAGTATGTCCCATCTCTAGAATTCGGCAAGGAAGCATGTTGTAGGAAAATTAGGAATTCGTCAACGAAGGCATATAATGGTAGGGTGTCATATTTGGCCATACCAATATTGTGGTTGCCCGAAGCAAACTCGCTACCAACAACTGTGTCCCGTCATGCGCATATGAAGTAGCCCCACCCCTCAGTGAACAGTTCCCGAGAGAGAAAGAGAGCAGCCGGGCCAATCCCGAGCCCCTCCGGCGGCGTTGCCGGCCGGAGGTGGTGGAGGGGAGGTTCCGGGGTAGTCTAGGTTAGCTTGTAGGTTTGTTTTGCGGTGTTTTCGCCGACGTAGTGGGCGCTTTTGCACGGAGTCGAAGCTTCACTTTGACGGCCTCGATCTGAAGCTTGTCGGCGTGGATCTGCCTCCTCGAGGTGCTCCGGTGGTCGGGGCCAAGTGGAGGTGCGAGATCTATGGCCGGAGGCTCAAAATAATGGCTTAGGAATTGGTTTCCGGCAAGGGAAGTGGAGCCCTAGGTGCCTTTCTTGGCCAGCCATGGTGGCGGAGGAGATGGGTGGTGTGGTTGATGGCGTGGTTTTCTTCTTCTCTGTCGGCCGTGGAGGCGAGGGAGAAGTGTTGGAAATATGCCCTAGAGACAAATAATAATATGGATTATTATCATATTTCATAAAATTTATGATTAAGTTTTATATCATGCTATAACTGTATTGAAAGGAAACGTCGATACACGTGTGATATATAAACAACCAGGAGTTCCCGGTGAAGCTCTAGTCACTGGTTCATTGGTCAACATATGATCAAGATTTCCTGATCATGTGGCATTTATGCCAGTTGAATGGAGTCAGCCCACTGCGAGAATGAGATGATGAGCTATACCCAACCTAAGCATCGTGACCTGATCATGTCACGAAGTTCAAGTTACGATGATTAGAAAAGACCCAGTGTCCTATTTCTTAGACCATGAGACCATATCAACCATTGTTACCCGAGGATACTTAGATAACATCAAGCGTCATCTGGTGACACGGTGATTATAAAGGTGTGTTCGAGTATTTGGAGGAACATTTGAGGCATTATGCGTCAAGAGTGGGATTTGTCCATCCGCGTGACGGAAAAGATACTCGAGGGCCCACTCGGAGAAGTTATATCCAATAGCTGCACAGCGTGTGATTTGATCACGGGGATATCACTTGTCGGACCGAGTTAAATAGTATTTGTTGGTAACGAGATTAAACACGACATGGTGATGCCATTGATCATATCTCGTACAATGCAAGTATCGAGAGACAAAAGGAACATAACATGACGTTCATGGTTTAGCGACGAAAGATTCGTGGAATGCATAGGAGTCAACATGGCCATCCCGGCCATGTATGGAGTGTTCCTGAACCGTGGGATATCACTCTTAAGGGTTTGATGATGCTCAGAGAGTATTTGGGTATCGGCAGAATCACCAAAGAAAAGAGAGAGAGAAAATCGGGAGGGTTTCGGTAAGTCCGGAGGATGTCCGGAGTGGGGTGGGAGGAGTTCCATAGCCACGAGGATTGAATAATATGTAAGTGAATGTTGAATATTGATTTATCCATTCATTTATATTTATTCAGTAAAAGAAAAACAATTAAAATGATCGAAATACTTAATTGGGCTAAAATCCCTAGGGAAAAGGCCCCATGAGGGAGAGACCAAAGGGAGGAAGGAGGAGGGGTGGCCGACTGGGCCAAGGCACCTCGTGTGGGGCCCACTTGGGCCCTAGCCGCTTCCCCTCTCCTTTGTTTAGTCCCACATGGCTAATGCAATTGCCTATGTGGGGGTTTTCCCCCTATATAAAGAGAGGTATTTTGACAAATTAAATACATAATAATCAGTAAAAGGTTTCCTCTCTTTTGAGGATACCTCCAGTTGATTCTCTCTCTCCCGTGACCGTGGTCCTAAGTCCGGATCACGCGAGCAGGAGTCTTCTTCACCGTGGAATACCGTCGCGCTGCGGGATTCGGATCCAGAAGTTCTACTTCCGCAACTGCTGCTGGATCGGAGGAGCGGGAGTCATCGTCAGGCACCGAACATGTGTAACTCCCTTAGAGGTGCAAAACTTGGGGCACTAGAACTTGTTGGAGCCACAGGAGCTGTCGGGACTTCAACAAGACCTCGAGGTTGGCTTCGGTACGACTACATCAACCACGCTCCGCCGAGCATTGACAACGCTTTTCGGTCTCTAGGGGTAAGTTCGCAAAAAGCCCCTCCTGTTACTGCATTACTAATAGATAGGTCCTGGTATTAGGGTTATTGGCCTAGGGAAAAATTATTGTTTTCATGCACGAACCCCTACAATGGTATCAGAGCTAGATCTATGCGTATTATTGCTAGTATGGGTAGAACATACGAGTTGTAGTGTGTGGGTGTTGATCTTTTAGTTGTTACCCTCCCACGTGTACTTGTGTATACCATAGTAATGCTTGATGAAGCGGCCCCAACCAACCTTACGCGTTCATTCATGAGACTGGTCCATGCTTGACATATGGCTTGTACCATATAAAGTGACTTTGGGAGGGTGTCTATCTCTCTCGCATTAGTTGGTATACCATTTTCAAAGGAGGGGCCCGAAAGGGGTGTAGTATAGACAACTACTTTATTAGCGTTGTGGTGGAAGTTCGTAGGTAAGAACGGTTCTTGTACGAAAGCCCTATCAGCCACGTAAAACATGCAACGATAAAGTAGAGGCATCTAACTTTGTTTTGCATGGGGTATTGTGATGTGATATGGTAGTAGCCAAGGTATAGTAATTTACTTTATGTTGCTAACTAGTAGTAATGATCATGGAGATGATGCACTACCATGTCGGAGGCACCGGTACTCTAGTGCCTACAGCGTCGGAACCCTTGCACCGGAATCCGGAGGAGCGGAATGGAGATCACAGCATGAAGGGCCATATCGCATCACACTTACGCTCAATGTTTATTGTTTGTGCATATTATTGTGTGCTAGTATTAAATACTCGATGGTAGCCTAATAAGATGATCCCTAATCAAAATACCAATGTAAGTGTTCTCCCTTAGTGTGCACCACCAAGAAAGTTCTCCATTATGAGGCAGCTCATGATGATCGGGTGTCAGACATATCCGCATTCGTATACGGTGGGTGTAATCCATGTTGCACAACAAATACACTAAGGTTAAGTTGGCGAGCCTAGCATGTGTAGACATGGCCTCGGAACACGGATGGTCGAAAGATCGAGCACGAGTCACATGAATGATGTGGTCGATGTTTGGGCGTTCACCTTTGCAACTATATCGTCGACCGTGACGATCGGGGGCGGTGTAGCGAATAGGATCGTGCAATCACTAAAACCCTTTTGGGGATAGGAGTTTTTAGTGGAGTTTTTGTTTTAACTCATATAATTATAAACTTAGTCTAAATTCCCTTTTGCAATTATAAATGTAGAAAATGGTTCTCCCCAATGCTACCTTCCTGGTTGACGATTGGTTAGAAGGAGAAAAACTCAAAGTAAATGGATCCAACTTTTCAATGTGGATTGCGTGTCTCCATGTTCTCCTTAGTGAGAATGATGTGGTTGACTATATACTCTACGAGATGGATTTGGAGCAGCCCTATTACTATGAGACCCCAGAATAGCGGGAAGACCGCTACTATCATCGTGAGATGTCCACCTTCATTACAGTGATGATGCGCTTCAGAATGGTTGATGAGTTTTGGCCAATTGTGGGTAATCTTGACCCTCGTGCGATAATGGTACAGCTTAGATCACATTTCATCGAACAAGTGCGCATATGGCAACATGAGCTGATGGGAGATTTCCTCTCCATAAATATGGAAGAGAACTCTTCACTCGAGAGCCACTTGGAGCACATACATGATACATATATGAGGCTTGCTTACTTTCTAGATAACTGGCTGACGAGCTCTTTTGCAATAGGCGTGTTGCTACGGTCGCTGCCACCAAGCTACCAAGAACATGCCAGGACTTGCATCATGAAGAGGTGATGGGGAAACATAGGATTTCCATGAGTTCATATCACATTTCAGGAATGTGAAGGTTGAACCCATTGCTGGAGAGGTCATCTATGACAAAGGTATATATTTGATATAAAGTTTTATAAATGTTATAATCTTGCAAACACTTGTTGCAGTGTTAAAGTATTTAATACTTATTCTATTTTGGTGAAAACAGGTCCTTCTGCATGAGAGCTGCTTGCTGGAGAGGAGGTGACGATGCGTGTTGATGGCGAGCATGATTATGATGGCTGCTGGCACGTGGTTGACGTGGGAGCTTCTTCTTCTTCACTCCCCGACAACAGCGCCAGTAAGCTGCTTGATGGCCCAAAATATCAAGCTCGTTGAGGAACCCCAAGAGGAAGGTATGATGAGCATAGCAACAAGTTTTCCCTCAGTTGTGAAACCAAGGTTATCGAACCAGTAGGAGCAAGGAAACACCTCCAAGGTGTTGTTTCCAACTTGGAATCCTGCACAACACAACCACAGAACTTTGTTCCCAACTTACAGTGAAGTTGTCAATCTCACCGGTTTTGCTGAAAACAAAGGATTAAACGTATTGTGTGGAAGAAAGTAATAGCTTGCAGAAAGTAAACAGAAAATAGTAAACAGTTGTAGATTGATGGTAAAAGAAAGGACCGGGGTCCATAGTTCACTAGTGGTGATTCTCCTTAAGATAGATGACATGTTGGGTGAACAAATTACAGCGGGGCAATTGACAAACATCGAGAAAGCATACATGCATATACTAATCATCTTGACTCCTTTGAGATTTGATTGGGCATTACAACATTATACATAAAGCGTAATTCAACTGCATCTATGACTAATAATCCACCTTCAGGTTATCATCCGAACCCTCTCTAGTATTAAGTTGCAAGCAACAGATAATTGCATTAACAATTGCGTGTAAAGTAAATAATACGATTGTTCTATGAACAAAAGATTGCTGTTTTCTCCCTAGTAGCAACATCACATCTAGTACCTTAGAGATTTCTGTCACTTCCCCAGATTACTAGAGGCATGAACCCACTATCGAGCATAAATACTCCCTATTGGAGTTGCTAGCATCTACTCGGCCAAGATATCTACTAACAATGGAGAGCATGCAAGATCACAAATAACAAAGACATGATAGAATCAATAATCAATCTGAAATAACATCTCAATATCCATCGGATCCCCGCAAACACAACATGTAGGATTACAAATAGATGATCTTGATCATGAACGGAGCTCACAAGATCTAAACATGAAAGCACAAAGGAGAAGAACCAAGCATGTATGTAACATCCCAAAAAATTTCTTTTCAAAACATCATCATTGCACTCATATCAGCATGGCATGTGTTGCATTTCATTTAGTTTTACCTCCCAAAATTCGGGTGAAAATTTGAGTTAATTTGAAGCTCATTTGCTAATTCAAATCTTTGTAAAAAGAAAAACTAAAAAGTATAAGCAAAAGGAAAAAAACAGCAGCAGCAACAGCCGGCCTACTCGGCCCAACACCCCAGCCCACTAAGCCCACCCGGCTCTCCCTTCTCCCCCGCTGTTTTCTTTCTCACCGCCCCCTGCACACCCCCTCTCGCTGACACCCCGGCCCCCTGCCCCGTCACCGCCACCTTGTCGTCTTCAACCAAGCAACGGAGGAAGACCGCCCCGCTCCCGGCTGTTTCTGCTTGATTCAATTCGAGCAAATTCACGTAAATGATGGAGTAAATCCCCACTACGGCCCTAGCCTCTTAAACCCCACTCCCTCCTCCCCGTTTCCCCTCAAACCCCACCATCCGAGAGCCCCCAGGCTCCTCGAATTCGAGATCGGACCGCCGCAGTCACTGACGAACTCCGGCGACGATTTCGGTGAGAACCGGCTACCCCACGCTCTCCTTTATGTCCTATAAGCTTCGCCATCCTCGGGCGCATCTATTAACCCCTCTGTTCAATTTTTATCGTACCCCAGGTCATCGCCACGGTCACCACCGGATCTCCTTCTGCCGCCGCCGTTCACCGACGGATTACGGTCAGACGCGAGTTCCTACCGCCCTATTTTGGCCACCGCCAGCTTGTACAGGACCTAGCGCTCCTCACTGACACTTTGTTTTGCCTTCTCGAGCCCCAGGACGACTCCACCATCACAAGGCGCGAGATCCGACTTTGGCGAGAACTCCGACGAGGAATCCAGGATGAAGCCGAGCACCCCTTCCTCAACCGCGACCATCAACGAGACCACCTCGACCGCCGCAACCTCCGGTAATAGTCCACAGCCCCTACTCCTCTAGAACCGCCGGAGCACCACCCTTCCGACGCGCCACCGCCGCGCGCAGTAGACCAGTGCCGCCAGTTCTTAGCCAAGTGCTGAGATCCGTCGGATCCCGATCCAAAGGCTAGGATAGATCACTTAAACGAAGCGGTATCGACCGATCTGATCTGCTCGTTGTCACTTAAATCTGACGGCCCACGTTGATCGATCCAACCGAACCGGTATGGACCAATAGGAACATGCCACGCCAGTTAATACCTCAGTTAAATTTAGGAAATAGGCAGAAACCATGTTTAACTTAGAAATTCAATAACTTTTGATCCACAAATCAGAAAAATACAAATTTGGTGTCCATGGATTCAGAAAATGGAGAACTTCACTGTATATGCCTTATTTCACCCTTTAGCTTCTGAAAATTGGAGTTCTAGGCAGAACCTTTTTGGGAGTATTTTACCCATAAAAATTACTTTGTAAATTGTTTTGAGTAATCCTTATGCCTTTAGATGGAGTATTTTGTCCTCTGTACTGTAGACTCTGAAGGTTATAGAGTTTTGTTCATCTCATTGCATTTTGCATGCATTCATATTTTTGTGGTGCCTATATTGATTGTATTATTGTTGTTGGATTTATGTTGTGTAGATTGTGTGGATTGTGAAGTTTGTGTTGGAGATATGCCCAAGAGGCAATAATAAAGTGGTTATTATTATATCTTTATGTTTATGATAAATGTTTACATCCCATGCTATAATTGTATTAACCGGAAACATTAATACTTGTGTGTTTTGTAAACATAAAAGAGTCCCTAGTAAGCCTCTTGTTAAACTAGCTTGTTGATTAATGGATGATCATGGTTTCCTGATCATGGACATTGGATGTCGTTAATAACAAGATCATATCATTAGGAGAATGATGTGATGGACACACACCCGTAGTAAGCATAGCATAATATCAAGTCATTAAGTTCGTTTGCTATAAGCTTTTCAAATGCATAGTAACCTAATCCTTCGACCATGAGGTTATGTTAATCACCATCACCAGATGGGTACTTTGATGACATCAAACACCGCTTCGTAACTGGGTGGTCATAAAGGTGTCATTGGGTATTCTGAAAGTATGTGTTGAAGCGCATGGACCAAGATTGGGATTTGTCCATCCATATGACGGATAGATATGCTCTGGGCCCTCTCGGTGGAATGCCATCTACTTAGCTTGCAAGCATGTGACTGGGTCACAAGGGATGACATAACATGGAACGAGTAAAGAGTACTTATCAGTAACGAGGTAGAACTAGGTATTGAGATATAGCTTTGGATCCGCCTTGTAGTTTGACGGTTGCCAGATAATCTATCAGCCATGCTTCGCGTTCTTGAAGAACATCGTACTTTTGGCGATCTTGGGGTAACTTAAAATCTTTTAGCACGAGAGTTTTGTGAACCCGTCGGGTAAAGCAACTGGCTCCGCATAATTCTTGTTCTTCTTCGCTTTCACCGTCATGGTATCTTCGGGTGATGCGTTCTTCTCTGGACCGATCGATCCGTCACTGGGTGATGTCATTTCTTGCGTCGTTTTGCGGTTCTGATTCTGAAAAGTGGACCCGATGTGGTGATCATGATCGTCGGGTATGACCTCCGTGCCGAGGGTTGCTGCGATGGCGCGGGGATCTATCGGGTTGCCGCGTGGTTCCTTTATCTGCTTGCACGAGAGATTCTCCTACCATACCGAGATTTATCAGCGCGGAGTGGTGAAGGGTCGCGCAAGGATTGTCGGGTGTGGGCTGCATTATAATAAGATATGTTTGCGCGGCTACAATGGCCGCTGAGCTATTTTTGCCTTGATATTTCTAGCTTGTTATATGGATATGAATGACAGATCAAGGTCTCAGATTATTCCACTCCTCTCTTCTTCGGGGATGTCTCGTAATCTAGACGTTCCTCTCCTTGGTGATGCTTCTCCTGTTACGTCCTTGATCCTCGGGTGGAGCTTAACTATGCTCGCCGTAGGCTAGATTCGTCGGCTACCCTCTTCCTTTCATCGAGTTGCCTCTGCATCCTGAGGAGGTCTCTATTTTTGCAGTGAAGTAGATATTGGTATGCCAGTAGGTCTTCGTGGGTAGCATCCGTTGTCATTGGAACCGCACCCGAAATTGTTGCTCTTGCTTTCTCCCATGCACTGGCTGGTAAGCTGAGAGTTTGCCTCTCGCCTCCGCGCGGTTTCTCTTCCTCCCGATTAGCACGGTTAACTGCTGGGTCTCCCCCGTTTCCTTGGCTTCCTTCGTTGTCGTCGCTTCCTGCATTGCGGCTTGAAAGAATATCATCGGGATTAAGAATTGGGTTACCGTTGGAGTCTCGTTGGGTCGTGGTATCGCCTATGATCACGCATACTTGGTGTTGGGTGACATATGGCCTGGTGACATAATCATTTGCACTGATGGAGACACTGTCGAATGAGCCGGTGAAGTCCATCAATTTTTGTTCTAGATAGATTTCTGCCATCTGAATTCCGAATTCGATGCTTTCGCTGCTTTCTTCGGGTTCTGAAGTTGCTGGGCTTGCTTCGCGTGGAGGGGTTAACTGTGGATTTGATCCGAAGGAGAGATTGTCATAAATACCATCAAGATCCCCCAAATTCATCTCGATTTTCTCGCTTTCGTCTTCTGCTTCAATCTGTGCTTCGACTTCCATTGAGCATCCGACAGACGATACCGGTACTTCTGTAGCTTTATGGGTGGGCGGGTGTGGATCTGCTTTCGTCGAGTTAATGCTTGGTAGGTAGCGGTCCGCCGAATCCATGGTTCCAACATTCAGATTTCCCAAAGACGGTGCCAATTGACAAGGGGTAACCTTGGCAATGCCCGTGATGATGGACTTGGGGTTTCGCAGAAAAGAGAACGCTGGGGATTTCATCCGATGTCAGGAAACGATGAAGACAAAGTCGCCTGAATATTGAGTAAAACACGCTATTACAAGTTGTCCTCTAGATTTATGTACCCTCGCTTGGGCTTCTCCCGTCCTATATATAATAGGCCGGGTCTCAAAGCTGTATGTGGATAGGTTTCATACACATGTGATTACAATACCAACACAATGTCAGTTTATAGTCTCTTTCCTAATACAATTAAAGCCTTTTGTCAGTTGCTTCTTTGGGACGTCGTCTAGAATCTTCATGGGATGCAGGCCTTTTACCCAATATAGGGTAGCGAATCATAAGCATCCGAGTAATCATACCTATGTCACTCAAAGTCGATCACTCTCCTGCAAATATGTGAAAGCCACAAGGAGAATAGAAAAGAAGGAAGAGGGAAAAATAAAGATAAATGGAAAAAATATTTTTGTTGTTTTTAAGAGAGGGAATTAAAGAATAGAAAATTGGCCTCCGCAAAGCTCGGCTAGAAAATCTCGAAAGCAAATAGAAATAACTAAAGATAAAGTGTTGGGGAAACCAACATGAGCGCTTATAAACTCGAATTAAAAACATAACCTCAAAATAAATAAAAACAAATGAATGCCAAATAAAGATAATGAGGAAACTTCCCCAAGCTTAGGCTTTTGCAAGCCCTTCAAATCATTGTGGTGACGGGAAAAAGTTGGAACTCCAGTGCGCAAATTGAGTTGATAAATTACTAGTTGATTCTCGGAGGTTCAAGGAGAGGTTTTGCATTCTCTCCATAGTTCCTCCAAGTTCTTGGAAGTCTTGGTGTGTAGCGAACCGGGTTGGTGGCTGATCCTTTTCTTGGTCCTCTTCTTGGTCCTCATCCTCATCTAGAATCTCCTCCTCGGGTTGGTGTTGCTCAACCTGCAAGTCATATAGCAGACGTCCTTCCTCGATAGATAAAAGACCATTAGGCAAAGGAGCGGGGAAGAGATGCCCCGCTCCAGCAATATGCAGGTAATAAAAACCACCTCTCCTAGTGAGCATTCCACAAGCTTTTAAAGTAGATAAACCAACACTTCGCTCACCTAGCACTGGTTGCAACTCACCTAGGTTGATGCCTAGGGAAATGGCAAGCACGGTGATGACACATTCACCTGTGACTGGTCCTTGGCTTTGGGAGGATTGGTGCTCAAGGTAGCGCACAAGGATTATGCCCAAGTTAAGTGAAAAGTTGGTGTTCCTGAAAGCAGCCATTGCGAGCACTAAGATGTCCTCCTGATTGAGTCTCGTGAACTCATTTCGTGCTTAGCAATGACATAGAACAAATAGCGAATTGCAGGATGTTGAATATTCTTCCCCTTGCTTACTCTAGAGGTAAAGCTCATTCCATTATAATATTGTTCCAGGGAAGGGTCTAAGCCAGAAAAGGATGCACGTAAGCCATTATCATTATTGTTTGGAAAATTAAAACATGCACACCATTCATCTAGTGATAAAGAATAATTGCTGTTCATAAGTCGGTAAGAAATCGTGTCCTCTCCATACCATAGTTTATTGGTGCTTTGCAAAGAACTTAGAAAATCAAGAGTTAACCGGCGATAAATAGGCACATCATTGAACACAATATTGCAAAGTAAACTGAAGTCATTAGAAATACTGAACTGATTCAATATAATGAGGCAAGACCACTTGGTTGCCTTTACTTCTCAGTTCTTGATCCTGTTGAAGCGATCACGTTGGGGCTCATCCTTGAACCGTATCCCCATGCGTTCTTGAGCGACAGCCCGAGAAGCGCTAGCGGCAGCACGAGCATGAGTTTGGATCCTTGTGTTCATCATCTAAAATAACAAGGAAAGATAAAAATAAAACTTTTTGATCCAACAATAATAAGCATAACATATTCCTCATCATAGCACACTAAAGAATCCCCTCAAAATAATAATCTAGGCAAGAGAATCATGGCAATAGTTCATTATAGGTCTCACCCTAGATTGATAGTGACAATAGATCGAAGATGAATTTGCAAAAGTAATTGGAGGATCGGAGGAGAAACATACCATAGATCACTTGTGTGCGAGGAAATTGTACGAAATTAAGTAGAGATGAAGATCTCTCGAGGTTTTGAGAAAGTTTGGAGGTAGAAGAGAAAAAAAGATTGAAGTTTTGGGGTTGGAGGTACCTCCCGTGGCGTTATTGTGGTCAGACGCAACTATACGGGCAAACTATACGGCCGCAACAATGTTTTCCCGTTGTATAGTTGGTCTGCTGGGCAAAATTTTAGGGTTTTCTCCTGGCGGCACAGCTATATGGCCGGAACAATTTGTTCCCACCGTATAGTTGGTCGTCAAACCCTCTGTACCTGGAAAATAAATTGTACGAAAGCAACGATATCTATATGACCGGAACTATACAACCATAATTCCTGCCGTATAGTTGGTTGTTAAACCTTCAGTACTTATGAAAGAAAAATTGTCGATGGCAAAGATATCTATACGACCGGAACTATATGGCCGGAATTTTTATTCCCGCCGTATAGTTGGTTGTTAAACCGTCTGCATTCATCAAAAAAATTCCATTTCTTTGAGAATTATTTCATATTCTAAAACTTAGTGAAACACCTTGTTTTTGACAGAAAATTGAGAGTAAAAATTGTCGACCAACAACAGCATGTATAAAATAGGATTTTTAGTACTACCGAACTTCTTCTCCTCAACTAGAGTTTTCTAGCACTCTTTATTAAACATAAAACTTAAACTAAAACTTAAAAACTTTACTCAAACCTTTATTTCACATGGGTTGCCTCCCATACAACGCTCTTTTATGGTCAATTGCTTGACCTTGATGTTGCTCATTTAGGCCAGATGAGTGGAACACCCACTCCAAAATAGTTGGCCTTCAAAGTGATGGCCTCCTTTTCATCATGCTTGGCTTTCTTCTTCCTGGGAAAATGAATAACAAAAGGATCCCATGAAGGCAATTAAAGCTTCACATTCCCTTAATGTAGATTAATCAAAGCCTTAATAGTTCTTAAGAATGGATGGCCTAATATAATAGGAGCAGTAGCATCTTTAGGCATGTCAACAATAACAAAATCAATAAGAGCCGGACAACCTTTAATGTATACTAAAGTGTTTTCTTTAATCCCTACAGCTTGTTTGTAGGTAGAATCTACAAGATGTAATTTTAACTCGGTGATTTCGAAAGAGCCAAGATTTTACTTATTAAAAAGACTCTTTGGAATTGTTGAGACGCTTGCACCTAGATCACAAAGTGCAGCTATCTCATTGGTCCCAATTTTAATCTTAATAGTAGGCTCAAATATATCATCAAGCTTATCAGGTAATTTTTGAGCATTTTCTTATATTCTTCTTCAAGCTCACGTACCTTTATTGCTACCTGATTAACAAACTATTGATACATAGCTTCATCATTTCCTTCACTTACCGGAATCTTGATGTTGATCCTTTTTACAAGATCTTCAACAGTGTAACTTGGTGAAGGAGCATTACTATAATCAAGTTCTTCAGGCTCCTCCCTTTGGATTCTCATCATCTTGAGGTATTCAACATGATTAGGCCCAGCTTTACCTGCAAATTTAGCTAGAACGAGAGTTTGACTCTCGGTTGTCTTACCTAGTTGTGCCTCAACAATCCTCGTTCTTTCTTGGAGGGCCTGCAAATCATTCCTCAAACTTACAGCTTGGTTAGATAATTTACCAAGCATAGCATCATGGTTCTCCGTTATTTTAACAAGGATATTGTTTTGCTCATTTTGTGAGTCTATAAAGGACTTAAGTGTTTCTTGGAGACTACTATTACTTGAGCCCATATTATTATTAGAGTTACCTGCAGGACTAGAATAGTGTTTCTGAAAATTAGGATTATAATTCTTCTTCCAAGAGGGTTATAATTATTATGAGGTATGAAGTCTACTTCTTCAATATTTGTTTCTGGGATAGCTCTTACTTGGTTTTCCTTACCTTTTACGGATAATATGAGCTCATCCAGCTTAGCATTGAGTTCTTCTTTTTCTTGTGGTGAAACGGAGTTCACCTTCTTCGTGTTTGATCTATCCACGTGCCACTAGGCATGGTTGTCTTGCATATTGTCTAGCAGCTTTTTTGCTTTGATAATATGTTTACCCATAAATGTTCCTAAAACTGCAGTATCAAGCATAGACTTAGACATAGGATTAAGAGGATTATAAAATAAATGGAGAATTAGCCAATCTTCCATCCCATGGCTGGGACAGTTTCTCATGCATTCTTTCATTCTTTCCCATGCAAGCTCTAGTGGCTCACGCTCTTCCTGTCTAAAACCAGTAATATTAGATCTTAGTTGCATAGTCTTTGCATGTGGGAAAAATTTATTCATAAATAAAGAAGTAAATTCCACCCATTATGTTAGTATTTCTAGGCAAAGATAGCAACCATTCTTTTGCTCTTCCTCTAAGAGAGAAAGGAAATAAGCGCAATTTGACCGCATCGGGGTCAACATCTTTTATACGCATTATATCAGATATTTTCATGAAAGTATTCAAGTGCATACCTGCGTCCTCAATAGCAGAGCCTCCAAATTGATTCTGTTGAACCAAACTCAGATAATGGGGCTTAATTTCATAGTCATCAGCAGCAATTACTGGCTGAGTAATAGGAGTACGCAAAATAATCATTATTGGGAGTTTCGAACTCCCCAAACTTCTTTTCAGCCATGTTTCCTATGTTTTTGGGTTTTCTTAAATAAAGACTTATGATAATAAAAACAAGAATTTAAAGACTAACTATTTTTTTGGTTTTTCAAATAAAGACTAAAAGCAAACTAACAGAATTTAAAAACAAAAATTAAAACTAGCAAGGTTCCTACTAACCTCACCAGGGTAACTATTGCTTCCACGGCAAACGTTGCCAAAAAAAGGGTTGATACCTTCGATCCAGATTACGGATGTAGTATAGCTCTTTTCCCCTAGTAGACCTAGGTTTATCGAATCCTCGGGAAGCAGAAGTGTAGTGAAGTTACTTTAACGGACCTTCGGTAGTTTTGAAATTCCTTTTGTGTTTTACCAGACCAAGAGTTTGTTGTCTTTTGTTGTTGTTGATGATGGAGAGAGAGGGCCTAGGGCGGTTGGGTTCACCTGTAGCTGTGCAAAACATCTGATGGGAATAAAAGATTATAATAAAGTATGCATGTAATTGTTAGAGCAAGATAAATTATATGTGGTTAGTGCATCCATAATTGCTATTTACTCCGCAAGCTCTTATAGCAATAACCTACTAGTCTCATCCATAGAAGAAAGAGAACTGATGATGTGCATAGTGACGTCACCGTTAATCTCAAGTAAATCCCTCATATACAGCCGTACTACCCCTTCTGTAACTGGGGTTCCCAACCTACAGATTAGTCATTACTCATACTCCCTATACCTAGCTCAATCCTCGGGGTCTTGGGTACCTGACAAGTTCTTAGATTGAGGCAAGAGAGGATACAATAATCATCATGTCATACAAACTAATACATGATCCCATCTATGATAAATAACAGTCACAAAAGCTACATGGCTAGGCCTAAGCCCTTAACCCAAGGAGAATTACTCACACATAGAGATGAGATCAACAATCATAAACACTGCAATGGAAATCATGAGATTGATAGCAAATAGTCTTACAATGTCGCCAATCGAAGATGAGATCTGCTATTACAAGTGGTGGAATATGGCTATGGTGATGGAGAAAGGTTTGGAGAATAGATCTAAGTCTATTCCTCTAGCGGCTCTTCGGTGTTATGGATGGAGTTCTGGGGTGGTTGATGACCGAAAAGAGCTCTCTTTTCTCGTCGCTCGAGGCCTCTTTATATAGGGGTTCCTTCACGGATGTTGCTCTATTTTACCTAGTGGTGTCGATGGCAACTATGCGACCGGAACTGTACGACCTGAATTTTATTCCCACCATATAGTTGGTCACTAAAGCGTTTGTCTCCACTTCACGACTCTTGGTTTCTTCGGGTTGTTGGAAATCTCGTATCTTTGACTTAATGTTGTGATTCCCATCATCAAACGTCATTATCTGTGCAGGAAAAAATAAAAAATAAAGGATTGCATACCCTGTTGATCATTAGGCATTAGTGGCAGGGTATCGAGAGATATTTCATCAAAAATATGAATAATATCCAGTTTAAATGTGGATGTAGATGGCTATAATTCACAACCATCAGTGTGTCTCACACTTTGTTAGACAGTTATTCATATGAGTTTGTAACAAACAGTTGTTCTGCTTCTATGAATGATTTCTATTTGCGTTCATATGTTGTTCGATTATGTGTCAATTATCCTTGTCATGAAACTAATTGATAATGCATGAACATTTGTAAAATATTAAAAAAAGCCTTGAAAATACCCAACTTAATGATATATTCATTTTGAATGAAACCATTGTTTAAATTCGAAGTTATGTTGATAATATGTGGAAGTCATTTGATTTCTTGTCACATATGAATCATGCCCAATTTCGGAAAGATAACTTAAAACATCGTGTATTGCATGAATGCAAAGTGTTTGATGAATTGTTGGAAGAAAATACATATTCGATGTATCGTATTTCAACGAAGCGGTGATTATCATTTTGTGATTGTTTGAATTTTGTAAAAAAGTTTACCAAAGGAAACATGAGCATGAAACTATTTGATGTGATCAAATTATTTCATCATCCAAGGGTATTAAAGATAAAATATAATCTAATTACTATGATTTGATCAATAGTAATGAAACTCGATGTTATAAGATTGGCATAAGAAATTGTGAAATGCAATGCATTTGATACGTCAAAATGCAAAACATCGCAATGTGATATTAGTTATCAAGTGGATGAATAGATGGCGCCGAATAGATCATTATAGTATAAATGTAAAGACCATTAGTTAGAAATTGTAAACACTCAATTAGTATATATAGTGAACCATCTGAATTCGTGAGATCGGCGCCATATCTTGTATGGATCGTCGTAAAAAATTTGAGGTTATTTGATTTCACCAAAACAATAGCGAACAAGTCCTTGTAGCATATTCATTAGTAACTATGGATACAAAACCAATGGCTAGAACCAATAGAAAGGCAAAACTAGTGTTGCTTAAATTTTGGTGGTCACTCGAGAAAGTTTGTGTTCTCGACTATGAAGCTTATGGGAGATAGTGAAAAACACGATGAGGATTCAAAACCGTGCATCAGAATGTTGAGAAGCGCAACGAAAAGCGTTCCTGAACGAATCTCTTCATAAAGGAAAGAATTAATGATAATGATCATTATGTTTTTCCCACTAGTGTTTTTACTACATAAAGTAGGATTCAAAAATGTACCCCACATCTAGTATGGAGGCATTTCTGAATCACTTGTCATGTTACCATAATATGGAATACCTACGAACTACGAAGGAAATAATGGTAAACTAAAATTATGAGAAATCCTAGAGGAAAAATTCACTTAAGATTGGAAAGCAAAATGTTGTTGAATCCTACCAAGCAAAAGCTTGCTTGATGTTTCCAAATGACTGCAAGGTCATGATGTAAAAGGCGAATGACAAAGGCACTATTTTTCATGAATAAAGTATTGGACAAATTCGAAAGAATTTGATTTAGAAGTGCTGGAAAGTCTAGTGGATTTGATACTAGTAAAGTACTAGCATCTCGTAATACAAACTCTCAGTTTGATAATTGATCAAAGGATTTTGAAGTTCTTCAAAATAGTGAGAGGATGTGCAATTTGCATGAAATTGAGTGGGAGCAATGAATGTCTCATACTCAAATGTGTAGAAAACACATTTTGAGTGCGAGCGGTGTAAGTTTCACACCAGGATATGTTGGGGATATACTTTCCGGGTATCCTCACAGTTCCTCACTGACCAGGGTGGCCCACTTCGGGTTAGAGCTTTGCTTCATGGGCGGCCCAGTCAGGGAGAAAGACGGAGTCCAATCTGGCTACGGGAAGGCCCAGAAGACTTACTGACTTAGGCCCATAATGTTACTTATAGTTCAAGGTGTACTCTGTAACCAACTCTTAGTCCTAGCCGGATTGATCTCTCCTGTAAACCCTAGGCCGGATATCTATATAAGCCGTCCTAGGGAAAGCCTTTAGGGCATAACCAATACTTTAGACCCTCAACTCGCACAGGCGAATCTGTTGTAACCCATATTCTGGCTCTGCCGTATTATTGGATTGCTAGCAGGAGTAGGATCCGTCCAAAGCCGGCGGATTCGAACCTGGGTAAACTTGTGTGCTCACCGTCCCGGAATACCGTACGTCTCACACCCCTCTCTTCCGCACGCCTGAAGGACTCCCTCATGGCGTACTTGTCCTCAATCCTACGACAGTTGGCGCCCACCGTGGGGCAAGTGAGCTCCGGATCTGTGTTCCGAACAAAATCTGCAAGAATCGGCATCGGCGAGACTATCGCCGTCGGTCGCATCCTCTACGCCAATGACGTCCCTCTCATCGTTCTCGACGAGACTTGGATTCCGGGAAGGGAGGCTATGACTGCCTACACAATCATGTCTTTTGGCGAGATCGATGTTTACATCGGTTTTGCTGAACCTGCCCAACCCACCCCAGTGGTGATGATAGAGGCAGAAGAATTTTCTAGGTCCCCTTTGTCCGCGGAGGCGGCAGAGTTCCGGTTCTTAGAAAACCCTAATCCCACCCTGCCCGCACCAATTGCGGAGATAGTGGAGAAATCCGAGCCTGAAGAAGAACTAGCGGTCCAAGTCGAATCTGGAGTGGATCTCCCTGGAGAAGCCGGATCCCAGATCGACCCACCCGTGGAAGTCGAAATTCAGGAGGAACATATCAACGACACTAATTTCGGCTCTGACGATGCCGGGACAGGCAAGTACCTCAGGAAGCACGCGACACACTTCGTCGGATACGTAGGATCCGGATCCGGCTCTGCCGATGCTGGAGAAAACACCGACTCTGTGCTGGAGGCAATTGGAACAAACGCCGACGTTCCCACATCCTTGGATGAATCTATGACGTTGGCAGATTTCTGAAAGTTCTCTGCGGAATATGAAGAGGAGTACAACTCCAAAGCTGCAGAAGAAGGAGAAGCCATGGATGAAGGATCCGGGGAACACTCTCCCAAAGTGCAGGATGACATGGACGTCGGAGACAATCCCAAAGTCCAGATGTCCGAAAGTACCGATCAGAGCTTGACTCTAGGAAACGGACCCAAAGCCGTCTTTGCTACCGGCGCTGCCAAGAAGGCAAAGATGAGGAACAAGAATAACAAGACCCCGGCAAAAGACCCTCTGACAGAGGAGGTGATTGCCAAGGAATACGAGGAAGACTCAGATGGAGCACTTATCCCAGAAGAGCCGAAAAAGAAGCATCGGTGGATGGACACGTGATCACCGAAGGTGCGCGTAAACTTATCGATGCTGCATTAACCACACCTATCCCTACAGCCGAAGAACTTACTGCGGATGAGCTAGACGAAAGGGCGCAGGCCCTAGAAGCACGTCGTTAACAACTCCTCAATGAAGCCAAGAACATCGAGGTGGAGAAGAAACGCATGTCAAACAAGGACTACATGTCTAGGTTACATCAGAAGACACGCAAGCGTCACACAGATACACGCTGTCCATTTTGGAGATGAGATGGGGAAGCCACGGAAAGATAGCAATGGAGATTGGGTTTACCCAACCCCAGCACAGAATACCGTGGCAGCCCGAGAAATTCTATCGGCTAATCTAGGACCGGAGGAGATCCGTTTGGGTATCAAACTACTCAACATGGGACTGGAGCAGCAAAAGGTCGCCCTGTCCGGAAGTCAAAAAATGGTCTCGGATTCTAACCAATGTCGCACAGATCCAGCATGGGCTGGCGTAAGATCCCATTACGTTCGGGCGCAGTATCATAACCCCAAACAATGGGAAGACAATTATTCAAGAACCAGATCATCAGGACAGCATCACAAAACTACCCGTAACTGGAGCAACATCGCTCCAGAAGCCAAGAAATATAACATTGCTGCACTGAATCCGAAGAATCCTCCCCGACAAGAGTCCTACAATCGAAGAGGAGAAGATAAAGAGAAACGTCGAGAGGAGGATCGCCAAAAAATGCCACCTCCTAGACATGCAAGCCATCCGGCTGAGCCTCACCATGGTGGGAACAACGGACGAAGGAACGACGGAAACCATGCTGGTACAAGCCGGCAGGGGGCTCGTTGTAGTCAAGATCCTCCTCGAAACTGGAATAATGACGCTCCGAACCGAGGCCGGCGATCAGCCAGAAACAATTCAGCTGCCCCACCCTCTCCACCAAGCAGCCATCACAACGGCTCCTAAGGGGGACAAGGAGGACGACATGGCAGAGGAGGTGGCGGCAGAAGCCGAAGTCCGGCTCCAAGGCACCGCAGCCACAACCGACATTCAGGACGATCTCTATCCCCGAGTGACGCAAGGCACATGATCAATTCCAACATAGAGGCACGGCGCTATGAAAACGATGACATGTACGTGGGCCCAAAGTGCTTTGGACCACGCATCCGAGCTACATGGTTCCTGGAAGGATTTGCTATCTCAAGGCATATCCAAGCCTACGATGGCATTGCTCGACCAGACACTTGGCTGCAGGATTTTTTCCAAGCTTGCTACATCACCAAAGGCGGAAACAGCCTAGTCGCAACCCGATATCTCCCGCTTATGCTGTGGAAGACGGCGCGATCATGGCTCAATGAACTTCCGGAGAACACCATCCATAACTGGTATGACATGCAAAGTGCGTTCTTTCAGAATTTCGAAGGCACATATCGGAGGCCCTGTTCGGTCGTAGACCTACAGCGTTGCACCCAGAAAGCCAGAGAAACTTTCCGGGATTACCTCGGACGATGGATCGACACCAAGAACTCATGTGAAGGAGTAAACGATCAAACCGCGATTGAAGCTTTCATCGCAGCACTCCCAATTGGTCTATTACGTCATCGCTTGAAGTGTGACAAGGTCACTGATTTGGGAGAGATGATAGAAACAGCGAGCAAGTATGCAGATGTTGACGACGATGCAGAGGGATTACTCAATGTCCTGGCTGTACCTCAGTCAGCAAAGACAAAGCAACAAGCTCAGAAGCGCAAGAATACCTCGGAAGAAAAACCCAACGCGGAAACAACGGTGGTTACTACTGTTTCCGGGTCTGGAGGACGAGGAGGACGTGGCGGAGGCCGCAGGCGTGGCCGTGGGACTTCAAGGGTCCAAGGTAGAGGAGAACAACAACCAGGCAAAACCTACTCTTGGGCCGACATTGCCAATAACCCATGTGTGCATCACTTAGACGCCAATGGGGGCTCATCCCACACCAACGTTGAATGTCATTTTAACGACGACATCAAGAGAGATGATATCGCGGGCTATAAAGCTAAGCGGAAGAAGGGAAAGAAGAATCCCGAAAAGACAAAGAGACCAAGGAAGATTCTGACATGGAGGAAGCTGATACTTCAAATCCCAAGCCGGAAGGGAAGAGAACTTTTCCCACCAAGAAAGGCACTTATGTCACCTTCCTCGGATCTCAACCAGCAAAGGTCAAGAAAGCAGTTCTCCACGAGCTCAATGCAACAGTTTCGGCTGTCCCTCAATATCTGGATTGGTCGGAAGTGGAAATCACATTTGACCGTGTTGATCATCCGCCTAAGTTGCATAGGCGAGGAAAATACGCCTTAATCGTCAATCCACTTATTGACGGTTATGGTTTCTCCAAGACCCTCATGGATGGTGGTAGCAACATCAATATTCTCTATGTCGAAATGCTATGTCGGATGAAGATCTCGGAAACCCAGCTGAACCATAGCTCTGTGATTTTTCACGGAGTTGTCCCAGGAAGACAAGCTAATTCCCTGGGAGAGATTACTTTGGATGTTACCTTTGGAACTCCAAAGAATTATCGGACGGAGGCACTTTCCTTCGAAGTTGTCCCGTTCAAGAGCGCATACCACGCTATATTCGGACGTCCGGCTTACTGGGCTTTTATGGCTCGTCCATGTTACATTTACAATATGATGAAAATTTCAGGTCCCAACGGCGTGACCAGCATCAGGGAGACCCGAAGAAAGCGCGAGAGTGCAAGGATGGAAATGCCGCCTTTGCCGAAGCCGTGCTGCACGCCCAGGAGTACCAAGAGATCAAGAAGAGCATAGATCCGTCCGAGATGCCCGCAACGTAGAAGGAGGTGACAAAGCCAAATCCAGAGTTCAAGGCATCATAAGAGACGAAGAAAGCGCCATTGAAGGATGATGACCCCTCCAAGGTGACCCAGATAGGCGTAGGCCTAGGTAGCACATAGGAAAGCGCGCTCGTCAAGTTCCTCCAAGAAAATCAAGATATCTTCGCATGGCAGCCATCTGACATGACAGGAGTACCTAGGGAACTTGCCGACCACTCTCTAAATGTAAACCCGAACGCTAAACCCGTCAAACAGTCCCTATGACGGTTTGGCAACGAAAAGCGTAAGGCAATAGCTAAGGAACTAGCATGGCTCGAGTTAGCCGGATTCATAGAAGAGGTCATCCACACTCAGTGGTCGGCCAATCCTGTAATGGTCCCTAAAAAGGACACCATTGATTGAAGGATGTGTGTTGATTATACTACCTTGAACAAGGCTTGTCCAAAAGATCCATTCGCTCTGCCTAGAATTGATCAAGTCATCGATTCTACGGCAGGCTCGGAACTCCTCTGTTTTCTTGACGCATATTCCAGTTATCACCAAATCCGGATGAAGGAATCTGACAAAATCAAAACTTCATTCATAACCCCCTTCGGAACCTTCTGTTTTGTTACGATGCCCTTTGGGCTGAAGAACGCAGGAGCTACATACCAGCGCACGATGCAGCGTTGCCTCCACGACCAACTCGGACGCAATGTACATGCATACATGGATGATATTGCGGTGATGTCCAAAAAGAAGGAAACACTGATTTCCGACTTGGAGGAGACGTTCGCCAATCTACGAAAATACAACATCATGCTTAACCCGAAGAAATGCTTCTTTGGAATACCAGCCGGAAAATTGTTAGGTTTCATCGTGTCTCAAAGGGGCATAGAGGTGAACCGGGACAAAATCAAGGCTATAGTCAATATTTCCAGGCCAACTCGCCTGAAGGACGTACAAAGATTAACTGGCTGCATTGTTGTAACAACCTCGGACCCTACGCTCTAAGTTCAAGCCTAGATGAACCAAAAGTGGTTAAGGAATTTTACAGCGGGGGGCCTAGGGCCACCCACATGTAGGCCCGTCGACCGCCCTAACCACTTCCAAGAACATCGGGACAAGAGCGAGCGGCGTAGGCAACATGCGAAGAGATCAAATACATACACAATTGAGTATGTATGCAAGCTACCTTACAACAGTTCTCAGAGCCATACCATCTAAAAGAAATAGAAATATTGCAACGCCATACGGCAAGATCCAACTATCCTAGATAGAGATAATAGTGTAGGATAGCTCCTCATACATCAATCAACAAAGTATCAAGCGGAAACGGGAAACAAGATCCGAGTACGGATAAGAAGCAAATCGACATAAGATGCCACATAAATAAGCACATTCCGCCCACAGATCTCACGGATCCCCATCCCTGGAATCTCTACACCGAGTGATCATTGCCAACATTATCTGTTTCCTCCACCCAGTATCCGTCTTGCGAGTATACCTGTTCATCTAAATCAAACAATTTATCGTGTGAGACCCTAGGGGTACTCAACAAGTCTTTATGCCTCTAAAGGGGACATAAACCTGGGGTGACGCAAGTGCAGCAAAAGATAATAACTAACAAGTCTATAGATACTCGCTAACCATCCACCTAACCAAAGATAGGCGGATGTCCGTTAATTAGAAACAACAGTTATAATAGTATAAAGTAACAGATCCATCCTCCTTCTCGCTTACCAACGAGAAAGCGGACAAACAACCCATCTGTTGGCAGTTTTATTAATCATTCCTTGAGTATTGCACTAATTACTAGTCAGATATTTAGTCAAACTAAAGACGGTACTTTAGTTATACTTGCCTATGATCGAGAAACTGTGCTCCAAGTCGTCCATAACCGCGGACACGACTTTTAGAAAGATTTACCCTGTAGGGGTGCACAAATAGCAACACACAGACGATGGACCTTGGAAAAACCAAATCAAAACCCAACGAGGTCTTCACGACAAAGCAATCACAGGATTCATAAAATATTTCAGGGGCCACCCACTAAGCTACCCGCGACGGACCCAGGTTTTGTGTGGACGGCGGTAAACGACTGGGAATCGAAAGTGTGACTGGGCTTGTCGATACAGCGAAAACGTGTCACAATCCAAAAAAGTACATGTGCTCCAAGCACAATCTTAAATAAAGCAGTAAAGCATGGCATAAGTATAGGATAGTAATAAAGCCCCAAACTACTCTGTGGCCCCAAGAAATAAGAAATGAATTGAGCTCTAGCTAAGGGGATTCATGGTCCCATATGCAGATAGTGCGATAGTCAAGGAACAGGTATCAAGTACTCGGGGTCCTACGGGACACAAGTGAGCAGGAAAAACCAAATAACAGATATTGCCCACCGATGCCTCTTTCATTAGTTATCCCATTACTACTCAGGTTAAGTTGTTTAGGTACCTCGTTATCCATCAGACGCTCACATACCCTACACATGCTGTTCTACGACTCGCTTGGCTCAAACAACTCCTGTAGTAACGGCTCATAGGATGGAGGAACAAGCTTCGGTGGGGTTTAAAAGTAAAGGCCATGCAATACTTGGGATTCAGTTTAATACAATCGCGACTCCATGATGCAAGACCAAGATAGAAGCAATAGGTACTATATGTATGCAAGCATGTGGTAGTGCTTGCCTGACAGCTCAGTTCAAGCGAGAGATGGATCTGGGTAGTACTCCTGGGATTCCTGATAATTCCCCTGCTCGGCGTCTATTCGAAAAGAACCAAACAAACAAGGGCCAATATAAATAAAGTGCGCAATCATATGAATAAAATGCGACAAGCAACCAAGCATGCCATGATGAATGATGCACAATTTACATGTCAATAATGTAGCATGGCAAGGGTGAGGTGTGGTGACAAGAATAAATTATTTTATTAATTATTTGGCCAAGTTTTATTACCATAAACAGTTCTGATTATTTAATATTTATATGATGCATGCTTCCATTCATATCATGGAATGCATAATCAGAACGGGCTCGTCGCGCTGATCGATTTAGACATCTTATTTGTCAAATTTGGAGTTATAGAATTAAAGTTATTAATTAATTGAGAAAAGGCATTTATTGCAAATTTAATCGTCTCAAAAATTTAAATTAGTCAAACATTATTTTGAATGGCATATTTGAATTCCTCACATTTTTCTGATTCAAAAACATATATTATTTGTATTATTTGAGTTTGCCAATTAAAAGTTATTTAAAACTGAATTTAAAAACATATTAAACATTTCTGAAATCATTTTTATTAAACAGGTAAAAGGCAGATACTTTTTGCACACAGGCAGAAGCTAGCCATAGCTGCTGACAGGAGGGGCCTAGTGCTGACTAAGCGCAGGTGGGGCGCAGCAGTTTCAGCCGGCGTTGCTCACCGCAACGAAACCGAACCACAACGACTGACCGGTGGACCCGACGGCCAAACGGGCCCACGCGCCAGCGGGTGAAGGAGCGGGTGACACGCGGCGCAGACGGGGTCTGCGGGTTAAGGTTGCGAAACCCACGGTGCCTTTTCATAAAAACGGCATCGCGGATGACATGTGGGGCCGGGTGGAGTGCGGGTTGGATGCGAAAAACGGCTGGGGGGTTAACTGCAAAAAGGACAGCGGCCTACTGTTGTTCTTCTCCGGTTTCTCACAAAACTGACGGACAAGCGGGAGAAAGGCGCGGCATGGTTCAATCTTGCGACCTAGCGCGCGCGGCGGTGGCTACCGCTGCGGCTAGCGGGGGTTATTGCTGGGTTCAAGCGGCGCGACTAGAAGAGGCTATAGCGGGGCAACTGCGAGAAGACGATCGCGAGCACCGTGCACAGAGGGTGCTTGTCGGAGTGTTTGGCGCGTACAGGAAGCGAAGACGTGCGAGAGGATGTCAGGGGGGATCGGCGCCTCACCGGGAGTGTGTTGGTGGTGGTGGATCGGGCCAGAGCGCAGGGGATCGGTGGGGTAGCTGGGGTTCTGGCGCTAGGGTTTCTCGTCGGATCGCGTTGGGGTGCAGCGGGTACGGCCGTCTCCTCCTCGTCTGGGAGCACAGGGGCGATGCAGATGACCTCCTCGGCCTTCCTCGACAACAAACACCACGCCCGCCTCCTTGTTATGGTGGTGGAGAGAAGGAGCCGACGGTGAGGTTGTCGGGGATGGGAGAGAGAGGGGTAGCAGGCATGTGGGGATCTTGGTGGGGATGGGCAGGGCCCTGGGAAGATCTGGAGGGTTGCAAGGCAGAGGGGGAAGGAGATAAGGACAGGAGGGGTTGCACATGGGGTCGGAGGGTGAAAAGGTGGTGGTGGCCACCTTTCTCCTCTCTCTCGCGGTGGCAAGGCTCGGGTGGACCAGGGGGAAGCTGCAGCTGGGGCCAGAGGGGACGGAGCAGGTGGCTCGGTGGGGTCTCCTTGGCAGCGAGGGAAGAGAGGTAAAGGGGAGGGGAAGGGTAGATTGGCTCGGCTAGGGTAAGGGAGAGGGGAGGGTGGCTCGGCATGGTAGGTAGGTTGGGGTGGTGGCCGAACCAGATGGTGGTGGCCACGGTTTGGTGGAGAATGTGAGGTAGGAGTAGGGTTTTGGGGTAAGAGAAAGGGATTTTTGATTAAGAGGGAAAAGAGGCATATGCCACATGTAATATAAGCATGCCATGATGCTTAACAAAACCAGGAGAGGATGTGCCCTAAGATGGTTGGACTCAAAATTGAGCAAGCTTGAATTGATTTCAAAGGAACCAAGCTCCACTCAAAAATCCAAGAAAAACCCAAAGAAAGAAGATGGTGGTGATCTTGCATGGCCCATGCATGAATAGTAAATGCCATGTTTATTATTGTGAAAACAATTGTAAATAATCATGGGCATTTATTAACACATGCATTCCCAAAATATGGAATTAAGGCCAAGCCAAATGAGTAGGTTGGTGTCCCATGTGGAGTAGATGGAATATGCTCATATTTGAATATAATTTGGACATGCTAGTGTGTATGTCCCACTAGATGCATAATAGCCTCAAAATATTCCAACATGAGCATACATTAAAAAAATCCATATGGAAGCTTGACAAGGGGGTTCCACTCACATAGCATGCAAAGGTGACCATGTGGCTCCCCACATATCAATAATGTGAAAACAACATGATGCATATATGGGAGCATGTGGAATTGTAAGAGGATCCATCCCAACCCACATGAGCTAGAGGTAAACCCAAATAAAATGCAAGGCCCACATATAGTTGGATGGTGGAATTATGGGGTGGTGACAAACAAAGGTGGTGGAGTTAATAAAAGATATGCCCCCAACTCAACTTGGGCATCAAGCATTTATCAAGAACCAAATACAATGTATCAAAAGGCAAATACAGTTAATGGTGCATATGAGATAAGAACCAAATGAAAAGGGTTTTATATGATGCTCAAATGCAATGTGGCATGATGACATGGGCATGACATAATTATGATGCAACAATTATATGTAGGAAGTAGCATTTTATTATTAGACCATGTAGCATTACAGATGTTAGACATATGGGATGCTACAATTGCTGCGGTCAGTCGATTTGTAAGCCGGCTTGGTGAAAGAGACGCACCATTATATAAACTCCTGAAAAAGACCAAGGATTTTGTCTGGACTGACGAAGCTGAAGCTGCACTACAAGATCTGAAGAGAGTACTCTCATCTGCTCCTATCCTTGCAGCACCGGAACCTCAGGAACCGATGTTGCTTTACATTGCTGCGACAAATAAGGTCGTCAGTATCGTCATGGTGGTGGAGAGACCAGAGGAAAATCAGGAACACCTGGTGCAGCGTCTGACGTACTTTGTCAGCGAAGTCCTGACAGAATGAAAACAGCGGTATCCGTACTATCAAAAGTTGGCTTACTGTGTTTTTCTAGCATCTCGTAAGCTACGACATTATTTTCAGGAGCATCCAATTACCGTGGTGAGCAAAGCTCCCATGAGAGATATAATCAACAATAGTGACGCCACAGGACGCGTCGCCAAATGGGGCATAGAGCTTTCAGTTTTCGATATTGAGTATAAACTCCGGACAGTAATCAAATCCCAGATCCTTGCTGACTTTGTCGCTGATTGGACAGAGACGAAGAGAACATGATCCTCCCTGAGTCGGAATATTGGACCCTCTTTTTCGATGGGTCTAAGCCTCGAGGGGGCTCGGGGCTGGCGTGGTGCTCAAATCACCCCAAGGAGATAAACTTTTATACGTGTTGCAGATCCACTTCACAACGACAAACAACATTGCCGAATATGAAGCACTGCTGCATGGAATCTGGATTGCTAAGGATATTGGCATCCGACGTTTGATGTGTTACGGAGATTCGGATCTTGTTGCTCAGCAAGTGTCGGATATTTGTAATGCAAATAAACACATGGCAGCATATAAAGCTGTCGTAGATGATCTATCTAAATTGTTCGAAGGGTTTGAAGTTCAACACATCCCTCGAGCAGAAAATGAGGAAGCAGATACACTATCTCGGATAGGTTCTGCGCGGAAAGAGGTCCCGGATGGCGCTTTTCTAGAGCACCTCAAAGTTCCCTCAATAAAGGGAGTAGATGAGGAATATCCGACCAAATCCGACTCACCTTTGATAATAGTTCTGGCTGTAATCCCTAGCTGGACTCAACCTTCGTGGATTTCTCTTAAGATTAGTCAAGACGTGCAAAGGCTGCCAAAAGTACGCTAAGCAAGCTCATGTTCCGGCTGATCAGCTGCGAACAATACCTATAACATGGCCCTTTGCGGTCTGGGGGCTTGACATGGTAGGACCATTTAAACGAGCTCCAAGTGGATTTACTCACCTCTTAGTGATGGTGGATAAATTCACCAAATGGATTGAGGCTAAACCTGTCACTAGTTGTGATGGAGCAACATCCAAAAGATTTGTCGAGGATGTTATAATCCGATATGGTTATCCGCATAGCATTATCACGGACAATGGGAGTAACTTTTGTATGGGAGAATTGGCTGAATTCTGCAACGAGCAAAATATCCGACTTGACATTGCGTCAGTCGCACATCCACAAGCTAACAGACAAGTCGAAAGAGCAAATGGTTTAATCCTACAAGGCCTAAAACCGAGACTCGAAGCACCACTACGACGTGCTGTGGGGGCTTGGGCAGAGGAATTACCCTCTGTAATTTGGAGTTTACGAACAACTCCAAACAGGTCAACGGGATACACACCTTTCTTCTTGGTCTAGGGCGTAGAAGCAGTTCTTCCTAGTGATTTGATTCATACTTCTCCTAGAGTGGCCGCGTATATTGAAGAGGATGCCGAGATTTCTCGACAAAATGATCTCGACTTAGTCGAAGAAGTTCGCGTCGTTGCTGAAATGAGATCTACAGCCTATCAGCAGAAGTTACGCAAGTATCATAGCCAGAGAGTCCGAAATAGATCTTTCAATAAAGGTGATTTGGTTCTCCGGCTTGTGCAACAAATAAAGCACAAACTTTTCCAGTATGGGAAGGGCCCTTTTTGGTTAGTCGAGTATTACACAATGGTTCGTATTACTTAACTGACATGAGGCCAGTCAAAGAAAGACCTGCTACAAAGAAGAGAAAGAGAACTGGAGGCAGTACAAATCTGGATGAGTTAGACACACCATGGAGTATTGCTCAGCTACGTTCCTTTTATTCTTAGTTTATCCTTCTTTGTAATCATATATATGTACATGTTCTGTGAGAAATAAAAGTTTTGGTTGCCTTAAGTTTTTCTGAGAAGTTTTTACCATCTTATTTCCAAATGATCATGTCATAATCGAAAATCCCAGAATGCTCGAAAGTACTTTATGCTCATGTTCGTTCTGGTCTAGATTTCCGATTCTAAAATTGCTACCTTCGGGTATAAATCTAAAATTTCCAGTCTTTACTTTGGTTATTTGTCTGATTGCTGGATGCGGGCATTTTCCGAGTAGTGAATTGTTGGTACTAGAAGCCGGCTTTGTTTCCGAGTTTAAACTGGTTTAGCAGTTGAGCTCCGTTGCTCGGTAAAGTTTCCGGTGGAAGGTTTAGCCGGCTCACGAAAGGGACGAGGCGGAAAGCCAGATAAACGATAAGTAGAGACGAAAAAATACAAGTGCTTATGAAAATATTTCAGGCACACAAAAAAAACTTAAAGCCAAAAGTGCTGAATAGATTAAAAGCTTAGCACTAGGAAAATAAATAGTACTTAATATTTACAGATGCGTCATGTTTTTTCAGGATAATACAAAAATTTCTGATCTATGATGCAGAAGGAGATGCAGGAGCTGTCGGCTCGCTGGTTCCACCGCCTTGCTATCGTTCCGAGATGTTCGGATCCGAGGTGGTGCATTCATCGTCGGAAACTTCAGTTGTTTCTTCTGGAGGAGGAGGCGGAGTAGCCATGCATGTGAAGAAGGGGATCTCGTAGCTGGTTAGGTCAGCCACGCGACACCCATATCCGACGCAGGAGTGCATGATGGCTTGAAGGTCCTGCTCCTGGCCGTCTTCATCTACCTTGCAGTACCCTCTGGTCACTTGCCATATCTCCATGTTTCCATGGTGGATCATGACCATGGTGAGAGCGTTCTGCGCAGCAATCCGCACGTAGGACATGTTCCAGTCCCGAACGAGTTGCGGCGTCTCCTTGGCCTTGTCCTGCACCTGAAAATCTGACATGCTTGGCATGTCCGGAATCTTGAGGGCTTCGCCGATGTCCTCAAGGGACTGGCAGAAGTCATAAAGTAGGTCACCGACTTGGGTAAGCCGGTGGGTGCGGGGCTCGGAGGAGGAAGAGTCCGTCAAGTTCAGAGGACCTGTACACAAAACAAGTTAAGAAAAATCGGACATTAATAAAAGTCAAATAAAAAAGATAAGTCAGACAGATGGAACGTACCAAGAATGACGTCGTCAATCTTGGTCTTCTCCTCCCGGAGACTCTGGAGTTCAGCTCGGAGCGCCTGGGAGATGTCCTTCTCTCTGCCAAGCTCATTCTTGAGGTCCGAGATTATTTTATCTTGAGCAGCAATCTTGCGATCACGCTCTTCAGTGGCCATGGAGGAGGATTCAAGGACTTGAGGTATGCTCTTTTCATGATCTGCCTTGAGCTGACCCAGCTCTTGGCGAAGCTCCTTGTTTTCCACCACCAAGGTCTTGAGGTTCTCGGCCTCTTCAATCATGGCGATGGATTGTTTCACCAGCGCTGTAAGTCAAAAAAGAACAAATTCGACATTGAAAATACAAGGGCAAGGTTTGAATCTCGGAATGTTTACCTTCGGCTTCATCCTTGGCTACTTTGAGTTCAGCATTTTTAAGCCGAACAGCTTTGATCTCTCTCCTCTTATCGCAAACATTCTTCAGTTATTCCTGGTTATAGGAACATACTTTCTGTAAGTCAGAATACCCAAAGTCAGAAATCTACTTAAGACTCGGGCTAATATTTTCGCTAAATATCAGCACGAGCCTTGGGGGCTACACTAGTTCGTTCTTTGGCGTTCTAATGAAGCATAAACCCGGATTATAGATCCTACTTCATGCTTGGGGGCTAGAGGATATGATATAAAATAAAGGAAAAACAGGAGTTGGAATTCCGACTTACATATTGTTCGCGGGTGAGCTTATCCAAACCCGCGTTCACTTCAGCAGCCACCTTTTCGGCGAGAGTCAGAGGAATCACTAGAGCTGTTGGAAGCTCACTGGTCCTAATCCTCTCGCCGCGAAGGCGGACCTGGGCGAGAAGGTCAGAGAACTTGACGTCCTCTGCTTCTTGCGCTTCTTCTTCGGGAGATAAATGGATTGTCTCCAGGCATTGCTTGGCTAGCCGCTGGATCTCTTCTGCAGATTTCCGGGACAGGCCAAACTTGGCAAGTCCCGGATTGCTGATGAGGTTTTCGGCAAAGGTTTCTGCCGAGGGATCATTACCCAAAGAGGGTTCACCCTTATCTAGAACTGACTCACCCATGGTGACGTTAGTATGCGATTCAAGGATCGCGGGCTCTGTGGAAGGAGCCGGATCTTCTGCGACGACCGGGGAAGGAGTGATCACCGGCGTTGCAGAAGCTTGAGGGGCAGGAGTCGGAGGAGCCACGGGAGGGGAAGCTATGGTGAGCTTCGTCTGTCGCAGGGGCTTTGAAGGAATCCCTTTCCCCTTTCCCTTGACGAGCGGTTTTTCTCTGGGAATGTAATAAAGTTGGAAACGTTACATCTCGGAAAGAAATTTGAATAAAGTACAAAGGCGAAAATTGTGATTGAAAGTTACCTCTTCACAACAGGCACCTCCTTTGTTCCCACAGCCACTGTCGAAGCTTTGCGCTTCTTGAGCGCAAGGTCCGGCAATGGGACTACTTCCGTCTCCTGAGAAAACTCAGGTGGATATCCTTCGAGCGGAGCAAGTTCTGACTCGGGGAGGTCGGCAAGCTGAAAACAAGAAAACATATCAGTATTGCAATATAACTCAAAGATTGAAACACAGAAAAGGTGTACTGATGGAAACTTACCGGCACTACGGGGTTTTCCGCCGTGTGCATCTCCAGAGAAACCTCCGGAATTCTCCTCTCGATCCGCTCCTTGATCAGCCACTTGATTTGGCTTATGTAGCCTTGCGTGGTGTAGGCCTTAGAGCTGATGCGGAGGGAATCTTTCTTGGATGACGTGATGGAGTGCATCAGTCGATCCCCGTGGTACTGAAGGGGCTAGATCCGACGTGAGACCCAGCATTGGACCAAGTCGGATCCCTTTAGACCCTTGTGTTTGATCAAATATTCGATCTGCCTCTTAGCGAGGATCATATCATCGGTGAGAGCCGGAGCAGCCTCGTCCCAAGAAGGTTGGGTCGTGGCAGCTCCGTCGACAAAAGCCAGCAAAGCAGTGGCTTTGCCAGGAGCCGGAATATCCTTATGATAGAAAAATGTGGCTAGCCATTGTTTGACCAAGTCACTAGCTGAAATTTTGGGATATGAGCGCTCGTGTCTAAGCGAAAAACTAATAGTGTCGATGATGTAAGGAACACCGGCAGTAATGGAATTTCTCCGTACATGGAAATAATACCGGAAGAGAGTCAAACTCGGCCTAATGCCGAGAAAGCCCTCACAAAGCGAAGCATACGCACTCATCTCTAAGAGTGAGTTGGGAGGAAGATTGTGGAGTTGAACTCCGTAATGATCTATCACCTCGGAGAAGAACTCCGAGGGAGGAAAGGACAGACCTCTATCGAGGTGGGTGCCGAAGTGGACCCGCTCGCCGTCGCGCGGGTTGGGGACGGTTTCTTCGAAGCCACTCCGCCAGTTGCCGGCGGCGAGAAGCCCCTCCTTCTCCATGTTCTTGAGGCCCTCCTTGTTGAGGGCGCAGGGAATCCGCCACCGCTTCCGCCGTCGCCGCCACTGCCGCTGCCGCCAAGCCGAAGAAGAAGATGAAGCCATTTCTCCGGCGAGAGGTTGACCTAAAAGGGGCGGCGCTGGGAGTTTTGTGGAGGGAGAACGAGGAAGCTCTGTGCGCGCAGGAGGATTGGGAAGGAGAGGAAAAGGCAAGGACTGGTGGAAGGAGAAGAAGAAAATCCTAACCCCTTATATTCACCTACTCACGCCAAGATTCGTGCAAATGCTACGGTGTAACCGCCACGCGTCGTGGAAGGAACTAGGAAGGACCCACGCGATGATTGCGTCGCCTCAATCTCCACGCACGCATTGAAACGGCGCCTCGGTTCCGCGGACCGCGGACCCACCAACGGTCGTGCTGATGGCATGCCTGTCAGCTGCCGTGACTAGACCATTACTTGTGTCAGGTGGCGTTAGAAACCAAGTTCCGGCTTAGTATGAAATCAAGCTAGAAAATCCGAGTAACCTGTTGATAGGTCCGATTTATTTTTAAGACCCGGATCGTATTTTTTGTTGTGAAGTTTCAGGAACCCTTGAAGATTCCGCAAGCCGAAGATCAAGCTAGACAATGATAAATTCGACTTTGGATCTTGGAGGCCTGCGGGGGCTGCTGTTGGGGATATACTTTCTGGGTATCCTCACAGTTCCTCACTGACCAGGGTGGCCCACTTCGGGTTAGAGCTTTGCTTCAAGGGCGGCCCAGCCAGGGAGAAAGACGGAGTCCAATCCGGCTACGGGGAGGCCCAGAAGACTTACCAACTTAGACCCATAGTGTTACTTGTAGTTCAAGATGTACTCTCTAACCAACTCTTAGTCGTAGCCGGATTGATCTCTCCTGTAAACCCTAGGCCTGATATCTATATAAGCCGTCCTAGGGAAAGCCTTTAGGGCATAACCAATTATTTAGGCGCTCAACTCGCAGAGGCGAATCTGCTATAACCCATATTCCGGCTCTGCCGTATTACTGGATTGCTAGCAGGAGTAGGATCCGTCCAAAGCCGGTGGATTCGAACCTGGGTAAACTTGTGTGCTTACCGTCCCAGAATACCGTACGTCTCACACCCCTCTCTTCCGCACGCCTCAAGGACTCCCTCATGGCGTACTTGTCCTCAATCCGACGACAGGATATGTTAGAAGTATATTTTTGAGTGGGAGCTTAGTGGTTTATTCTTAAATGTGTACAACACATTAAGAATAAAAGCGCAAGCACCAATAAATAAATATTTTTAGGGATTAAAATATGGAAGTAAGTATATTACAATATTATGTTGTATTCCTAAAAGAGATTTTGAAAATAGTTTTGGAATAGGAATTAGTTAAGGAATGGTCCTTAGTCACTCAAATTAGGAATAACACTAAGTTAAACATCAATGGTTGAAAGAAACAACAAGGATGACCATCATCCACTATTTTGAGACATAGTTTCTATCATGGAAACCATGATGACAACTTAACATAATATATATGATCCGAGAAGGAACATTCAAAAGTGATTAAGTAGGAACCACATAACGTTGAGCTAAGTTTGTACATAGTGTATGAATGAGAACTGTAGACATGTTTTCAAATCTATGAAATATGACATATCTTAAAACATAAAGGGTTATGTTATAAGGGCATTTGTTAACCTTAGAAGATTGGAAATGCCTGCATCGATAATACCGACTAAAGTCAAGTGGGAAGCGAGGTGGTAAAACATCGAAAGTTGCACATGGTGCACCAGTGTTTCGATGATTACATTTATAACTAAAATATAAGGGTATCATCTAACGTGATGTATGTTGTTGTGGTAGGACTGTTTCGTCTCTATGCAGAATGTTTGTGTCCCAGGACACAATGCACAAGAGAAAGCTTGTTATGGCTGATCTAACGTCACTATTGGCTCCTGGAAACCGACCTCACTTTGTTGCCATGACTATGATACATACCCAAAAAGTTTATCATGTGATGATAAAGGATTAATGTCAATAGAGGTGACATTAGTAAGTTGCAAAGGATTTAGGATTGTAAAGTTTAGACCCAAGACTCAACCTCTTCCATGAGCAAGCATGATCAAAGGTACCGGGATATATGGTGCCAATGATTAGTAACAAACGCAGCTAGTTTATTTGTACTCTAGTGCAAGTGGGAGACTGCTAGAAATATGCCCTAGAGACAAATAATAAAATGGATTACTATCATATTTCATAACGTTTATGATTAAGTTTTATATCATGCTATAACTGTATTGAAGGGAAACGTTGATACACGTGTGATATGTAAATAACCACGAGTTCCCGGTGAAGCTCAAGTCACTGGTTCATTGGTCAATAGATGATCAAGATTTCCTAATCATGTGGCATTTATGCCAGTTGACAATGGAGTCAGCTCATTGCGAGAATGAGATGATGAGCTATACCCAACCTAAGCATCATGACCTGATCATGTCACGAAGTTCAAGTTATGATGATTTGAAAAGACCTAGTGTCCTATTTCTTAGACCATGAGACCATATCAACCACTATTACCCGAGGATACTTATATAACATCAAACATCATCTGGTGACACGGTGATTATAAAGGTGTGTTCGAGTATTCGGCGCAACATTTGAGGCATTATGCATCAAGAGCGGGATTTGTCCATCCGCTTGACGGAAAAGATACTCGAGGGCCCACTTAGAGAAGTTATATCCAATAGCTGCGCAACATGTGATTTGATCACAGGGATATCACTTGTCGGAATGAGACAAATAACATTTGTTGGTAACGAGATTGAACATGACATGGTGATGTTATTGATTAGATATCGTACAATGCAAGTATCAAGAGGCAAAAGGAATATGACACGACGTTCATGGTTCAGCAACGAAAGATTCGTGGAATGCACAGGGGTCAACATGGCCATCCAGGTCCCTCTGATGATCATTGGTACGGGAAGGTCCCGACCATGTCTGGAGTATTCCCGGACCATGGGGTATCACTCTTAAGGGCTTGATGATGCTAAGAGATTATTTGGGTATCGATAGAATCACCGAAGAAAAGAGAGAGAGAGAAAACTGGAAGGGTTTCAGTAAGTCCGGAGGATGTTCGGAGTGGGGTGGAAGGATTTCCATATCCACGGGGATTGAATAATATGTAAGTGAATGTTTAATATTGATTTAATCATTCATTTATATTTATTCAATAAAAGAAAAAGAATTAAAATGGTCAAAATACCTAATTGGGCCAAAATCCCTAGGGAAAAAGGCTCATGAGGGAGATACCAAAGGGAGGAAGGAGAAGGGATGGCCGGCTGGGCCAAGGCACCCCGCATGGGGCCCACTTGGGCCTTAGCCGGCGGCGGCCAAGCCCCCTCCCCCTCTCCTTTATTTAGTCCCACATGGCTACAACAATTGCCTATGTGGGGGGTTTTTCCCCTATAGAAAGAGAGGCATTTTGACAAATTAAATACACAATAATCAATAAAGGGTTTCCTCTCTTTTGGGGAGACCTCCAGTTGATTCTTTCTCTGTCTCTCCCTCGTGACTATGGTCCCAAGTCTAGATCACGCGAGTAGGAGTCTTCTTCATCGCGGAGCACCGTCGCGATGCGGCATTCGGATCCAGAAGCTCTACTTCCGAAACTACTGCTGGATCAGAGGAGCGAGAGTCATCACTAGGCCCCAAACATGTGTAACTCCCTTAGAGGTGCAACACTTGGGGCACTAGAAGTCATTGGAGCCACAGGAGCTGTCGGGACTTCAACACAACCTCGAGGTTGGCTTCGGTACGACTATATCAACCACGCTCTCTCGAGCATTGACAATGTTTTTTGGTATTCAAGGGTAAGTTTCTGAAAAGCCCATCATGTTACTGCATTACTAATAGATACGTCCTAGCATTAGGGTTACTGGTGTAGGAAAAATTATTGTTTTCATGTGTGAACCCCTACAAGAGGTAGTTTGTGGTGTCGTTTGCTGACTCGTGTATTAACGAGCTCGTTGGGGAACCCCAAGAGGAAGGTATGATGAGCACAACAGTAAGTTTCCCTCAGTTATGAAACCAAGGTTATCAATCTAGTAGGAGCAAGGAAACACCCCAAAGGTGTTGCTAGCTGAACGTTGGCAGGGCGCACTACTGGTGCCAGCAGCAACATGGAGACCTGCACAACACAACCATAGAACTCTGTCCCCAACTTCCGACGAGGTTTTCAATCTCACCGGTTTTGATGAAAACAAAGGATTAAACATATCGAATGGAAGGAAGTAATAGTTTGCAGAAAGTAAACACAAAGCAGTAAATACTTTGTAGATTGTATGTAAAAGAAAGGACCGGGTCCATAGTTCACTAGAGGTGGCTCTCCTTAAGATAGATGACATGCTGGGTGAACAAATTACAACGGGGCAATTGACAAAGATCAAGAAAGCATACAAGCATATACTGATCATCTTGACTCCTTTGAGATTCCATTGGGCATTACAACATTATACATAGACCGCCATCCAACTGCATCTATGACTAATAATCCACCTTCAGGTTATCATCCGAACCCCCTCAAGGAGGAAGTTGCAAGCAACGGATTATTGCTTTACAAATTGCGTGTAAAGTAAACAATACGATTGTTCTATGAACAAAGGATTGTTGTTTTCTCCCTAGTAGCAACAACACATCTAGTACCTTAGAGATTTCCGTCACTTCCCCAGATTACCAGAGGCATGAACCCACTATCGAGCATAAATACTAACTCTTGGAGTTGCTAGCATCTACTTGGCCAAGATAGCTACTAACAACGGAAAGCATGCAATATCACAAATAACAAAGACATGATAGAATCAATAATCAATCTGAAATAGCATCTCAATATCCATCGGATCCCCGCAAACACAACATGCAGAATTAAAAATAGATGATCTTGATCATGAACAGAGCTCACATGATCACATGAAAGCACAAAGGAGGAGAACCAGCCATCTAGCTACTACATGGACCCGTAGTCCAGAGATGAATTACTCACGCATCACACTGGAGGCTTGCATGATGATGAAGAAGGCCTCCAGGGTGAATTCCCCTCTCCGGTAGGGTGCCGGGAAGAGCTTTAGATCCCTCCCGATCTAGGGACAGAGACGACAGCGGCTACAGACTCTTTCATGGATTTTTGATCGAGCACTTAGGGTTTCCATATCAGAGGTAATATATAGGCGGAAGGAGAGGCCGAGGGGGTGCCTGGGGCGGCCAGACCACCCCCTGGCGCGGGCCAAGCCTGGTCGCGCGGCCAGGTGGTGTGGCCAGGCCACAACCCCTCTCCGTCTCGTATTCTGGCTCCAGATGTCTTCCGGTAAAATAGTGACTTTTGCTTTTGTCTCGTCCAATTCCGAGAATATTCATTTTCTGACTTCCTAGAACTAAAAACAACAGAAAATAGGGAGCTGGCACTGTGGCTCTTGTTAATAGGTTAGTCCAAGAAATCATATGAAAAGTACTCCAAAGTGTGGACAAAACACAAGAAAGTAGATAAAACCAAGCATGGAACATCAAAAATTATAGATACATTTGCAATGTATCAACATCCCCAAGCTTAACTCCTGCTCGTCCTCGAGTAGGTAAGTGATAAAAAGAAAGAATATTTTTTTAGGTGACATGCACCATCATAAACTTGATTAAAGTATTTGTAAAACATGGATAGCTAGGAACATAGTACTTCAATCATAACATGAAAGACAAAGTTCTAGCAATAAGATAAAGAAACTATGATGCAACATGAAAAGGCACAAACAAAAGATTCATAAATAACAATGCTTTGCAAGACGTTTGTTTGTTTCACATAAAGAAAACATAGCATAATAGTATTTAGCTTGTCCCTCATAGAGTAGCAAATATATAAATGCATAGGACACCTTCAAAGTTCATCAGAGTGACTAGATACAAATAGTTTAAAGCAAGCAATATCAAGTTATGCATCAATCAACTAGTCTTGGGACAATGCACATAGAACTAACAATGGCCACTATGCTCTCAAAGTAGGTGCATAAAGATAGAAGGTGGAGACTCAATATAATGGTGGAAGAAGGGCCTTCATAGAAGGAAGAAGAGATTCAAGTTTCATAAAGAGCTTACAAAAATTATGGTACTTATAGCTTTCAACTCTCATTGCCCCTATCATAAGCATCTTGAAGTGATTAAGGTTAAAGTGAACAAACTATGGTGTACATGCTTGACGAAGTATAAATTAGAAATCTCATGTCCCTTGAATACGAGGGCCGCTCCTCATGCTACTCAAGTTTAGTCACCGGTAAGTTCTTGTCATTGTAAGTACATGTGTATCATAGAGAACCGCCAACGGGGTACCCCTTGCCCGATGATACGGAAGAATCCCCATATCAAAATGACAAGGCAAGCAGACAACGAGCATCTCAGCAATCTTCTTATTTACCATGGGAATATGGTGCTTTTTTCTCTGTTTCCTCTTTTCATAATCTCTTTTCTTTTCTTTTTCTCTTTTTTCTCAATATAGGACTCTTTTATAAGAAGAATGCTTCATAGATAGCTCATTATGGTTACGCTGCAGGTTTCCACCATGTCAGCATGGATTAGACCAGCAGCCCAGACGTTTCTCTAACACATATACATAACTCCATGGACTTACAAGCTCCCCTTTCATTTCACACCGCCGACATCCATAGACAAAAGAGCATGATATCAACTAGGTACAAAGTACCATTGCAATGTTGAAAGCGTTCCCCATGACAGCATGGTTCTGCTAATTCCCAACAAATAAGTGAAAGCATATACAACATAGACAACACAATGGTTCAAGTTTTATTAAGGGTAAGAAAAGTAAAGTGTGCCATCAAGTTCGTGAGAGCTTTAATCACTAGTTTTCTCATAACAAGTTTACTTTGGAAGGGAAACAAAAGCATGAATATACTTGGAATAACATATGCTAGTAGGTAGGTATGGTGGACTCTTTGGAATAACTTGGTTTAGGGAGTTGGATGCATGAGTGGAACTCATACTTGGTTACGAAGGCTAGCAAAAGACTGGGAGCGACAAACTAAGAGAGCAATAATGGCCATAATCATGTAGAGCGACAAATCATCATTGATCAAAGCATAAAGTGATACTACAAGTTGAAAACTAAAGGATCATAAAGGCTATGGTGACTTTGGATAGTCATAACATGGTGTGAGCATGCGCCAAGTCAACCCAAATAAAGCATCAAAGGAGAATACCACAATAATATGCTTTAATATGCTAAAACAACGCATGATTAATCCAAGACACATTAAGCAATCTCAATTGTTTATAACAAGTCATGCTACATAAAAGAATACTAAGCATAAATCCAAAACAATATCAAGCATGGCATGACAAAGCATAGGCCACAGTCAAAAACAAGCTCTCTTACCACTTAAGCATGAGCTTTCCTACTCTTTTCCAAACCAAACCAAACTATTTGAAAACCAATGTATGAAAGAGGGGGTACAACCAATTTATTCAGAAAACTAAGCAAACGAAAAACCAAAATGAAAACAAAAAAGAAGACGCTCCAAGAACAACACAATTGTGCATGAAACAATAAAAATGAAGCGTTTGGAAGAAACGTGGGATTTTTATTGATGAAGAGGGGGATGCCTTGGGCATCCCCAAGCTTTGACGCTTGTAATTCTTGGATATTTCTTGGGGTGACAAGTGTGGCATCGCAAGCTTGAGCTTTAGTCCATCCTTCATCTCATTACCCATTCCTTCCATACACCTGAAATTTTTTCCTTCATACAAAACTTCACACAATCTTTATTAGCAACATTAGTGCACTCAAGATAATAAGTCTTTAGGTTCAGTTCTAACACCAATAAAACTTCCATTAAAACACAATCTACTGTAGCACTTCCCTCAAAAATCTCAATTCCCCAAAAGAACTCAAAAAGGAACCAACAAGAAGCACATGCAGAAAATGGCAGAAATCTATCAAAACAGACCAGCAGGTAAAGACGAATTTTTTTG
Organism: Avena eriantha; assembly: GCA_910589775.1. NCBI lineage: Eukaryota > Viridiplantae > Streptophyta > Magnoliopsida > Poales > Poaceae > Avena > Avena eriantha. Next base: position 239,756,328 of record OU342746.1, read on the forward strand.
AAGACCTTCTATTGCTCAAATAAAAAAGTGTTGAACTAACGAAAGTTAGATAATAACCTGGGGCAGAAGCATAAAAATACACGCCTCATAAGGACATACAGAGATTTTACATGAATTTTTACTGTGAAGCACGGAAATCTGTTTCGGGACAACAACTTTCCCAATCATTACTTCTCTCTCATTAGAGGTTACTCTTGGCACAAAAAGTAAATAAAAAGGATAAGGAGCAGTTATTACAGAGGTAATAACTTTCAAGACTCATCTAAAACTTTTGGTTTATCTCCAAATAAGTACTTTTCTTTAACGCCTTTAAGTTAGGCATAAGAACGAAGGAAAAGAATCAAGTATTCTCAAATGAAGAAGCATTAAGAGAAAATTTTGTTTTAATAGGAGAAACAAAATAAATATTCTCTCTCTTCTTAGGAAAGTGTTCTATACCTTTCTTGAGTGGGAGTTGATATTTAATGGTGCCTTCTTTCATATCAATAATGGCACCAACAGTTCTAAGAAAAGGTCTTCCCAAAGTAATAGGACAAGAAGCATTGCATTCAACATCCAAAACATAGAAATCAACAGGGACATAGGCATTGTTAGACATAATAAGAACATCATTAATACTCCCCATGAGTTTATTTTTAGCATTATCATCAAGTGGGACATTCAAATAACAATCTTCAAGTGGTGGCAAATCAAGCATATCATAAATCTTTCTAGGCATAATAGAAACACTACTATCAAGATCACATAAAGCTGTGAAATCAAAGTTATTCACTTTCATATTAATGATGGGTTCCCAACCATATTCTTGTTTTATAGGAATAGAAGCTTTATGTTTCATCTTTTCTTCTTTAATCTTTATGAGAGCATTAGTAATGTGTTTTGTAAAGCCATGTTCATAGCACTAGCATTAAGGACTTTTAGCAAGCTTTTGTAGGAACTTAATAACTTCAGAGATATTGCACCCATCAAGGTCAAAACCATAATTATCATCTAAAGTAGTAGAACTATTACTAGCCTCAACACTAGTGGTGGTGATAGTAGAAACACAAATGTTTCTAGCAATTTCATCTTTTCTTTCCCACTTAGCATGCAACTCAGCTAATAGTCTAACATTTTCGTCAATTCTTACTTGTATGGCATTAGTAGCTGGAAAGGGATTATCATTAGTTTCAGATTTAGCAGCCATTCTATTCATATAAGATTGAGCTTCAGCCAGAGATGCTATATTTCTTTCACAATTAGAGAGTTTTTCCTCAATAGTTTTATTGAAAGCAGTTTGTTTACTAATAAAGCCCTTAAGCATAACTTCAAGTTCCGAGGGAGCACTCCTATTGTTGCTGTAGGAATTTTCATAAGCATTACCATTGTTGGGAGGATATGGCTTATAATTGTTGTTACCAAAAAAATCCTGTAGGCATTGTTGCTAAAATTGTTATTTCTTCTAAAGTTCACATCAACTTGCTCTTCTTGAGCAACCAAAGAGGCTAAGGGAACATTATTTGGATCAATATGGGATTTCCCATTAACAAGCATAGACATAATAATATCAATTTTATCACTCAAGGAGGAGGTCTCCTCAACAGAATTTAGCTTCTTACCTTGTGGAGCTCTCTCAGTATGCTATTCAGAATAGTTAACCATCATATTATCCAGCAGCTTTGTTGCAGCACCCAAAGTAATGGTCATAAATGTACCTCCAGCAGCAGAATCCAATAGGTTCCTTGAAGAATAGTTCAATCCCACATAAAAAGTTTGGATGGTCATCCAAGTAGTCAGTCCATGAGTGGGACAATTCTTTACCAAAGATTTCATTCTTTCCCAAGCTTGAGCAACATGTTCATTATCAGATTGTTTAAACTTCATTATTTCACTTCTCATAGATATAATCTTAGCAGGAGGATAGTATTTTCCAATGAAAGCATCTTTGCATTTAGTCCAAGAATCAATACTATTCCTAGTTAAGGAATTCAACCATTCTTTAGCTTTTCCTCTCAAGGAGAAAGGAAACAATTTAAGCTTAATAATATCTCCATCTATATCCCTATGCTTTTGCATCTCACAAAGTTCAACAAAGTTATTTAGATGGCAGCAACATCTTCATTACCAATACCAGAAAATTGTTCTCTCATAACAAGATTGAGTAAAGCAGGTTTTATCTCAAAGAAAGTAGCTTCAGGCACAGGTGGAGCAATAGGTGTGCTCATAAAATCATTGTTGTTGGTGCTAGTGAAGTCACACAACTTCGTGTTTTCAAGAGTAGTCAATTGTTTGTGTGTTTTTGATAAAGAAAGCAAACTTGTAAAACTATTTTTTTGTGTTTTTAAAAAGAAACAAGCAAACAAAACAAAAGTAAACTAAGCAAAACAAAAATAACAAAGTAAAGAGATTGGTTATGAGGGACTCCCCTTGTGAAGATGTCCTTGACTCCCCGGCAACGACGCTAGAAAAGTACTTGCTGACTCGTGTATTAACGAGCTCGTTGGGGAACCCCAAGAGGAAGGTATGATGAGAACAACAGTAAGTTTCCCTCAGTTATGAAACCAAGGTTATCAATCCAGTAGGAGCAAGGAAACACCCCAAGGTGTTGCTAGCTGAACGTTGACAGGGCGCACTACAGGTGCCAGCGGCAACATAGAGACATGCACAACACAACCACAGAGCTTTGTCCCCAAATTGCGATGAGGTTGTCAATCTCACCGGTTTTGCTGAAAACAAAGGATTAAACATATCGAATGGAAGGAAGTAATAGTTTGCAGAAATTAAACACAAAGCAGTAAGCAGTTTGTAGATTGTATGCAAAAGAAAGGACCGGGTCCATAGTTCACTAGAGGTGGCTCTCCTTAAGATAGATAACATGCTGGGTGAACAAATTACAGCGAGGCAATTGACAAACATCAAGAAAGCATACAAGCATATACTAATCATCTTGACTCCTTTGAGATTCGATTGGGAATTACAACATTATACATAGACCGCCATCCAACTGCATCTATGACTAATAATCCACCTTCAGGTTATCATCCGAACCCCCTCCAGTATTAAGTTGCAAGCAACATATTATTACTTTACGAATTGCGTGTAAAGTAAACAATATGATTGTTCTATGAACAAAGGATTGTATTTTTCTCCCTAGTAGCAACAACACATCTAGTACCTTAGAGATTTCTGTCACTTCCCCAGATTACCAGAGGCATGAACCCACTATCGAGCAAAAATACTAACTCTTGGAGTTGCTAGCATCTACTTAGCCAAGATAGCTACTAACAACGGAAAGTATGCAAGATCACAAATAACAAAGAGATGATAGAATCAATAATCAATCTGAAACAGCATCTCAATATCCATCGGATCCCCGCAAACACAACATGCAGAATTACAAATAGATGATCTTGATCATGAACGGAGCTCACAAGATCTAGACATGAAAGCACAAAGGAGGAGAACCAGCCATCTAGCTACTACATGGACCCGTACTCCAGAGATGAACTACTCACGCATCACACTGGAGGCTTGCATGATGATGAAGAAGGCCTCCAGGGTGAATTCCCCTCTCCGACAGGGTGCCCAGAAGAGCTTCAGATCCCTCCCGATCTAGGGACAGAGACGACAGCGGCTATAGACTCTTTCGTGGATTTTTGATTGGGCACTTAGGGTTTCCGTATCAGAGGTAATATATAGGCGGAAGGAGAGGCCGTGGGGGTGCCTGGGGAGGCCAGACCACCCCCTGGCGTGAGCCAAGCCTGGCCGTGCGGCCAGGTGGTGTGGCCAGGCCACATCCCCTCTCCGTCTCATATTCTGGCTCCAGATGTCTTCCGGTAAAATAGTGACTGTTGCTTTTGTCCCGTCCAATTCCGAGAATATTCATTTTCTGACTTCCTGGAACCAAAAACAGCAGAAAACAGGCAGCTGGCACTGTGGCTCTTGTTAATAGGTTAGTCCAAGAAATCATATGAAAAGTACTCTAAAGTGTGGACAAAACACAAGAAAGTAGATAAAACCAAGAATGGAACATCAAAAATTATAGATACATTTGCAATGTATCATCGTCCTTCCTCCCCATGTCTGGATGCCGGTGATGTCCTTACTGCGGTGGACTTCTCCTCCTATAGCTCCGGCGGCCGTGGTGGGCGCTTTACTTGCAGGTGGTGGTGGTTCTCAGCAGCGGTTTCTTCTGGGAGCTTCTCTCCGGTGGATTCATCACGACTCGTTCCGTCATTGCGCCGATCCTTATGGCAGTAGGGTTGTTGCTCCATTGTTGCTCTTCCTCGATGCTGGTGCTCGTCATCTTCTCTTCGCCAAGTGGTTCATCCTCGGTGGCTTGAAGATGGCCGGTCGCGGAGGCTTTCTCACCAGTTCGAGGTTGGTCGAGCCCTCCGCTCTGACCTCGTCGCAGTCTCCGCCTCCGAGGTCGCTGGCATTTATGCCAGAGGCACCTAGGCCAAGATTGCTTTTCTTCTTTGCTTTCAGGGTGTTTTATGTAAATGTGGAGGCCCTTATCTTTGAATTTGTAGGTCCTTGTGCGAGTGTTGTTTGGGTCTCCTTGTTATTTTCCTGCCATCTGTTTCTCCTCACAGTAAAAAAATTGGGATGCATTGCATCCTTGATCATTCAAAAAACATTGTGGCTTTCCTAATCTTCCCAAACTACCCTTCTTCTTATTCCTTGCTCAGCCTAAAAAATCATGGGCAGTTTAAACATAGCGGCTGCATTCTTTCAAATTCTGAGTGAATTAACTACGCATGGCGGCTCCTCTTGATGAAATAATGGCTCTAGAAGTAACCATCATGGGAACGAGCACATGAGGAGGCGTTCGTGGCGTTGGCGGCGAACTCCCATGCCATGTGAGCTAGCGAGATTGAACTAAGCGGCAATGCTTATGGGGCGATGATAACCCCGTGCTCGCTGAGCTCGACCTCATGTGTCCGATGGTGGGCGAGCGCTTTCTCCTTCCAGTGTTGTTGGGCGAGGGCGACAGCCATCCCGTGCTGCGTGAGCACGCCGGCGTTTGCATCGTGTTGGACGAGCGCGTCAGCTTTCCTGTGCTGGGAGAGCACCACGGTGTGGGCATGCAGTAGCAAGGGGAGGGTTGCCGATACTTTCCGCGGTGCCAACATCCATGGAGTGGTCGTGCTACATGAGGGAGCGGGAGGCATCTAGGACGAGGGATGAAGGCGAAAAGTGAGGAGTTCCGGATTCCTAATCATGAACATTGGATGTTGTTAATAATAGGGTCATATGATTAGAGAATGATATGATGAACAGTCACTCACAGTATATGTAGCAATACGATCACGCCATCAAGTTTAAATTGCTATCACATTCATAGTAACTCAATGTCCTTAGATCATGAGATCACGTCAATCACTTTCACCGCAAGAGTACTTTGATTACATCAAATGTCACACCGTAACAGGGTGATTATAAAAGTGTGAGTTCAGGCTCGTGGATCAAGATTGGGATTTTTCCATCCGGATGATGCAGAGATATACTCAGGGCCCTCTCGGTGATATCACATAGACATAGCCTTGCAACAAAGTGATTTTATCACTTGAATATCATATCATAGGAACGAGAAAAAGCGTACTTGTCGGGAATGAGATTAAACAAGGTATAGATGATACCGAGTGATCAAATCTCGGACAAGTAATATATCGCGAGACAAAACGAATTTGATTGTAGCGGAAGAGGTTCAAACGATCATGTGATTTTCATGGAACTAGTGGGAGTCGTTATGGATCTCCAGGTCCCGCTAATGATTATTGATTGGAGAAAGTCTCGATCATGTCTACATAGTTCTCAAATCTGTAGGGAAACACACTTAAGGTTAACTAACATGTTTGAGCGGTTAGGGAACACACGGGAAGTCAATGGACATCGCAAAAAAATGTTGTGATGTAGACAATTGTTCTGCCAAAATAGTTTTGGGGTATCAAAACCAAGCAAGGGATCAAAATGTTAATGTGTTTATTAAATGAAGAGTTCATTAAATGAAGTACTCATTAAATGAAGTGTTCATTAAATGGAGTTGCATTAAAATGAAATTTGTCGGCATCGATAGTGTGGTCGTGCTGCATGATGGAGCGGGAGGCATCCAGGACGAGGGGTGGAGGCGAAAAGCGAGGAGTCCCGGATTCCTGATCATGAACATTGGATGTTGTTAATAATAGGTCCATATCATTAGAGAATGATATGATGAACAGTCACTCGCAGTATATGTAGAAATACGATCACGTCATCAAGTTTAAATTGCTATCACATTTGTAGTAACTCAATGTCCTTAGATCATGAGATCACCTTAATCACTTTCACCGCAAGAGTACTTTGATTACATCAAATGTCACACCATAACAGGGTGATTATTAAAGTGTCAGTTCAGGCTCGTGGATCAAGATTGGGATTTTTCCATCCGGATGATGGAGAGATATATTCAGGGCCCTCTCGGTGATATCACATTGACATAGCCTTGCAACAAAGTGATTTTATCACTTGAATATCATATCATAGGAACGAGAAAAAGCGTAGTTGTCGGGAATGAGACTAAACAAGGTATAGATGATACCGAGTGATCAAATCTCGAACAAGTAATATATCGCGAGACAAAAGGAATTGGATAGTAGCGAAAGAGGTTCAGACGATCATGTGATTTTCATGGAACTAGTGGGAGTCGTTATGGATCTCCAGGTCTCGCTAATGATTATTGATCGGAGAAAGTCTCGATCATGTCTACATAGTTCTCAAATCTGTAGGGAGACACACTTAAGGTTAACTGTCATGTTTGAGCGGATAGGGAACACACGGGGAGTCAATGGACATCGCAAAAAACTGTTGTGATGTAGACAATTGTTCTGCCGCAGTAGTTTCGAGGTATCAAAACCAAGCAAGGGATCAAAATGTTAATGTGTTTATTAAATGAAGTGTTCATTAAATGAAGTACTCATTAAATGAAGTGTTCATTAAATTGAGTTGCATTAAAATGAAATCTGTCGGCATCCATATCGTGGTTGTGCTCCATGATGGAGCGGGAGGCATCCAGGACGAGGGATGGAGGCGAAAAGCGAGGAGTCTAAGATTCCTGATCATGAACATTGGATGTTGTTAATAATAGGTTCATATCATTAGAGAATGATATGATGAATAGTCACTCGCAGTATATGTAGCAATACGATCACGTCATCAAGTTTAAATTGCTATCACATTCATAGTAACTCAATGTCCTTAGACCATGAGATCATGTCAATCACTTTCATCGCAAGAGTACTTTGATTACATCCAATGTCACACCATAACATGGTGATTATAAAAGTGTCAGTTCAGGCTCGTAGATCAAGATTGGGATTTGTCCATCCGGATGATGGAGAGATATATTCAGGGCCCTCTTGGTGATATCACATTGACATAGCCTTGCAAGCAAGTGATTTTATCACTGGAATGTCATATCATAAGAACGAGAAAAGGAGTACTTGTCGAGAATGAGATTAAACAAGGTACAAATGGTACCGAGTGATCAAATCTTGGACAAGTAATATATCGCGAGACAAAAGGAATTTGATTGTAGCGAAAGAGGTTTAGACGATCATCTGATTTTCGTGGAACTAGTGGGAGTCATTATGGATCTCCAGGTCCCGCAAATGATTATTGATCGGAGAAAGTCTCGATCATGTCTACATAGTTCTCAAATCTGTAGGGCGACACACTTAAGGTTAACTGACACGTTTGAGCGTATAGGGAACACACGGGAAGTCAATAGACATTGCAAAAAAGTGTTGTGATGTAGACAATTGTTCTGCCGAAATAGTTTCGGGGTATCGAAACCAAGCAAGGGATCAAAATGTTAATGTGTTTATTAAATGAAGTGTTCATTAAATGAAGTACTCATTAAATGAAGTGTTCATTAAATTGAGTTGCATTAAAATGAAATCTGCCGCCATCCATGGCGTGGTTGTGCTGCATGATGGAGCAGGAGGCATCCAGGACAAGGGATGGAGGCGAAAAGCGAGGAGTCCCGGATTCCTGATCATGAACATTGGATGTTGTTAATAATAGGTTCATATCATTACATAATGATATGATGAACAGTCACTCGGAGTATATGTAGCAATACGATCATGTCATCAAGATTAAATTGCTATCACATTCATAGTAACTCAATGTCCTTAGACCATGAGATCATGTCAATCACTTTCACTACAAGAGTACTTTGATTACATCAAATGTCACACCATAACATGGTGATTATAAAAGTGTCAGTTCAGGCTTGTGGATCAAGATTGGGATTTGTCCATCCGGATGATGGAGAGATATACTCAGGGCCCTCTTGGTGATATCACATTGACATAGCCTTGCAAGCAAGTGATTTTATCACTGGAATGTCATATCACAAGAATGAGAAAAGGAGTACTTGTCGAGAATGAGATTAAACAAGGTACACATGATATCGAGTGATCAAATCTTGGACAAGTAATATATCGCGAGACAAAAGGAATTTGATTGTAGCAAAAGAGGTTTAGACGATCATCTGATTTTCGTGGAACTAGTGGGAGTCGTTATGGATCTCCAGGTCCCGCTAATGATTATTGATCGGAGAAAGTCTCGATCATGTCTACATAGTTCTCAAATCTGTAGGGCGACACACTTAAGGTTTACTAACACATTTGAGCGGATAGGGAACACATGGGAAGTCAATGGACATCGCAAAAAATTGTTGTGATGTAGACAATTGTTCTGCCAAAATAGTTTCGGGGTATCAAAACCAAGCAAGGGGTCAAAATGTTAATGTGTTTACTAAATGGAGTGTTCATTAAATGAAGTACTCATAAAATGAAGTGTTCATTAAATTGAGTTGCATTAAAATGAAATCTGCCGGCATCCATGGCGTGGTTGGGCTGCATGATGGAGAGGCATCCAGGAGGCTGGTCACTAGAAGCGAAAGTGCCCAAAGTACTTGGCAGATAAAAAGGCCAAGGAAGTGAACAAAGGTATATATGATATACTTGTTATTGATGTGTACCTTACTAGTAGTCGAAGTAGTACCTGGGTATTTGATACCGGTTTGGTTGCTAATATATGTAACTCAAAACATGGACTAAGGAATAGTCGACCACTAGCTAAGGATGAAGTGACGATGTGTGTAGGCAATGGATCGAAGGTTGATGTGATCACTGTCGGGATGCTGGCACTTCATCTACCATCAGGATTGACAATAAACCTTCATAATTGTTATTATATGCCTCTGTTGAGCATGAACATCATGACTAGATCATGTTTAATGCGAGACGGTTATTCATTTGTATCGGAGAATAATGGTTGTTGCTTTTATACGAATAACATCTTTTATGGTCACACACCTTTGTTTAATGGTTTATTTGTCTTGAATCTTGATATTAGTAATACACATATTCATAATGTGAATGCCAAAAGAATTAAGTTGAATGATGATATTACTGCATATTTGTGGCATTTCCGTTTGGGTCATATTGGTGTAAAATGCATGAAGAAGCTCTATTATGATGGACTGCTTGAATCACTTGATTATGAATTTGAAGGGTTCGTAGCAGAAAACGAAAAAAATCCTATGTTGGAACCTCCTAACGCCCAAGATCTATCTATGTAGTAATGCAGTAACAACTAGAGCATATAGAATACATACGCTTGTAGACCATACGCCATTAATGTTTCGAGGGGAACGTGGTTGAAGTAGTCGAACTCGTAGCCGACCTCATGGTCGCGATGCTCCTCGCAGGTCACCTCTTGCTCCTTCTTCATTGTATAGTAGGTCCGGCTCACGACATCCAAGGTGCCCCAAGTGTGGCCCCTCATGGTTTCGTACACATACGGTGTACGATGACGACCTCCAACTCCTTGATCCCTGCCATGAGTGCGAAAGTAGATCTCTGGCTTGGAATCCCTGAAGTGCAACAGCGTGCTGCAGGTGTGTCGTCTCTTGCACGAACAGTCCTTTCTTGGGACCGTGCCAACGCGTGGAGACAACTATGTAGAGAGAGAGTGAGGAATTCACTAAGGAAAATGCCTTAGAGAACATCTCAAATTGTGTGTTTAATCCCACCCATGGGCACCCCTTTATATAGGGGAAGGGAGGTGTGCCCTCCCCTCTGGGTTTCCCATTTGGGACTATTCAAAGGAGAGAGGGGGGAGGCGCATGGGCCTCATGGGCCAGCTGTTCAGGGGTGGGGCCCACCCCGCGCACATCCCTAGGCTGGTCGGGTGGGTCCCCTTGCGGCGGCTAGGCCTTGGCCCTTCCCTCTTGTGGTTTTCCCTCATGGGCCCTTTTCCCTCATGGGCCAATTAGTGGAATACCCCTTCAAATTAGATTTTAATATTATGTTTAATATTAATTACATTAATTAATATGTAAATACATATTACAAAATCCGATTTGACCCGAAACACCTTTCGGTTCCCTTTTGATTTCATCTGAACAACTTCAGAACTTTCTCAGAATGATTCCGGTTCTCTCATGGAACTTTTCCGGTTTCCTTTTCTATTTCATATGGTGATTACAACTTACAGAGAATCTCTAGCTCATTGTACCTGATATGGGTATACCCTACAGGTACTCGAGCTTGGTATATACGGTTTGAATACAGCAGAGGCCCACGGTGTCGCCAAGGCCCAAATGAATAGCTCGAGTAACCTACGGACTCTCGATTGCTTGAAGAACAAGAAGAAGCTAAAGATAGAAAGTTCAAAGGGAAAAACCCTAACCTGTAACCGACTCGACCTGCTACCCGAGACCTAGCCCATCTATATAAAGGCTAGGAGGGGGCGGCGAGGAGGACACACGCAACCCTAGTTTCCACAACCCTCGCCAGATTGCATCTGCCCACCATTGTAATCCTCGATTCCTTCAATAATTCCATGAGCACACAAGCAGGAGTAGGGACCTCTACGAGGCCTGAACCTGGGTAAACCTTTGAGTTCCCTGTGTGCTTGTTTGCTAGCCGATAGATGTCTCCAGTGCTCCCTCCTTCTCCAAAACCCAAGTCCATAACAATGGGCATTGATGAGTTAAACCCTCGTCAATTGGCACCGTCTGTGGGAATTGGGAGTGCTTATGTTGCGGCTTATTTGGCCCCATCAACCGCGATCTACAACTCCGCAACAGCGGAGATTTGCCAGCTCTTCGGCGCGTTCGAATTCACCGTCCACACGCTGGCTTTCGAATCCGTGGGTGACGGAATCAGCCTGGCGATCGGGAGCTTTCGCTTCCAAGTTGGTCAGATGGGCACGCTTCGCATGCCTGACCAGCCGACAATACCGTCGATTGCTCCAGCATCGTGGTTCCCTCCGTCGATCGGCACCCTCAGCAAGCTCAACGCCTCGGCAACAGCTAGGAGCACGGACAACGACATTAGTCACGAATCCGATCTGGGCGATCTAGAAACTAAAGATGGATCCTACGGCTCCGGATCTGAAAGTTGCGGGAGAAGCAGCTTCCCCAATCACTTCATGTGCGCCATCATCTACGCGGGCGACACCTCCACCAATCGCGACACACGGGCAACCGTGGCAATGAAACCGACCCGCCAAACGGTGGCATACCCAATGGCGGCAACGGTGGCAACGGCGCCCCCGTTAACAACGGAGGAGCAGTCGAACCACCAACCATGGTGAATGAAAACACAGGAGAGCGCGTAGTAATCAGGCTCAACGACAACGAGTGGGCCCGTTGCTGAGAAGCCCTACGAGGCAACCCCCTGCCTCTCGACTCCCCGCAGAACATGTTGATGGGATACCATTGGCTTCTGAAGGAGGAATACATGCGCCAAGTGCATACACTCATGCAACTCGAAGCGCGCAAAAATGCGGCAGACGAGTCGAGTCTTTGACGTGCTGGGCTCTCCTCCCACGGAGGATCCTCCTCAAAGGGCAACGAGCACATCGCAAACAAGAGGCGATCTCGGATGACCCATCTCACTGAGCAAGAACACATAGAAGCTGCAAAGGTCCTCGACTTCAGCTCTATGACAGTCGACACACGGGGCAATGTGGTCCCAAAGATGCCGCAAGCTGCAGTGACAACAGCCACCATGTACCTCCTCAACAACCAGCCGCCAGCTGGAGATCCCTGGGCCGCCATGCACCGATCTACGATCGCGGGCTTGGGGCTAGTCGAGGCCGCCCTCGACAAGGAGCCAACACCGGAGCCGAAGAAAGGCAAAGCCGTAGGAAAACACTATTCCTCGCCCTCCTCCAGAGATGATAGTCACGACCTGTCTTGACGCCGCTGCTCATGGTGACACGATCGCGACTACGACGCGCGTGATGACATCACACAGTGCAAGATCGACAAGTCAAGGGCGCGACGTGCCCGATCGACTGACTCAGAAGACGAAGATGTGGAGCTTTGTGGCGCTAGATGCTTTAGTAGGGCCATCAGTCAAAAGCGAATTCCCAAGGGGTTTAAGATCCCATCAGAGAACCTAAAGTTTGATGGTCTGCAGGACCCGAAAATCTGGTTGGAGGACCACATCTCCTCCATCAGGCTTCACGGAGGAAGTCGAAGTGAGGCCATGCAGTGCCTGCAGCTACAGCTGCAGGGCGCCGCCCGAGCATGGCTCAACAACCTCCCACGTGGATCCACTCGCAGTTGGGAAGAGCTACTTTACAGCTTTGTGCGCAACTTCAAGGGCACCTACAAAAGGCCCACATCAATTGAAGAGCTGAGGTGCTGCCAGCAAATATCGGGTGAATCACTACGCTCGTACATCCAGAGGTGGTCCATAATCAAGAACTCCGCAGAAAATATCTCAGAGGATCGCGCAATCGACGCATTCAACGGCGGCGTTTGCCGCATAGAGCTCAGGGAGGAGCTGGGCCGCTCGAAGCCTAAAACCATCGACCACCTGATGGAAATCGCGAATCGGTGGGCTGACGGAGAAGATTTGGTGAAGAATCGTGTTCACTCCGACGAGGAAGCATAACTCGAGTGCAGACGCGACCGCCAAAGCAAACGGCGAATGCGCATCTATGACGATCGCGACGACGTCAACATGGTCGTGGCCGGCTACGCTGATAGGCGCGATGACAACTGCAATAGCGGCTACCGCAGCGGTGGATACCGCGACTCCGGGAAAACCAGCAAGTATGGCAGCACCGCACTCGCGATGAAGCACCCGCCACGTCCGTTGAAGACAAGTTGTCCGGACCATGCACCGTGCACTTCTACATCGACAAGCATGACGGCAAAAAGAAATCTAGCCACCTCCTCAAAGACTACCGCGGGTTCCTCAAACTCCATGAAGGCCTGGCTCGGATGAATCGCGGCGCAGTCAACAGGGGCTACGGAGCCGCCTCAGGCGCTGTGGCCCACGGGGCTCCTCCACCACCACCTGGACCACCGCCAAGCGCGACCGCACCCGACCAACATCACGGAGGCGAGCCGCACCCACGGGCCATGGGCACCATGATGATCCAAAAGGGTCGCCCCTCCAACCGGGTGTAAAAGGCCATCACTTGCCAAGTCAATCTAGCAACAAATTCGCCACCATCCACCACTGAGTACCTCAGTGGAAGCGAGTCCTGCATCACCTTTGACAAGCGTGACCATCCGCCCCAAGTACCTCGCCCAGGCCACTGTTCCCTCGTACTCGAGGCACAACTTGGAGGCTTCGATATGAGCCATGTCTTCATGGATGACGAAAGTGGCATGAACCTTATATTCGCGAGTACCTTGCGAGCAATGAGATCCCTCTGACTTGCTTAGAGGCCTCAGACACAACATTCCACGACATCGTCCCAAGCAAGGGCGTGTATCCCCTTGGCAAAATTAACCTCGACGTCATCTTTGGCACGCCAAAAAACTTTCGGCGCGAGCGCATCGACTTCGAGGTCGTCGACTGGCCCTCATAGTACCACTGCATCCTCGGACGTGTCGCGTTCGCTAGGTTCATAGCAGTTCCACACGACGCCTATCTGCAGATGAAAATGCCAGGCCCCAATGGCATCATCACAGTCAACGGGAGCTTCGAGAGGTCCGACAGTTGTGACAGGGAATTCAACAGGATTTCCCAGTCCTTCGGCATGCAAGAAGAACTTGCGAGATTAAAGGAGTCGACAGACAACAGTCTGCCTCCCCTAAGCCAGCCATGCTCACCGGACCTATCTTTCGACTCATCGGTGCACACAAAGAAAGTTCAGGTCCACCCATCGGATCCCGCTAAGACGGCCCTCATCGCCAACAACTTGAGTCCCGCATAGGAACTCGCGCTCGTCGAATTCCTCCGTGAGCACTGGGAAATCTTCGCCTGGTGTCTTGCGGACATGCCAAGAGTTCCCAGAGAATTCGCCGAGCATGCACTAAATGTCAACCCAGACACAAGGCCAGTCAAACAAACAATTTGGCGACTATCCGAACCAATAGCAAAGGCAGTTGGAATGGAGATCAACAGACTCCTCGACACCAAATTTATACGCGAGATCAAGGAAATCACTTGGCTCGCCAACACAGTGCTAGTACCAAAGAAAGACACGGATATCCTGCGGATGTGCGTGGACTTCACCTCTCTGAATAAGCACTGCCCAAAGGATCACTTCTCGCTATCGCGAATCGACCAGATCATCGACTCCACCACGGGATGTGAGTGCCTCTGCTTCCTCGACGCCTACTCAGGCTACAACCAGATTCGAATGAAGGAGGAAGATCAAGAAAAAACAGCGTTACAACGCCTTTTGGTGTGTTCTGCTACAACACAATACCCTTCGGGCTAAAGAATGCAGGAGCCACCTACCAGCTGTGCATGCAGGCTTGCCTCAAGAACCAACTTGGTCGCAACATCCAAGTCTATGTTGACGACATAGTAATCAAGACCAAAGAGGAAGCCACACTAATCGACGATTTGCGTGAAACCTTTGCCAACCTCGACCGCTACCGGATCAAGCTCAATCTAGACAAATGCGCCTTCGGCGTACCATTTGGGCAATTACTCGGGTACCGAATCTCCACGAGAGGGATTGAGGCGAACCCGAAGAAAATAAAAGCCATACTGGCCATGGAGAAGCCGAAGAACGTAAGGGGTGTCTAGCAGCTGGCTGGGCGAATCGCAGCGCTCAGTCGATTCATAAGTCAAATGGGCGAAAAGGCGCTGCCATTCTACTAACTCCTTCGCAAAGCTGACAAGTTCCAGTGGACCAACGAGGCACAAGAAGCATTCGAAGACCTCAAGCGCCTACTGTCCACCTCGCCAGTACTGGTGACCCCACGCAAAAGGGAACCACTGATGTTGTACATCTCTACCACCAATCAGGTGGTAAGCACAGTGCTCGTAGTAGAACAAGCTGAGGAAAACAAAATCCACGGAGTACAGTGCCCAGTGTACTACCTTAGCGAGGTACTTACGCCAACAAAACAGCGGTACCCGCACTACCAGAAGCTAGCATACGGCGTCTTCATGACCGCCCGGCGACTACGCCACTACTTCCAGGAGCACCCCATCGTGGTAGTCAACGACGCCCCACTGGGACATATCCTCAATAACCCCGATGCCACTAGGCGAATCACGCTTTGGGGAATCGAGTTGTCTCCACGAGACATTACATATGAAAAGCGCGACACGATCAAGTCACCAGTTCTCCTTGACTTCCTTGTGCACTGGATGGAGAATCAACTCCCTGAAAAACCAGATATGTCCTACCTCTGGACAATGCACTTCGACGGATCCAAGCAAAAGGACAGAGCTGGCACAGGTGTCATACTGACATCGCCCCAGGGAGACAAGCTGAAATATATCCTACGAATGCAGTTCACTGCCTCCAACAATGAAGCTAAATACGAGGCCCTGTTGCACGGGACGCGGATGGCAAAAGCCTGCGGTGCCAAGAGGCTAATAATCTACGGCGACTCCAAGCTGGTCGTCAACCAGACAATGCACGTGTGAGACGCACTTAACGACAACATGATCGCCTACTGCAACCTCTACGACACACTCGAAGGGGACTTCGACGGTTGCGAGCTGCGGCACATAGGCCGTGAAAGCAATGAAGAGGCGGACACACTCGCCAACATAGGCTCTACCTGCGCCCCCATACCACATGGGGTATTTCTCGAGCGCATCTGCGAACGCTCCATCTAGCCAAAGGCCGTAGAGAAGAAAACAAGCGTAGCAACGGACTCGGGGGTTGCGCCGCCCAATGAGCCAATGGCACTCAACGACCTAGAGCTGGACACAGGACTCGAAGGACCAATGAGTGTCATGATGATCGAGACATCCTAGACCCAACCATACATTACTTACCTCCTCAGCAAGAAGCTACCGGACGATCCGACTAACGCCCGACACATCGCACGGCGTTCCAAGGCATTCGCTGTTATCAACGGCGAATTATACAAGCGCAGCATCACAGGAGTACTCCAACGATGCGTCTCCACGGCCGATGGAAGAGCTGTTCTCCTCGACATCCATGAGGGGACCTGCGGGCACCACACCGGCAGTCGCGCCCTCGTCACCAAAGCTCTACGAGCTGGATTCTACTGGCCTACGGCCATGCGGGACGCCAAGGACATCGTCCAAAAATGCAATGCTTGCCAGCGATTCGCGGACAAGCCGCATGCACCTGGCGCAGAGCTCTGGCCAATTCCATTGGCCTGGCCCTTCGCTCAATGGGGACTCGACATGGTTGGCAAACTCCAAAGGTCCTCACGAGGAGGCTACGTCTACCTCTTGGTCGCAGTCGACAAAATCACCAAGTGGATAGAGGCCATGCCAGTGACTAATCAGTCAGGATACAACGCAGTCAAGTTCTTCGAGTCCATCGTCTACCGCTTCGGAGTACCACACGGCATAATCACAGACAATGGGACGAACTTCACACCTAAGGAGTTCCAACAATTCTACGAGAATCTGGGAATCAACATGAGCTATGCCTCCGTAGCACATCCGCAGACCACCGGTCAGGTCGAAAAAGCTAACGGGCTCGTCTACGGCGGCATCAAGAAGCGACTCCTTAGGCCACTCAAACAGGCCGCGGGCTGCTGGCCAGACGAGCTGCAATCGGTACTCTGGAGCCTACGCACAACTCCCAACAGCGCTACAGGATACACCCCGTTCTTCATGGTGCACGGGGCTGAAGCGGTGCTACCCGCCAAAGTACGATACAAAGCACGACGTGTGGTCACTTACAGTGAGCAAGCGTCAACTCTTGCACTCGAAGATTCCGTCGACCTCCTTGACGAGGCAAGGGAAATCGCCGCAGAAAGATCAACGATCTACCAGCAGAACCTACGCAGCTACCACAGCAGGCGACTACGCCCCAGGACCTTCGTCGAAGGCGACCTGGTCCTGCGACTAAAACAGCAAGGGCATATCAAGCTCGAGTCCCCCTGGGAGGGACCATATGTGATTACAGAAGTAATCCCAGGTGGCGCATATCGCCTCAAAGATTTAGAGACAGGAGTCGCATACTCCAACCCTTGGAACGTTGCGCATCTGCGACGCTTCTACCCTTAGTCGTTTCTGTTTTTACATTGCAAATAAGGCTACTCAGCCAAGGCTACTTAGCCGCATATTGTACCTCATACTATCCCACGAATAAATAAAGCTAAGTGCCCCGAAACTCTGTGTTTTCTTTTACTTTTTGCAAAGTATCCACTCGGGGGCTGCGCCACCCTATATACATCTGTTCTACAAACTGATCGCGATATCCTGAGTAGCTGACACATCAATCGAAACCCTTGACAAATACCAACCCAGTTGCAACGCACCTGACATGATGGCAAGGGGCTGAGATAATCGCAAGTCAGGCTAACGAAAAGGAATCGCATAGTGCAACGCACTCACAAAGCATACATGCTAACAAGATCTTTTACACGACAATGTTAATCAATTATACACAACATATATATGAACTTTACAACACTGGTACAACTATGTGCAGGGTACGGACCAAACTACTGTTGCAGCAAAGGGACGTTCGTCTGCTCCTCGAAGAAGTCGACGATTTCCTCCGCTGGGCGATCCACCGCCTGATATAGCGGAATCATCTTCCAACACTACTAGGAAATAGCCTATAGATAGACAAGATGTTTAGTGGCGCATATGCGAAACAATGTGCCACAAGAAAACATCAGTGACGCACCAGAAAGCATGCGCCACAGAAGATTGGAAGTTCTGTGGCGCATTCTCCAGAGTATGCGTCACAGAAGATTGGTGGGACCCGCCAGCCGAGGTGGGTTGATCCAAGTTCTGTGGCGCATTTTGAGATATGCGCCACATAAGTTCCCTCTTCTATGGCACATATTTCCTCATGCGCCACAGAACATGGAGGGGGGCCCCACCACGAAATCTAATTCACCCAAGTTCTGTGGCGCATGTTGGGATATGCGCCATAGAAGTGAACACATCTATGGCGCATATCCCAACATGCGCCACAGAACTTGGAGGTGGGCCCCACACAGGGAATCAAATTCACCCACTTCTGTGGCGCATATGGACTTATGCGCCACAAAAGTTTCAGCATTTGTGGTGCATTTCTCCATATGCGCCACAGATGAGGGCGTCCAGATCCATGTTAAAAAGGTGACAAAAGCTAGCTTTCTTATATATCTATCCACCACCACCCATTTCACATCTCTACCTCCTCCCAACTCGTCTTCCTCCTCCCTCACACCCCATCTTGCCCATAGTTTCTCTACTTTCTCGTAACTAAACCTACTTTAATCCATAGATTGGTAAGTGGAAGCTTCACTCCAAATTCTAGATCTAAAAGTTCCTTACTTTTCTCTCTCACATCTCTATTTGTTTACTAATTTCCTCTCCACCAACTTGCATTGTAGATCTATTTGTCCACACTCTCTCATCGCGCGGTCTCGTCTCGCTATTATTGTGTCTACTAGGTGAGTACTTGGCCATGAACATGTAGGTGAAGCTTGTCGCGCGGGCGGTGTGTGTGTGCGATCCATGGCGAGACAATGCTTGTGTGGTGCATGAATGTTTGCAATGGGAGGAAGTTTTTTGTAGGTTGCTTGTTGTTTCATCGGGCCCGGCCAGTGTGTTTGCATGGATGTTTGCCGAAATGTTGATTCATTTCCATTTTGGCAAATTTTTGGACTACCCATATGTCCTAATTTTAGGAAAGGTCATGCCGAATTTTTTTCCGGCTAGCATTCATACATGTGTGTGTTCATATGGTGTGGTTCTCACCTATACTCTCTGTTTTGACCGCTCAGGAAACCATGGTCCTCACGATGAGCGAAGGTCGAATTGCTAGGTACAAGAAATGTGCGAAGGAGGACATGATTCTAAACAACAAGACCATGATAAGATGTCCATGTCGAACATGCAAACTGCAGCGCTAGATCGACCCTGAATCTGGACAATTGGAGGGTCACCTGCTCAGGCGCGGTTTCATGCGCGACCTCAATGAGGCGCCGGCAGGACATGGTGGTGGTCACGAAGACGTGGGCAGGCGAGAAGACGAAGAGTCTATCGGGCATGATCATCATGACGAAGGAGATGCTAGCGGGCATGATCGTCATGACGAAGAAGGAGATGCCGGCGGGCATGATCGGTATGGAGACGGAGATGGCGACGGGCATGATCATGATCATGAAGAAGGAGAAGATGCGAACACACAAACGCTGCTAACTTCGGTCTTGCAGGACCCTCATGTTCAAGAACTGCTCCTCAAGGAGATGAGCAACGACAAAGCTGCAGCCAGAGAGAAAGCCAAGCTGGCCCAAATGGAGGTAGACAGGATGACTCCATTGTATCGTGGGTGTCGCCCCGAGGATGAAAGCCGAACACAAATGGACCGATGTGAGCTTCAACACGAACATGAAATACTGGCACGACCAACTTCCTAAGGGGAACACATTGCCAACAAGTATCGAGGAGGCCAAGAAAATCGTGTGCCCTCTCGACCTACCTCACATTAAATACCACATATGCATCAATGATTGCATACTTTATCGGAACGAGTACGTGGATAGAACCACATGTCTGGTGTGTGGCCAAGGACGGTACAAGAGAGGGAACAAGAAAGTTCCTCGAAAAGTGGTATGGTACTTTCCTATCACCCCTCGTCTGCAACGATATTTCGTAGATCCTAAGGAAGCAAAGCTCATGCAATGGCACGCGGAAAGAGAGAAACCCGAAGATGATCCAGAGAAGGGCAAGATCCTGACACACCCTTCAGACGCTAGCCAGTGGAATGCATTAGACATCGAGTTCAAAGAGTTCGGGGGCGATGCAAGGAACGTCAGGCTGGGTATGAGCACCGATGGACTCAATCCTTTTGGAAACCAGAGTAGCATGCATAGCACCTGGCTCGTGTTTGTATGGCCATACAACCTCCCCCCGTGGCTATGCACAAAGCAAAGGTATGTACACATGAGCATTCTTATTCAGGGGCCGAAACAACCAGGTATCGATATGCATCTTTATCTCGGGCTATTGAGAGAGGATTTCGCCAGCTTGTGGGGGACGCCGGCCCGTACGTGGGACGCCTACACTAAAGAATATTTCCATCTGAGAGCCGCGTTGCTCACGACCGTGCAGGACTATCCTGGTTACGCATATGTATCGTCCCAGGCGAACCATGGACACAATGCATGCGTCAAGTGCATGGATGAGACACCGCATCTCCAGCTACCAAGGGATCCTGGGTCTTCGAAAACCGTGTTCCAAGGTACTCGAAAGTGGCTCCGCATGGATCACCCATGGATAAAACGTGGTGACCTGTTCAATGGTAAGGACGAGCTTGAAAGAGCCCCGCGTCTGAGGAGCGGCGAAGAAATCGAGGAGCTTTTGAATAATTGGGTAGATTGCCCTGCGCCTGGAAAAAAACGACTAAGGACAAAGCCGCTGCTGGGTGTATGGAAAGCAAGGTCTGTTTTCTGGGACCTGCCGTATTGGAAGGTCCTTCACACTCCCCATAGCCTCAATGTAATGCACATCATGAAGAACGTTACCGAGAGTATGCTTGGCACTCTACTGAACATGCCGGAGAGGACCAAGGATGGGCCGAAAGAAAGAAAGGACCTTAAATTGCTTGGCATAAAGAAAGATCTTCAGTACCCTAATAGTGATGATGATGATCAGACGGAAGGGACTCAAGGTCGCCGCAAAAGAGTTAAGAAGAATGAGGTGGTGCTTCGCGCTGCCTGCTTCACTCTGAGTCTGGAGGAGCTCGAGCAGTTTTTCAGCTGCCTCTTAGGAGTGAAAGTTCCTCACGGTTACTCGGGGAAGATAAGGAGATATCTAGACGTGGCGAAGAAGAGGTTCAGCGGTATGAAGTCTCACTACTGTCACGTGATGATGACGCAGATACTCCCCGTTGCGATCCGTGGGATAATGGGCGAGCATGTCTGTGAGACGTTGTTTAGCCTCTGTAACTTTTTTGATGTCATATCTAGGAAGTCAATCAGTGTGAAGCAGCTCGACAGGCTACAGGAAGAGATCGTGATGATACTATGTGAGCTTGAGATTTACTTCCCGCCCGGATTCTTCGAAATCATGGTGCATTTGCTTGTACATGTCGTGGACGACATCATCTAGCTCGGGCCGACATTCCTGCACAACATGATGTCGTTTGAAAGGCTAAACGGTGTCATCAAAGGATTCGTTCGCAACAGGTCTCGTCCAGATGGAAGCATAGCCAAGGGCTTTTTGATCTACGAGTGCATCTCCTTCTGCCAGAATTATCTAACCACTGAGAACGAGGATGTTGGAATACCCACAAAGAAGCACCTCGGCAGGCTCGGTGGATATGGTCACCGCGAGGGCTGCGGCTCACTACATGTTGACATTGATGGTTGACGCACTGATTTTTAAAGGGCACACCGAGTCGTGCTACAACACATTGAAGTGGTTGGCCCTTGGGTCGAAGAGCACAACAGCTTAATCGAGCAGGAGTACGTCGACCAGGGCCGGTCGAGGAAGAAGGGAGACGTAACCAAAGAGCACAACTCCAGCTTCACGGGTTGGTTCAAGAAAAGGCAACTGGACAATCCCCCATAGACGCCTTCTACGGAAGATCAAAAACTCATATTCTCCTTGTCGCAGGGCCCAGGGCACAATCTAAGGACCTATCAGTCATATGACATAAACGGTTATAGATTCTACACGGAGGAAAAGGACAAGAATAGTGAATATCAAAACTCAGGAGTAACTATGTTATCCTTTGCTGATGATGAGACTACTGTGATGGAAAGATTCTACGAAAGGATCGAGGAGATATGGGAGCTCGACTACTGTGGAGAGATCGTACCGATGTTCCGTGTTAGATGGGCCAAGAACGTGGAAAAAGAAGGCCGCTATTTCACCACAATGGTTATACCAGATGCCAAATTAACGAAGAACGCCTCCGCAAAAAATGAGCCTTGGGTACTCGCTAGCCAAGTTGATCAATGCTTTTTTATTACCGAACTGTCAAAGCCCAACCGTGTTGTAGTTAGGACGGGCAAGAGGAGCATCATCGGAATGGAAGGAGCCGCCAACAAGCAAAACTTCGACAAAAACGGCGACCCGAAGATCGAAGAGGAATTCGACAAGTACTTCGACATGCCTAGTACTACTAAAGTAAGAAGGAAGAAATCTCAAAGTGCACGGGCTAAAGTATTCAACCACGGCGAAAAAGGGCAAAAAGATTGTGAAGAGACACTAGCAATTATGTGACTTTTTGGTGTATTATTTCGTGTGGGTATAATGTGATATTAGTGTGGGTATTAGTTAGAGACTAAAACATATAATGTGATATTCGACAAATTCACATTTATGTGTGCATATATATATATATGATTCGGGAGGTTTTTTTGAATAAATATGCATGTGTATGTGCTTGATTTTAAATATATTTGTAACATATCATTTTTAAATAAAGAAAAAAAATTGACCCAACCAGGATTCGAACCTGGCTAACACAGGTCTCTGAATATGCATCATAACCACTAGGCTAGTGTGTGTTTGCTGTCTAAGTACAACCTAGCGCCATTTATTTGGCTAAGTGCCAAGGTTCTGTGGCGCATTACTGCGTAATGCGCCACAGAAGTTTTAGCTTATGTGGTGCATTTCGGAGTAATGTGCCACAGAACCTTGGCACTTAGCCAAAACGGCTCGCCCCTTCTCCTTTTCCCCTTCCACTTTCTTTTCCCTAATCTATCGTGCTGCCGACAGAACCCTAGCTCTCGCCCGCCCCCGTCAGAGCCCACCCCCATCGCTGGAGCCCTACAGCCACCGCCGTGTCGGAGCCCTAGCACCGCCCGACGAACCCGTATGTGGAGGACAGTCCTGCAGCATGGAGGAGGAGCCACCGGAGCCCGTCCGCAACAGAAGGAGGAGGAGAAGGGGACACCTCACCGAAGCCCCGCCACCGCCTCGCCGGAGCACCGCAGCACCTCGTCGTCGTCGACCACCGCAACAGCAGTACACACGTACGGTTCATCCCCCCTCTTGTTTGCTGTCACTACACAAGGAGCAGCCTACTGTCTACCTGCTTTGCCCCCACCCCCACCCCCCTCTGAACCCTAGATAGTGCAATCAGTGGGATATCAAGTTCTTGTCTGCGGCCCTAGCTGATGCTCCAAATTGTTCGTTGGAGGTAGTTCTCTTACACATCTTGGTCAGTTTCTGCTCAAATCGTTTGATGTTTATACACAAATCTCTTCTGTCTCTGAGTACTAGACTAGACTGAACCACCCTGCCTCTAATTTACATTTTGACGGTGAAATTCTTGCAAGTACTGCCTCCAGTTTTATCTTGACTGATAGGAAGAATCTGTGAGAATTAATTCTAGTTTCAGTGCTAGTCTTGCAAATTGTTTGATCTTTGTACCCGAATCTCTTCTGTCTTTGAGTAGTAGATTATGAACCATCCTACCTCTGATTGCAATATTTTGGTGAAATTTTTGCAAATACTGCCAACAGTTTTAACTGAATATCAGGCAAAATCTGTGTGAATTAATTCTAGTTTCAGTGCTAGATTAGACACATTGACATGGTTCAGGATTTGTTGATGGCCTATTATTTGTTCCACTGACTTGAGTTGCAGGCCTTTATACTCCTGCTGCTTAGGATGTTTTGGTCTCATTTTCTTTGATGCTGTACCCGAATCTCTTTTCTGTTTGAGATGGGATGGGCTTCCTGTTGAATATGGTTGTTTGCGATCCTACTTAGAAGATGATTTTTATTCTAGCTTGTGAACTATCTGGCTTGAAGAATCTCTGAATCATTCTGGTTTCATGCTAGATTCTTCCTGATGCCCTGGTCATAGGCAGGGTAGATACGGGCAGCATGACCGAATATTTCCATCAAAGGAATCCAAGGTTGTATTAATGTTCCTATCATTGGAGTTTAAATATTACTGTAGTAATAAAGAAAATATGACTGTACTTGTATATCATAAGAAAATATGACTGTACTAGTTGGTATTTGATATCACTGTTAGACCAGTTGGCATTGCTGTAGCTTATCTATGTTAGACCACTGAGATGGAGCACTATAGAATTCTGTTTATGATCATACTATTCTGTTCTTGTATGAGAAATACTAGTTAATATCTTCTTTTGCAAGAAATCTGACATTTTACTCCTCAAAAATTAAAAGTGTGCTTTTTTAGTCATTTATATCAAAGATGTAGATGCTGGGATTATATGATGCTGGGATTATATGGTACTATATGGTGTTATTTGATTCAATGGGGTTGTGGATGCGGGCTGTGAATGGGGTTGTGGATGGGGCTATTTTCTTGTGTGTGAGTGTTGCAGGGATTTCATTTGAGTTGCCCATTTCTCCCGAAGTGTCGATTCACTTCTGTTTCGGTTGAGAAATGGGCACTCCTAGGTCAAAAAATTAGCAAAGGTCATGCCGAATTTTTTGGCCGAGATTTGTGCTAACTTTTTGCCTCTTTTAAATAGAGTAGTGCAAACATGTCGGGCAACAAGGAGTCTGGCCCTTCTAAGCACATGATCAGCGTCGAAGAACAAGCTAGACAGGCCAACCAGTCATTCTGGCGGGGGTCCCAACAGGAGGAGGAGGAGGAGGAGTCGATGAGGATGACACCACCACCGGAGGAGGAGGCGACAGTCACCAGAGCTGCTGGGGCCAATGAGGGCGGAGATCCTGATTACGAGGGGGACGAAGACGACTACGATGGAACTAGTGAAGGCGGTGGCGAAGAGGATGACACTACCGATGGCAGCGCCCACACCGATGGCGGCGAGCGCACGGATGGCGGTAGCGGCAACCCGGTCGCTTCTCAGAAGAAGAAGAAGGAACATAAGGAGCGGAAGGTGCTAGTGCTCACCACTGTTTGCGATGAGTTCACTGAGGTCACAGAAAGTGGCCAACCCATTGCGCCAGAGGCAATTGCTAAAGGGGACGGCCTGCAACTTAGGTGCATCGTCCGGGAAAGCATGTCGATCAACACGAAGTACATCAGACATGCTGACCATGCAGCTTTGGTTGATAACCTCCTTAAAAAGCTTCACAAGCGATACAGATTCCCAGAGCGGTTTAGAAACCTCGAGAGAAAGAACCCGGTGAACAAACTAGCCCTCACAAAGATGAGCAACGCCTTGAGCAGCTGGAAAACCCGGGTGAAGAATACCATTGACAAAGCTGAAAGCTAGGAGGTTAATAGTAAGAAAAATCCGATGCTCGACGAAGAGGAGGTTAGGATATTCAAGGAGGATATAGCTACCGCTGACGCTATAAAATGGACTCAATGGGGAAGGAGTATGCGGGAACAGAACATAGGTAACCACCGCCTTGGAAGCGGTGGTTACAGGGGGAAACGGGCCATTTGGGACAAGGAGGACATCGAGCTTGAACGCCTTGGTAAAGACAACCTTTGGATTAAAATCACGGACTTGCAGCTTAGGTAATTTGTTCAGGCCCGCTACTACCTGGACAAGGAAACAGGGGAGTTCATCACCGACAATCCGGAGGTGAAGGCATTCAAGAAGAAGACGGTAAGTAATTTATCCCCGATCTCAAGTCTATTGCATTCTAATTAAGATAATGAAGTCAAGAATCTAAATGGGTTCACCTTTCCTTGTCTCTGCAGGAGGATGAACTGAACGCTACTGCCACAGAGTCGTCCCATGATTCGACGGAGCCGTGGGACACGGTTTTCAACAGGGCGACCAATGCTTACAAGAAGAGGGACAAGGGGTTGCCGCTGTCCTCAGCTGGCCGTGTGTCTGGCTTCGGTACAAGCATGAAGTTCAAGGAGTACTACAAAGAGGACGCCAAGAAAAGAAGGGAGAGGAAGAACCAGGATAAAGTCGCTGTTGCAGAGCTGAAGATGAAGGTGCAGACACTGGAGGAGAAGGCGGTGGACGAGAAAATGGTGAACAAGTTAGTGGAAGAGAAGCTCCGCTCGATGATCCCCCCTGAATTTTTCGAGGGACTTACTGCTTGGAATGCGGGAGGTCGACAGGGGCCGATACATCTGCCCAGCTTAAGCGGCAGCATCTCGGGCATCAATGTTACCGTGTCGCCGGACCTGGTGACCCCGCTAGCCGTCAACGTCGGGACGCAGCCGCTCGATTTGGTCACACCGACGCCCCCTCCCGCCAAAGATACCAATAAGGCGCAGCCGACGGCGGTGGTGCTTCGTGAGGCACCCGAGCGGGAGATTGCAGATGATTATAGGCAGGCCGCCGACATCGGCCGTGTCTCTACATTAGCCGAGATCCACGCCATCACCAAGGTAAGTAATTAGTTAGTGCACGTCATCTCCTTTATGCCTTTGATGCATGACTGCTGCCATCTCATGACGCCCAACAACATGTTTTTGCCTCAGGACACTTCTTGCGTACTCCTGCTTAAAGATGTCGGCGGTGAGTTGAAGGATGTTGCCAAGGGCACTCTTATACAATCGGCGAGCCGCACGATGCACAACAATCCAATGGATGATGACGTGATGAGGGTCAGGTTGGCTCGGGTGTTGCCAGGGTGCGATGACATGGACCCCCCTTTCAACCTCAGGGAGCCGACGAACACAAGACCCTTGGGGAATGCTACAACTGGCCCTTGACATGGCCGAAGACCCAGATTCGTCTTGCGGGGGGAGCACCGGCGCCACCTCTCGATGGATCATCGCCCGGCCACCACCTCGGAAGCCAGTAGCCGCTGTCGTCGCCACCACCAGCCGTCACCATCAACTCTTGGCAGCGTGTTCTCCGCCACATGGCAAAGACGTTGTGCCGCAACCGCCGTCGCCTCCGCTACCACCACCACATGATGGAACCCATGAAGATGATGATGAATTGGTCAACGTTGACGACTTCATCAACACCGACGCCGCCAAAGGATTGTATATGCCTTCTATGGATGAAGAACCCTCGTAGCTCGCGACGACCATCAAGCTGGTTGGCCCAATACATGCATGCAGCGCCTGGTCTTCCATGGTCTTTCTCAAGAGACGCCTCCGGGCGTCGATCCACCACAAGAGAAACCGGGATTGGTTTTCAGCCCCAACGCACTCCGAAAGGCGACTGATGAGTAGATGGCAGTGGCTGACACTATTGTGAAGAAGAAGCACTACAGGAAGAGAGGTAATAATAATAAGAAGGGTGCGAGCCAGCCTCTTCCGAAGAGGACCGGGGTCAGGATGCCGTCGTCATACCATCCACACAATTTGGCTTTCCCCGAGTGCATGTAGCTGGTGATCCGATATTGAGTCCATATATGATCCACATTGCGGTTGGAGCCATGTTAACTTTGCACGAGGGTGTTAAGACACTAGAGGCCCTCCTTCTTAAAGACGAAGATCCAAATTACCCGGTTTTCACGGCCAAGGTGCCATTGGACGTGGGCTTCGTCGATGAACTCCCCGCGAATATATTCTTCATAGCGTTCAAGGACATATTCAAGTTGTTTCTCACGAAACTGCTAGACTATAACTTGGTCCGCCTATACGCGCTCAATCTAGCGCTCACGATCAAGAGAGAAAGTACCCGGAAATCGCGATAGTGGATCCCTACATGCGGGACAACCAGTTGGTCAAAGGATCAGAGACACGGACCAAGGCGACGGCGTACCTCGAGAAGTTCATGGTGGACAACAAGAGGAAGGGCACACTTCTTTTGCCTTTCTTTCCTGAGTAAGTACACACACTCGCTCATCGCCACCATAACTTATGCATTTCTTACAGATTTCTTCCTTTGCTCTTTTTCCAACATTCCGTTCCAATTGTGTTGCGCAGAGACAAATATTGCACACTCATCGTCCTTGCCCCGAGGTATTCGCTAGCCATGTATTTCGACTCGGGGAGTTTGACGAAGAAGAAAGACTACACCAGAATAAGGGGTGTTCTCGATGAGGCCCTCGAGGGCTACACCAAGAAGGGATGCACCTTCGTAGATAAGGGGGAATGTATCAAGGATGGCAAACACGTGTTCAAGCATGTGCTCGACTTCCCCTGTGTCAAGCAGTCGACTACTGGTGCCAAGGAGGCCTTCTACGTCCTCCATCACCTTAAAGGCTATGTCCAGGATTGCCAGAACCTAACGCTGCCATCTAGTCTCCAAGGATGGGCCGAAACTTTGGAGAAAATCGACCATGCTGATCTTAGAGAAGACTTCCATCGCACTCAGATGAAGTTGTCGCAAATCATCATTGAAGATGTCAACACAAGGGGCGGTCCCCTACAACAAGCCAGAGGGTTGAGTAAGAGGGAGATCGAAGAACGCCTCCGTAAGCAGGGTGACACAAGGACGTGGATGACGAAAGAGGGCTATCTACCATTCCTGGAGCCGGGCAAGAAGAGGAAGTCTTCATCATGATCGATGTGTGCCTCTAGCATGATCCAGTGTGTGTATATTCTTGATGGACGCGTGCTGTATTAGTGTGTGTGTCATAAACTTTACTATCTCGTGGTCGAAATGGTCATTGTTGTTAGACTTAAACTACCTTGTGGTCGTGTTGTCGTTGAACTTATTGCTTCTATGATGATCTAACTTTTAGGTCTATGGATCATTTTTTTAATATTCTGTGAACATATATATATATATGGATGTGAACCCTTTATTCATTCTTTTCGTTGTATTTTTACTAATATGCCTTGTCGTCTATAGAGATGGCGACGAGGTGGTATGTGGTGTACATGGTAGGGTTCCAGGAGTCTACGAGGAGTGGGAGGATTGCCACAAACAAGTGAACAAGTTCAGCGGCAACATCTACAAAGGATACGCGACTAGAGAGGAGGCGATAGCCAAGTGGAGGAACCACTTGTGGAAGAAGAACCGGATGAAGATATTGGTCGGGCTAATGCTCTTGCTCACCATTATCACAGCTGTATTCTATTTGATCCTAGTGTAGGCGGCGGTGGCCACTTCATATTTGTAACGTGAGCTGATATGAACTTTGTATTCAGCGCTTGTGTAAAAATTTGGCACTTGACACTATATATGTATCTCGATCGGGCTCTAAGTGTTTGTATTATATATATATGTCACTTTTCATGCATCTACTACTTGTGCAATGTATTTTATACTCATCTGGATAAATACTGTATAAATCCTGTATAAATACCTGATTATACACCAGGAAAGTATTTTACTTTGAATACGTGTTACGCAATCAGTGGCGCATATAATTATATAGTTAGTGGCGCATGGCTTTTCTGTGGCGCATATGTGTAAATGTGCCACAGAAGTTATTCCTGTGGCGCATACGAAGAAATGCGCCACAGAAGTCTAGGACTTCTGTGGCGCATATCTATATGCACCACAGGAAGCAGATATCAGTGGCGAGATAATAGTGGCGACTAGGATATGCGCCACAGAAGATGTAATTACATGCGCCACAGAAGAGTTGTTTCCTTGTAGTGCAAGTCGAACCCGCTGGCGGCGCTGGCGGTCTTGCCGCAATTTCTGCAACGTCCACACCAGGCCTATGTAGTCACACCAACGACAAAGCAGCCTTGGCACCCGCCACCAACTGTTGCCGTACACACTCGCGGACTGCACTCAAGTCCTGGAATTCGGCAAGGAGACCCAGCAGGCTTGACGGGATGACGTCCAGCGGGAACATCGTCCGATAAATATTCTTCAGGCACGACTGCGACTTCTTCAGGAAGTGAAGCACCCGTGACGCACGATCCTGCAGGGTTGCCAGTGCGATTGCGCGATCATGATCTACCCAGAAGTATCTACTCGCCTGAAGGTGCTCCTGGGTTAGATCATTCATGCGAATGACAATCTTATCTTTCTCATCCTACGGATGGCGCGCACTGACGACTATACCAAACAAAGGCAAAAGCATGAAGACCAGGAACTACTGCGAGTGACTACAAGGAAAAGATAAGGAGGAAGAAAACTAACAGTTGAATTGGTCACCCAGCTGCATCACTTCCCCTAACAGATATTGTTCTCGGGCGGCGGCCTTCTCCGCCTTCGACTTCCATACATCCGCATTACTGTGGAGTACGGGCAATTCACGCTCCAACTGCTTCACGCGGTCACGGAGTCGCGAGAGCAGAGACAGCTCATCCACCCTTGAGCGTGACGGCGTCAAAGTGTCATCAAGAGGTGGCGAATCCTGAGGTTCCCTCAACGGATCACTCGATGTGCCCTATCACAAGTCAAGCAAGGGACAATAAGAAGACTAAGGCGAGACATAGACAAAAGACTCGAGCGCATTCAAGATTAACAAAAGTATCAGCAGATACACTCGCCAACGGGCATGTTCTTGACAAAAGACAAACTATATAACTATTACACGATGCGACTACTGAGGAGCGATTGGCTTCTTTGACTTCGAATTTGGTTTTGGGGGCCTCATCGAGTCAGTGGCAGTGTCAGATGCCACAGACTTCCCATCGGCCCCTGATGTCGCCGCCTTCGCCGCTTTCTTGGCTCGCTGAAGCTCCTCAGAGTACTTCGCAACTGTGTTGATCAGCTGCGGGCCGTACTTGCCACAAGCAGTCACAATTGGAGCCAAGACTACCTGCTGACCATCAGCGCTGATAGGCATCGCCTTGGAAACCGCTGCAGGATCAACTTCGACTCCATGGGCTTGAACCATTGCGAGTGACATCGACGCGCCAGCCTCACGGAGCGAGTTCTTGAAGCTTGCAGGGATGCCCCCAGCAAGGGACTCCACCAGCTTGTTTATATTCTCGATCAACTCAGCCTTGGGCGCCAGCTCTTCCCGGAGGCGACCGAGCACGCCCTTGGCCTTGGAGAGCGTCCCCTAAACGGCAGCGCTGTGATCCTCGACTGCCGAAATGGCACCCGCCAAGGCATCGTCATGGCAGAGCGCTTGAGGGTCGAAGCTCAAAACGCTGGCATCTACATAAAACCCAAGCATGGGCATGAAATTCAACACAAATGACAAATTCGAAAGAAGAAAACAATGAAAACCCAGACAAGGGAATACCTGAGAGAGACTTGGCAATCGAGAAAAGTTGTTCCTCGAACAATTTCTCTCTAGCCACGATGGAGGCGCGCAGATCCTCTTCGCGTTTCCGCGACTCGTCACATGCTGTGATTGCCTCATCGCGACTCTTTACCGCTGCGGCAAGCACCTTCTCAAGGGAAGCGGCGTCGCAAAGGAGTGCGTTATGCTCAGCTCTGAAACAAACCAAGATAGGCTATCAGCCGGAGATATCACAAGGAGGACAAAGAAGAAGCAAGACACTTACTTTCAACTACACGATGGCGATTATCCAGCATTGCATGCTGGCGACCCATCGCAAGAACTTGCTCCGCTAAGCGAGTGGCTTCCTTCACAATAAGCTGTGACAGGAGAAAAACAGCAAAAGATAAGCAGACGATAGAAGATGATACATTCGACTGCAAAAAATAGAGGAAACAAATGCTACACATACATGATCCCCCAATGACTCCGAAGTCGATGGACGCGCAGTCGTCCGGATAACCATCTCGTGCTCCACATTGTGCGGAGAACTTGATGAATTATGGCCGGAGTGGGCCGCCAATGGGGGAGAAGGAGTGCGCTCCGCCATCTTCTTGGCCTTGGAGGTTGCGACTCCAGATTCCTTCACAAATTCGACATCGCTAGAAGACGACAACGTCGGCTGACTGCAGGGCGAAAACCAACATCAAGGGAGCGCAACTCCAAAGAAGAACTAAAAAAGAAGATTCGTATACTTACCAATCAAACTTGTCAAAATCAAAGGTTTGATCCCCCGACTCTGACGATGACTCCTTCGGTAGCCGCATCTTCTTGCGGGAAGATGGCGCCACAACACTCACAGGAACGGCAGGTATCGGCGACGCAGCACCCATAGCCGCACCTCCCGAATTCGAAGGAGAAGATGCATCCGAACCCTCACTGTGCGAATGCTTGCGAGTGTGTGGACCACTCGACTCGGGGGCTTCCTCCTCCACATCAGATGGGATGGTCAACTCCGACTCGTCCTCTTCCAAGGCTTCATGAGGGATAACCCCCTCAGGGAGAGGGGGCATACAAGGCGATACCGCCCAATCCTGCATACCGTAAACAATTTAGCACAAAGTCAAGAAACAGCAAAACAACATTCGACAAACAAAGCTACTACGTAACACAACTGTACCTCAGGAGGAGGGTTAGCAGCATCGAACGGAGGAACGTCTGGATCATTAGGAAGCACATCATTGGCGGTGCACTTGGTGACCAATCAAACCCTTTTATCTACCTCACTTGCGGAAATGCCATCGGCAGATACGCGAGTGACATCGTCCGCGCCAGCCCACTGGAACATAGGGTGAACTCTGGCCTGCAAGGGCTGGACGTGGCAGCGCAACCATGTGTGAATGGGGGTGCATCCTCCCTCCTCTTTGCCCGTGCGACTCTCGAGGTCGCAAACACGCTCGTATAGCACATCTGTCTCCGCAGACTCGCCTCCTATTGCATGGCGTCGCGGGATCAAAGGGCGCAAGTCCGAAGTGGTCTCTGTCGGCCTTCAGGTCGCGGATGTAAAACCACTTGTCCCTCCACCTTTGGACGGACGCGGTGAGTTTGATATCAAAATATGTGGCGGAAGAGTCAACGTGGATACTGCAGCCACCTACATCGTAGACTATGGAGCCAGACGCCGATTGGCGCTTCAGCTTGAAGAGGCGCTTGAAGAGACCGAAGTGCGGCTCGATTCTGAGCCGGCACTCGCAAAGACTAATGTAGCAAGCTACATGGAGGATGGAGTTTGGGGACAGCTGATGGAGCTAGAGCCCGTAAAAACAGAGAAGGCCCCTGAAGAAAGAATGCAGGGGCAACGGGAGACCGCGGATGATGAACACTAGGAACATCACCCAAAAGCCAACAGGAGGAGAGGGGATTACCTCACTGCCAGGGATGCGTGCGTCCGCGACTGCGGAAGACAAAACTTCGTCCTGGCGTAGAATACGAAGCTCTGAAGACTTTATCACGGATGCACGCCACGCACCATTGGTGACGCGAGTGCCCATGCCTTTCTTTTTCTAGGCGGCGGCAGTGCTGGTGCCCGCAGTGGCGGAGCCACCCTTCTTCTTCGTAGAAACCGCGACAGCGGTGGAATCGGCCGCGGCACCTCCTTTCTTCTTCCCCATTCCGCGGCGGCGGTGTGACCGGAGGAAGTAGCTGGGAAATACGCGGAGCTGGTCCAGCGCCACGAAGGAGAGGAGAGCAAAGAAGCAGAGGAGCAGCAACAATGGCAACGGAGGCAAAGGCAGAAAAGAAGCAGATGTGAAAATTATCGTCGCTGCATCGCTACTTAACCTCCTAGAAGATGCAATCTAACTGCCAGGAAAAACCCTACCAGACACGTGGCGTTCATCACGCTCTACGCATGGAGAACCTGAAACGCGAACCGTCCCCCACTACGCATGGAAATCGAGGAGGCATAGTTAAAACAGAGATTACGCATGCCCGGTCAAATCAGCGTCAGGAAATGGGACCCACCGCTCGGCACGTCCTGTCAAACTCACTCACGCGGGCAACTGAGGTC
The DNA here is from genome assembly GCA_910589775.1 of Avena eriantha. NCBI lineage: Eukaryota > Viridiplantae > Streptophyta > Magnoliopsida > Poales > Poaceae > Avena > Avena eriantha. The sequence goes on from OU342746.1 coordinate 239,790,212, forward strand.
ATCATATCATCATCACTGACGTCATCCAAAACTACGCAGCAGAAGACTTCGACTACTTTAGTCCTTGCTCGAGTCTTCGACTCCACCAAGCACTCGAGGGCTAGTCCCATAGGGAGCGCTGGTCGCGCACCCTACGATTTTTCTTTCTCTTTTTACAGGAACAGGCTAAATCAAAGCAAACCCAACCACTCGAATCCGTGATTCGATTATGGACATGGGTTACTCCCATAGGGAGTGCCGGAAACAAATTCGACTGAAACAAGCAACAAAAGACGACCGTAGTCGCAAAAGTTCTTTAGTCCCTACTTGAGTCTTCGACTCAACTAGGCACTCGGGGGCTACTCCCATAGGGAGCGCTGGTCGTGCACCCAATGGTTATTTGTACAATGTACTATGTTGATAACATCCACACACGAAGCTTATGGCGACACCGCCTCGTATTTTTCCTACAAAGAGACTGCGTCTCCTGGATCACCCGAATCGTTTCCGCGATGACAAAAATTTGGATGCCGCGCTTACAACGTGAAGATAAGACCTAAATAAGGCCTGGCAACGCATTTGCTGCGCACTACCAGAAATATATCTGTTCCTACAGGTGCGATGAACATGCCTTGACGGACGCGTCGAGTGCTCACACCCATATACTGGAATTCGACTCATGTAAGACCTCCGCGGCTTGAGTCGAATTACACCAGCACTTTTCCGGATTCGAGTACGGGGACTCGAGTTCGAGTAGATTGCGTTGTTTCACCCTAAGGTAGGTAACTGATACCGATACATCGGTTAAATTAGGCACGCACATCAACAATCCCTATGACACAACCAAAGCAGTCAAAAAAACATACTCATTCATGCACTCGAAAGGCTTCATAAAGTCTCCAATCGAATATGCGATTCCACTGGACACTCGGGGGCTACTGACATGGGTATACCCTACAGTTACTCGAGCTTGGTATATACGGTCTGAATACAGCAGAGGCCCACGGTGTTGCCAAGGCCCAAATGAAGCGCTCGAGTAACCTACGGACTCTCAATTGCTTGAAGAATAAGAAGAAGCTAAAGATAGAAAGTTCAAAGGGAAAAACCCTAACCTGTAACCGACTTGACCTGCTACCCGAGACCTAGCCTATCTATATAAAGGCTAGGAGGGGTGGCGAGGAGGAAACACGCAACCCTAGTTTCCACAATCCTCGCCAGATTGCATCTGCGCACCATTGTAATCCTCGATTCCTTCAATAATTCCACGAGCAGACAAGCAGGAGTAGGGACCTCTACAAGGCCTGAACCTGGGTAAATCTTTGAGTCCCCTGTGTGCTTGTTTGCTAGCCGATAGATGTCTCCAGCGCTCCCTCCTTCTCCAAAACCCAAGTCCATAACAACGGGCATTGATGAGTTAAACCCTCGTCAGTACCCTTAAGTGCATTTCCCCACGGCTCGGGAATGGCACAGACATGATCTCCATCAATGATTAGTAGCAGGACCAGGATGCCCATAATGACCCCTGTGCATTCCACGATGATAATGTCGTTTGAAACATAAATGTCGTTTCCCATTCCCTTTGCCATTTGATACCTAGTTCACCTGAGATTTGATCTACGGTATCTCCATTCCTTTGTTCGATCTTGTTACCGATGAACTTGTTTTCTCGTTCCCATGTCGTTGCATTCTGTGACCTATTCACACACTTGCAAGCTCGTTAATGCAGCGTCACCGAGATGGCCATAATGTATTTGTCCGTTACATGGATGGGCAAATCCTGGTATTGATATGTACTCCTCTACACGCCGCTTTGGGAAACCTGAGTGGCACCTTTTTGATCATGCAGTCATGGAATGATACTTGATAACCATCTAAGCTACCTCCAGAACAGTGATTTGCATTATCTCACAGTCTAAGGATTAGGTTGCGAGATTTCCTTAGTTTGTCATTAATGGTGAACTTTGTAACTAGATCTCATTATGATACAACTTGTTGGGTTGTTTGTTTGTCACATCATTCAACTAATGACATGACCTAATTGTCAACTGGCATAAATGCCCATGATCTTGAAACCCTAGATCATCATCATGACCAATGAACTAGTTCGCTAGAGGTAACTAGAGACTTGGTTTGTTTACATACCACACGTGTATTAACGTTTCGTATTAATATAGTTATAGATAGTATGAAACTATTATGAACTTTTTTTGAGGTGAAACAGTAGGGAAAATCCCCACTGCAATTTTTATTATTATATATGAGTATGTTACAGGCGAAATGATCTAAGGTAGATCATAAACAGTTACAACTAACTTGTTCTAAAATGAGACAATCTATCCTATCCCTGGTCTAATTGCTGACTGAGCCAGGCTTTGAATTTCTCTTTGTATTTTCCTTTGATTCTGAATTGTATCCATCTCATTTCTTGGTAGAAAATAAAACCTATTTATTATTTGCCTATAGGCCATATCTCCTCCAGAATTATTTGGAACATGTGAACCATGCCTTATGGGCAAGATGGCTAGAACTCCGTTCTTCGGAACATTGGAACGTGCGACTGACTTGTTGAAAATAATACATACCGATGTATGCGGTCCAATGAGTGTGTCGGCACATGGCGGATATCGTTATTTTGTAATCTTCATGGATGATTTAAGTAGATATGGGTATATTTACTTAATGAATCACAAGTCTGAAACATTTGAAAAGTTCAAATAATTCCAGAGTGAAGTAGAAAATCATCGTAGACGTAAGATCAAGTTTCTATGATCCGGTCGTTGAGGAGAATACCTTAGTTATGAGTTTGGCACACACATAAGACAAAGTGGAATTGTTTCACAACTTACTCCCATCGGAACACCACAACGTAATGGTGTATCCGAACGTCGTAATCGAACCTTATTGGATATGGTACGATCTATGATGTCCCTTATAGATTTGTCATTGTCATTTTGGGGTCATGCATTAGAGACTGTTGCATTCACTTCAAATAGAGCACCATCAAAATTTGTTGAAACGACACCGTATGAATTATGGTTTGGTAACAAACCTAAGCTGTCATTTCTAAAAGTTTGGGGATGCGATGCTTATGTGAAGAAACTTCAACCTGATAAGCTCGGACCCAAAGCGGAAAATGCATCTTCATAGGATACCCAAAAGAAACAAGTGGGTACACCTTCTATCACCGATCCGAAGGCAAAGTGTTTATCACCAAGAATGGATCCTTTCTAAAAAAGAGTTTCTCCTGAAAGGTGTGAGTAGTAGGAAGGTAGAACTCGACGAGGTTATTGAACCTTCTCTTCTAGAAGTGGCAAGTAGCACAGTGCCTGAATCTGTTCCAGTGTTGACTCCACCCATGGAAGAAGGAAATGGTGATGAGGTACCCAGCCCTCCTCATGAAACTCCAAGAGAGAGTACTACCGAACGTCGTAGGTCAGGCAGGATACATACAGCTCCGGAACTGTACGATGATCCAATCCTCAATTTCATGATAGATGGAAGTGATGACCCTATGACGTATGATGAAGCAATGATGAGCCCAAATTCCAACAAATGGCTAGAATCCATGCAATCCGAGATGGAATCCATGTATGATAACCAAGTTTGGACTTTTGGTAGACTTACCTCATGACCGAAAAGCCGTTGAGAATAAATGGATTTTCAAAAAGAAAACGGACGTTGACGGTAATGTGACCGTCTATAAAACTCGACTTGTTGCGAAAGGGTTCCGCCAAATTCAAGGAGTTGACTACGATGAAACTTTCTCACAGATAGCGATGCTAAAGTCTTTTAGGATTATGTTAGCAATTGCTGCATTTTTCGATTATGAAGTCTTAGCAGATGGATGTCAAGACAACGTTCCTTAATGGAAACACTGAGGAAGAGTTGTATATGATACAACCAAAAGGTTTTGTCGATCCTAAGGATGCTAACAAGGTATGCAAACTTCAACAATCCATTTATGGGATGAAGCAAGCATCCCGAAGTTGGAATCTCCGATTTAATGAAGTAATCAAAGGTTTTGGATTTATCCAAACCATCGGAGAAGATTGTATTTACAAGAAAGTGAGTGGGAGCTCTATTGTTTTTCTAATCTTGTATGTGGATGACATATTGTTGATTGAAAATGACAAAGAACTTATGAAAAGCGTAAAGGATTACTTAAATAGTAAGTTTTCAATGAAAGATCTTGGTGAAGCTGCATACATATTAGGCATCAAGATCTATAGAGATAGATCAAGACGGTTAATAGGATTGTCACAGAGTACATACCTTGACAAAAAATTTAAGATGTTCAAAATGGATGGAAGTAAGAAGGGGTTCTTATCGATGTTACAAGGAACGATTTTGAGTAAGACTCAAAGTCCAGCAATAGCAACAGATAGAGAAATAATGGACCGTGTCCTCTATGCCTCAACCATAGGTTCTCTTATGTATGCTATGTTGTGTACAAGGCCAGATGTGGCACAGGCTGTTAGTTTGACTAGCAGGTACCAATCTGATCCAGGTTCAGAACACTAGAAGGCAGTCAAGGATGTCTTTAAGTACTTAAGAAGAACTAAAGACATGTTTCTCGTATATGGAGGTGAAGAAGAGCTCGTCGCAAGGTGTTACGTCGATGCTTGCTTCGACACCGATCTGGATGACTCTAAGTCACAATCCTGATATGTATTTTTGATGAATGGTGTGTTGGAGGAGCTCGAAGCAATCAATGATTGCGAGATCTACAACGGAGGCAGAATATATCTCTACTTCGGAAGTAGTGGTGGAAGCAGTTTGGATGAAGGAGTTCATTTATGAACTAGGTGTGGTTCCAAGTGCTTTGGATCCTATGGTGATCTATTGTGACAATAATGGTGCCATAGCAAATGCTAAGGAACCAAGGTCTCACAAGAATTCCAAGCATATAAAGCGTCATTTTCACTCCATCTGAGAACATGTTCAGGATGGCGATGTAGATATTTGCAAAGTAGATATGGATCTGAATGTTGCAGATCCATTGACTAAAGCTCTCTCAAGGGCAAAACATGATCACCACCAGAACTCTATGGGTGTTATATTCATGACTATGTAAACTAGATTATTGACTCTAGTGCAAGTGGGAGACTGAAAAAATATGCCCGAGAGGCAATAATAAAGTAATTATCATGCTATTCCATGTTTATAACAGATGTTTATTTTTCATGCTAGAATTGTATTAATAAGGAAATGTTAATACATGTGTGAATTATAAACAAATAAGGTTCCTAGTAAAGACTCTCTTTATACTAGCCTATTGATTAATAGATGATCAAAGGTTTCCTGATCATGAACATTGGATGTTGTTAATAACAGGGTCATATCATTAGAGAATGATATGATGAACAGTCACACGCAGTAGATGAAGCAATACGATCACGTCATCAAGTTTAAATTGCTATTGCATTCGTAGTAACTCAATGTCCTTAGACCATGAGATCACTGATAACTATAAGTGCACAGATTGATTGTAGCTAGTTTCGAAATAAAGATATTGATCCCACAGGGAGCAGGAGATTGAAGTCTAATAACTCTTGAATTAAATACTACAATAGAAATGCTAAATAAAGTTCTAAGTGACAAGATAAAATGCGAGTATTGCATAAAAAGATGTTTCGGGGTTTTTGGTATAAGAGTAACAATAAGTAAAGTAAAACAACTAAACACAGAAAATAAGTATCGCGTATGTAAGAGAGATTGGAACTCAATAGGGAAACGCGTTCTCAGGGAGTAGCGGATACACCACTAGCATTATAAAGAGATAAGGTAAATATTATTATCATGAACATTCTCAACTAAGTATGTGTGCGAGAAACTTCGTATATGGACAAATAGGCAACAACCACTGCTCACATCATCCTCATAACCACAACAGTCAGCAATCGACATCAATCGAATTACTGCACTATTAAGGGACTTAATCCTGTAGGACGTATCCCATGACATGAATAGTGTTCCGTGAGTTTTCTCGGTTCCCAAGTTGATACGTAAGGAGTGCCAACAGTTTTATAGTCACTGTAAGTGCTAACACACCTCCGCTTACCAGCAAGTAGTTCCCTCCATCAAGTCCCCATAAGAAGCAAATATTGAGAGGTCGACTTCTCCCAACATCAAGATAAAGACAATCGAACACATGGTCACAACGATGAATATCATAATAAACTTTATCTTATTTTAATCTCATACTAGGGTTTATCCATCTCCCCAAGAACTCAAAGAGTCTCTTTGTCATACTACAATATAGTGGTGTATGCCTATTTGCTCTTTGCACATTCGCTCTTTTTCTTCTTCTTTTTCTCTTTTTAATTTTATATATGCTCACACTTTTGTTTAAGTGTTGTGCAAAGAAGCTAACCATACATTCCACTTCATGTAGGAATTCAAAGTTAAACGATCTCAGTTACCAAATTCCAACTGTATATGAAGCAGTCTTTATAGCTTGAATATTCTACCTCGTCTTGATCTCACTCTAATTTGATAGCACCTTTTTATTTTCCTTTTGTTCAAGGTTTCTTTTTCAATTTGACTGATTAGATAATTTTTCTTTCTTTGTAAATTAAACCATGTACCTACAACATATTGACCAAATTATCTTTGTATGTTCCATTAATACCAATGGTGTGGAAGACTCTTGTTGCTATCATCAAGTGCAAGCAAAATTATACTCAAGCCATTCATATATCCAATAAGACAAGCACAAACACAATATTGCTCCATATATAATAATAAAATCAGAATTTCATAAAAGGGATCAACTATTCCTGAAGGGAATTCTAATGATGCAAACTTTATTTCTAGTTTGAACTAATGCAAAACTAAAATAATACTATAAAACTTATAGGATAGATTACAAGGTCTTAAAGATCTCCCCAATCTTGGAATCAAGCCAGGCGGGATCAAATAATCCCTTGCGATTATTTGATAACGTGATTATTGTAGATCACTATAGTGCCATGGCACGCGGTATCTTCTCTTCAAGGGCCAGCCTGAGACGGAGGGATTGATTGATAGCTTCTAATTCCTTAACACGCAGTTTGTAGAAAAGATTATTCCTCTCCAGCACTTTCACTAGTTCTTTAATGAGCTCATTGTTATCTTGAAGGGTTTGGATCGCCTTAAGACTCATAGAAAAACCTGATTCAGTTGTCTACTTAATATCTTCATCAAGTTTGTCAAGATAAAGTCATAGCAACCGAAGATGCTTGGGAGTCCTTGGCGTCTCCTTGTCCATATCTTCAATCTTCTTCTCGATGGCTTTCAACTCCTTCTTCTGACGCCCATGGTCAGTGTCGAGGAACTCCATAGGGATGGGCTTGATCTCCTTCCCTTGCTCGCTATTGCTCCCGATCTCCGTAGGAACTTCTCTCCTTGACGTTTGTCCCTTGGTTTGCGTGTTCTCGAATGTGAAGAAGAGATAGATTGGTTCCTAGAGATTATGATTAGAGCGAGATAATGGCAGTATATAAGGGGGGTCAGAGGTCGGTAAAAGTCGTGAGAAACACCAAATTCACGCCCAAGAAAAGAATCTTAATGAAACAGGGAAAGAAATCACGGATTTGGAAGAGTCCTGCCGCGTAACGACCAACTATACGAGCGCGACCCGTATAGCTCCAGCCGTATAGTTGGTTCCGGACAGATATTTCCAAATATCTCGAGTACAGTTCGGTTAAGTTACTGACTTGGAACCGACAACACCATTTTTTATCAGAAAAATGAAAAAGTGAACGAAGATGTCTCATAGTTTAATGACCAAATATATGGCCAAAATTTCATCTCTGGTCGTATAGTTGCGACCGTATAGATATAGACACCAAAAATCGAAACTGCCTGAGAGTTCAACGACCAACTATATGGCCGGAATTATTTCATCTGATCATATAGTTGTGCCCGTATAGTTCCAGACATCGAAAACAATTTTCCAAAGAAGATATAGAGAGTTTAACGACCAACTATACGGTGGGAGCTTCCTCTCCGGTCGTATAGTTCCGCCCGTATAGTTGGTAAAACCCTCAAAAAATTTAGAAAAACACAAGGAATTCAAAGGCGGAAATTTTAGGAGTAAAATCTATGAAAATAAATCACTTATTGGAGTAATAAGACTTACCTTGAACTTACTGTTTACTTATTCGGCGATGACAATCTCCTCCAACAATAAAGACTTCTTCTGTTTTGGAGGGATTGACCTTAGTTCATTGAATAATTCTCGTAAGAGAAAATCACTAGGACTAAAGTCCCTCTCAATAAGGTTGGTGTCTTGCTGGGCAAATATGGACACTACATCCAACATCTTTATTCCTTGCCTCTACATGATCTCTAATTCAAATTCTTGAAGTAAAAGAATCCAATGGATCCATCTTGGCTTATGGTTCTTCCTTTCAAGGAGTTCTTTTAAACCATCAGGATCTGTATGAACTCTTACTTTTGCATCAACTATATAAGAACGAAATTTATCACAAGAGAAAAATACAGCAAAAAGTTCCCTCTCTTCCCTAGGATAATTCTTTTGAGCACTATTGAGAGTTCTACTAGCATGATGTATAATATTAAATCTGTGACCTATGTGTTGTCCCGGAGTTACTCCTATAGTATGATCACTAGCTTCACACATTAAGTCAAAAGTCATATCGCAGACAGGTAGTTTAATAATAGGAGCATGGGATAAAGCATTTTTAAGTTTATCAAAGGCTATAAGTCATTTCTCATCAAAATTAAATCTTACTCCCTTTTGTAGGAGATTAGTCAAAGGTTTAGATATTCCAGACAAATTTCTAATGAACCTTCTATAAAAACCCACATGATTAAGGAAAATTCTTATACCTTTTATATCCCTAGGTTGTGGTATTCTCTCTAGGGCCTCAACCTTAGCTCTATCCACTTCAATTCCCTTACATGATACCTTATGTCCAAGGACTATACCTTCTTTGACCATAAAATGGCACTTCTCCCAGTTTAGAACAATATTTGTTTCTTCACAACGCTGCAAAACTCTTTTGAGATTATCCAAGCAACTAGTAAATGAAGTTCCATAGATAGAAAAGTCATCCATAAATACTTCCATTATCAGTTCTATGAAATCCACAAAAATAGCAGTCATGCATCTTTGAAAAGTACATGGAGTATTATATAAACCAAAAGGCATACGTCGATAAGCATTTAAACCATAAGACTAATGCAAGTTATTTTAAGTTGGTCATCAGGGTGAACAGCTATTTAAGAAAAACCAGAGTATCCGTCCAAGTAGCAAAAATGAGTGTGGTTTGCTAATCTTTCTAAAGTTTGATCTATGAATGGTAAAGGATAATGATATTTCCTAGTTTCTTTATTCAAGTTCCTAAAATCTATGCACATCCTATGTCCAACAATAGTCCTAGTTGGTATCAATTCATTGTTTTCATTAGGAACAACAGTAAAACCACCCTTCTTAGGGACACAATGAACATGACTTTCCCATTCACTTTCTTTTACATGATAGATTATACATGCGTCCAATAGGCGTACAATTTCTTTTCTTACCACTTCCTTCATTTTGGGCTTCAACCTTCTATTAAATTCTGCAAGTGGTTTAGCACCTTCCTCCATGAATATTCGATGGACGATTATCATGGGAATAATGCCCTTCAGATCATCCATTGAGTACCCAAAGGCCTTGCGATGATCCTTAAGTATCTTCATGAGTTCTTCTTCTTCTCCTGAAAGTTTAGCACCAATAATAACATGAAATTTATTTGTATCATCTAAAAATCTGTATTTAAGATTATTTGGTAGAGTCTTCAATTCAGGGGGCGGTAATTCCTCGTCCCCTCTCTTTTCTGGCTCTTCAAAAGCCTCATTGGTTGGAGGCCTTATAATGGGAAGTGATTCAAATTCATATTCTAGCTCTTCTAGGGACTTTTCCTCCATAACTATTTCTTCATAATTTAAGTCTTCATTTATTTGTTCTTTTTGATCACTAAATAATAGAGCTGACATCTCCTCAATAGTTTTCTCTTTCTCTTCTTCTTGTATTTGCGGGGGCCTATCTTTGAATTTGGAAAAGTGGAATTCTTTTTCCGCTTTCCCAAGCTTAAGAGACACAATCTCCCTTTTGAAATTAACATGGCCACCACCATCACTCAAAAAGTTTCTTCAAAATATAATAGGCCAAAGACTTTCAGCTGGCATATCAACAACTACAAAATTAATAGGAAAGTTTTTATTGCCAATTATGACAGTTGCATCTTCAACTACTCCCATTGGGATTCTAAGAGTCTTGTTGGCTAACATAATTGTCATATTAGTATTTTCAATTGTAGCTGGTTCTATTTCTTCTTTTATTTCTAGATAGAAATCATAAGATATAACATTAACTTCGGTGCCAAGATCACATAAACCATGATGCGAAGTTTCTTTAAATATGCAGGGAAGAATAGGCTTACCCACATCTTTTACCTTTGTCTTACCTTCAACCAATACAGAAGTCTCTTTATCAAGTTCAACTATGTTACAATGCACATACATAGCCATAATTGCTTCCTTGGTTACCTCTTTGTCTTTGGTTTCTTCCAGATGTTCTACAACTTCTGGTATAATTTCCTCTTCCTTCTTCTTATGTATTGCTTTAACCTATTCATATTCAGAAATATGCTTTTGTGCAGTGTTAGGGAAAGGTATCTCATATGTTGGTTCTAGGGAGGCCAGTGTTGCTTTAACTTCTTTCTTCTTTTCAGGTTCGGGTGGTGGATCATACTTGACCAAACCCTCTTTTGGAGCTTTGATGTGTTCTGTAAAAGCTTTAACAACTTGCAACACAAGATCTGAATCTAAATAAAGTTCTTTAGATAATTCTTTAACATGGCCCTTTTTGTTATACTCATGAATACACTCATGATCTATTTCTACACCTCCTTCGCTTCCTAGACCAAAATTCCATGAAGCTCTATGATTGTGAATTCTATTAAGTAAAGCCCAAGCCTTAGTTATAGGAAGATTCATAAAAGCTCCTTCCGCGAAAGATTCTAGTTCAATTTTTTTATTAGGTTCAATTAGACCGCCATAAAAGATATGCAACAAATACCATTCAGGCAAATCATGATGAGGACATAGATTAAGTACATCTTTAAATCTGATATAAGCTCTTACTAGTCCTTCATTAGGATGGTTTCTCCAAGTCATTATAAGAAGCCTGATTCCAAAAGATTTTGATAATGGGTAATATTTTGCTAGAAATGCACAAGCTAAATTATCCCAAGTAGTAGTGGCTTCTGGGGGTAAAGATCTATACCATGAGAGAGCCGAACTAGTCAAAGTCTGACTAAAAAGTTTAACCCTTACCTCATTAGCGGTATATCCCGCCAATTGAAAAGTGAAAAATATATCTTTGAAACATGCAATATGCTCATATGGATCAGGATCTTCTTCATCCCCAGTAAATTGCTTCTTGTGTAGAATACCAAGTAATAGAGGATTTATTTCAAACCCCCTTGTCTTCTCATTGGAGTTGTCTCTTTTATAAATATCATAGGGCTTCCCAAAGTGGCTGAGTGGGTTAGCACTAGTCATATGCTCAAACTCCATCATGTTCGTGGAAACCTGTAACTCAAAAGAAAACTTAGTAAGACAAAAATATATAAGCAAAAACTAAAATACCTATAGCGCTTAGCTCCCCGGCAACGGCGCTAGAAAAGAGCTTGATAACTGCAAGTGCATAGATTGTTTGTAGCTAGTTTCGAAATAAAGATATCGATCCCACAGAGAGCAGGAGACTGAAGTCTAATAAGTCTTGAATTAAATACTACACATAGAAAATAAAGTAAAACAACTAAACATAGAAAATAAGTACCGCGTATGTAAGAGAGATTGGAACTACAATAGGGAAAAGCGTTCTCAGGGAGTAGCGGATACACCACTAACATTATAAAGAGCTAAGGTAAAGATTATTATCATGAACATTCTCAACTGAGTATGTGTGCGAGGAACTCCATATATGGACAAATAGGCAGCAACCGCTGCTCACATCATCCTCATAACCACAACAGTCAGCAATCGACATCAATCGAATTACTGCGCTATTAAGGGACTTAATCCCATAGGACGTATCCCATGGCATGGATAGTGTTCCATGAGTTTCCTCGGTTCCCAAGTTGATACATAAGGAGTGCCAACAGCTTTATAGTCACTATCAGTGCTAACACACCTCCGTCTACCTACAAGTAGTTCCCTCCATCAAGTCCCCATAAGAGGCAAATATTGAGAGGTTGACTTCTCCCAACATCAAGATGAAGACAATCTAACACATGGTCACAGCAATGAATATCATAATAAACTTTATCTTATTTCAATCTCATACTAGGGTTTCTCCATCTCCCCAAGAACTAGAGATCTACTCAGACATGGAGGCAATCAACATCATGGCAATAACAATGAAATCTATCATAGATGAATAGTACTTGTATAAATCCTCAACAAGTATGAAAATTACAACAAGATCTAGACAAGATGTATATGGGATGGATGGAGATGGTGGTGATGTAGCGGTTGATGATGAAGATTTTAGCCTTAGCCTCCCGGATCTGTGTAGGACGAAGATGGATCCCCAGTGGATGAGTTCCCCCTCCAGATGCCTTCGAGAGGTGAGGTTTCTTTGATTTCTGGGTGTTCTGTATGTTGTCTCTCCGATCCAGTTGCACAGGGTGAAATTATTTGAGGAGGCGGTGGCAACGCCAACTATACGGCGGGAACTATACGGCTAGAAAACGTATTCCCGTCGTATAGTTGGTCGTTAAACCGTATGTGTCCTTTGTTCACTTCGGTTTTCTTTTGGTATTATTGATATTTCCCAAATAAATGATTTACATTGTTTTGTACTCCTTTTCTCCTCAGTACAACTACTTCAAGAATTGTGTCCATTGTATCCATCATTTGTCTTGATCCTGGTGAAAACAAACATAAAATGTGCATGTGAGCGCCGTAAAATACCAAGATCCTACATCTACAATGCAAAATAATAATATAAAACATGATGCAAATATGCACTCATCAATCACGTAAATCACTTTCACCGGAAGAGTACTTTGATTACATCAAACGTCACACCGTAACAGGGTGATTATAAAGGTGTCATCGGGTATTTGGAAAGTGGTAGTTGAGGCTCGGGGATCAAGATTGGGATTTGTCCATCCGGATGATGGGGATATATACTCAGGGCCCTCTTGGTGATATCACATTGTCATAGCCTTACAAGCAAGTGATTTGATCACTAGAATGTCATATCACAGGAACGAGAAAAAGAGTACTTGTCGGGAACGAGATTAAACAAGGTATAAATGATACCGAGTGATCAAATCTCGGACAAGTAATATATCGTGAGACAAAAGGAATTTGATTGCAGCGAAAGAGGTTCAGACGATCATCTGATTTTCGTGGAACTAGCGGGAGTCGTTATGGATCTCTAGGTCCCGCTAATGCTTATTGATCAGAGAAAGTCTCGATTATGTCTACATAGTTCTCGAACCCGTAGGGATACACAATTAAGGTAACCTACGCATTTGAGCAGATAGGGAACACAGGGGAAGTCAATGGACATCGCAGAAAATTGTTCTGCTCTAGAAATTTTTTCTGCCGAATCTGCCAAAATAGTTTCGGGGTATCAAAACAAAGCAAGGGATCAAAATGTTAATGTGTTCATTAAATGAAGTGTTCATTAAATGAAGTGTTCATTAAATGAAGTACTCATTAAATGAAGTGTTCATTAAATCGAGTTGCATTAAAATGGAATTAAAGTGCTTTAATGGAAAGACCTTTAAGGAATTAAAGTGCTTTAATGGAAAGACCTTTAAAGGAATTAAAGTGCTTTAATGGATACATCTTTAAGGGAATTAAAGTGCTTTAATGGAGATTGAATGGGAGGAGGGGAAGGGCCAGCCCCATGGTGCCTATAAAAGGAGGTCGCCTCTTCCTCCTCTCTACACACTCTCTCACAAGCTCTCTCATATGCCCCAAGGTTGACATTTTCTCCCCCTTGCTCACCTTGTACATTGCCACTAGAAAAGGTGCTCGGTGAAGCCCTGCTCTAAACCTTACCCTCCACCACCACTACTATGGCGTAGAGCTGTTGGAGTTCCTGGGGATCCGCTACTTCCGCTGCTCGGCTAGAGCAAGGGACTGGGAGTCGTCGGCACACCAAACGTGTGACCGATTACGGAGGCACTACCTGTCTATGGTGATGATCGTCTGCACGTACTTGAGGATGGTCGTGTACCATCTACATCAACCACGTTTATTTGCAGGAACGTTATCCCGCTTACGGTCTACGAGGGTGAGTCGATCTGTAATTGTTACAAAGTATCACCTAGATTCGATCTTGGCAGTTGCAAACCGTAGGAATTTTTGTTTTCTATGCAATGACCCCCATCACGGCCATGGTGAGGGTGAGCTCTGATTTGGGAGGAGGAGAGCGGGGTCGAGCAGGTTCGGCCGGGTGCCGGATCTCACCCTGAAGGAATTGGCGTTCCAGCTTCGTGCCTTGGCCGCGAGCATAGATCGCCACTCTAGAGAAGAAGAAGGCGACGCCAAGAATAATGGGGAATGGATGCAGGCGCCAACACTGCAAGTCTACATGGCAGCGACATAATGGTCAAAACTGATAGGAGGGGCCTAACTTGACGGACATTAGCGTGATATTTTGTGTTCAAACGTTATGTTGAATTCGTGCCAAAAAAGACCTTCTAGGAATTTAGCACGCCAACTATGGGTACCTCGATCCAATAGCAATCAACTCGGAACCCGCTATGCCTTGGCATCTCAGCTTCTGGCCTGCAAAACGAAAACCTCTTCTCATAGCTGCCACACCTATTCCTAATTTGGAGGGATCCATTTTAGGAAGGTTCCGATCTAATTTCTAATTGTTATTTGATTTGATTTGATCTAGTCATTATGGGAAGATACCATATCTTCTTTTAAAGGAAGTATATGATATTAAACATAATGAGAATATCATGCATTGACGTCGGGAGATCGAGGAGATCTGTAAGGGGCGGTGATACGTCCAAAACGTATCTACTTTTCCGAACACTTTTGCTATTGTTTCTCCTCTAAACTTGTGTGATTTGGATGCAATTAATACGGACTGGCGCTGTTTTCAGCAGAATTGCCTTGGTGTCTACTTTTTGTGCAGAAAACCAACTATCAGGAAAAATTCCGGAAAATATACCAAAAATCCTCCAGGAGCCAGAATACGAGACGGAGAAGAGCCAGGGGGTGGCCACACCACCTGGTGGCGCGGGCCAGGCTAGGCCGCGCCAGGGGGTGGTGTGGGGCCCCCAGGCACCCCCTCAGCCTCTCTCTTCGCCTATAAGGAGCCTTCTAACCTAAAAACTTCGGGGGGTTCGATGTTTTCCAGAAGGAGTTCCGCTCCGCCGCCACCACCAGATTCCACGAAACAGCACCAGAAACTCTGTTCTGGCACCCTGCCGAGACGGGGAATTGGAGGAGATCATCGCCATCATCATCACCATCGCTTCTCCATCGACCATCCATGTTTCCCCCATCTATGAGTGAGTAATCCCCCGTTGTAGGCTATGGGGATGGTAGGGATTGGATGAGATCGTTCATGTAATGGCATCAGATTGTTAGGGCATGGTGCCTAGTATCTTTTATTAGTGCTTTATGACTTTGTTGCGACTTGTTGTGCTTAATGCTTGTCACTAGGGCCTGAGTGCCATGATTTCAGATCTGAACATGTTATTGATTCGTTATGATAGTATTGTTCTTTGTCTTATCTGCAAGTTGTATACACACGTTGTTGTCCAGAACCAATGGCCCCGAAGTGACAGAAATCGGGATAACCGGAGGGAATGGCTTTGATGTGAGGATCACATGTGTTCACGGAGTGTTAATGCTTTGCTCCAGTGCTCTATTAAAAGGAGCACCTTAATTGCCAGTAGTTCCCTAGAGGCCCCGCTGCAAACGGGCTGGCAGGACAAAAGATGTTGTGCAAGTTCTCATTGCGAGCACGTATGACTATATATGGAACACATGCTTAGGATTGTCTAGTACTTGGATGCTTTATCTTATTTATCTGCAATTTCCCTGTGTTCTGATTGTTATGTGAATTTTCTTGTCCATGCAACGCTCGTACATCCATCCCTATGCCTACCGCACTTGAATCCCACTGTTTACTGCTTTTGTTACTACTGTCCTTGCCTTACTACTACTATTACTTCACTATTCCTACTACAAAACTGTTGCTACTGATAAACTGTTGTGAGCAAGATTGTTTCCAGGTGCAGCTGAATTGACAACTCAGTTGTTAAGGCTTATAAATATTCTTTGGCTCCCCTTGTGTCGAATCAATAAATTGGGTTTCACTTCCCTCGAAAATACTGCGATACACCCCCTATACTTGAGGGTCGGGACCCACATGTCGGTCATCTGTCCGTGACGCGGGCGCCAACGTGGCAACCTCTTAGGCAAATCGAGCAGCTAAGTGGATCGGATGCGTTGACCAATTTCACAAATCCATTCCCAGCTTTCCCCTAGCACCGGCGGCGTCGGAATCCACCCTCCAGGCAGGACGATCCCTTCGGACATTTGACTTCCGGCGCCAAGTTGCTGCAGCCAGATGTTGTGCCTAGTCGCTGATCCCGAGCTCCAATGGCGCATGTCATAGCCTCCGTTGCGAGACTCTAGCCCGCCTCCGCCGCCGACGAGCAGAGCAGCTCGGAGGATGGCAGATCCTACTATCAAGAAAGAAGAAGTTCTGTCTACAAGTGGGTGAGCTACCCTTCTCTTTGCTATTCGCACTAATTACAACTGCTAGCTAGCTACTGAACCTCAAATTGTTTGTTAGCCCAACGCTGACAAACATATTTTTTCACAGTTTTCTGTCAAGTGGGATCTGCGCGGACCCAACTTACCTGGTTACTGTAGTCCTCTACAGGTATGACTCTAATGGCAAGTGGTATGGAAGCCATTGTTTCACGATGGAAGAAGCGCATGCACAGATCTGCACTATATCTAGTATGGTTTCTGCTCTCCGTAATCATGTTGAATTATGGCCGAAGCAGACAGCAAAGTTCAGCTTCATGGATGAACGTGGCATCATGGTTCCTATAACGTGTGACAGTCAGCTAATTGGGTTGATGAAAAGGTATGCTTCGGCTGCAATGTTTGACCTGAAATGTCATGTACTAGATGTGGAAGCTGCTGCAACTGGGAGTCACCCTTCTATTCTTGGACAGGGTGGTTGCTCGAACCCAATTAGCTCCTGGTAAGCAAAGGTCGCTTGGGGTTCGTATGTTTGTGCTGAATTGTATTTTTTGTTTTATTTACTCTGTAGATATTAGACAGTTATGCAACCGTCTTCTTTCTTTGACAGGAAGCGCCGCAAGGTTAGAAACATGACTGCCGGGTCAGTGATTTTGCTGCCCAAAGAAATTAAAAATGAGTGGAAAGATGATGTTGGACACGATTCTGGTGCCCATTGTCCCGGCGATGCAGAGCATGTGAAGCTAAGAAAATTGGCACCGAGGAAGAGGAAGAAGGCAGGAAATGAAGAAGCCATTGGACGTGAAAGCTTGGCACCCAGGCTGCGGAAGAAGGCTGCTGGCAATGAAGATGCATAGTAATGTGTTGAACTTGAACCTATATATGTAATTCTGTTAAATTCTGATCGTTCTGTGTGTGGCACGTTGCTGGGCGAAACAATCTACCCACGTTCTCTGAGTAAAATGTACCGTGACTTAGGGTTTGGAAACGCCCGAGTCAGTAGTTGAATCCGAAATTGTGATTGTGCCACTACTATCTGAAAACAATGATACACCGGTTCCACGATTGCTGAGGGGCAGGAGGTCTTAAAATACGACGGAATGTAAGTGGCACATAAATAAATTATTTAAGCTGCCACACTCCACGAAGCAGCAACTTATTTCAGATGCTGCACAACGACGTGGCAACATAAACAGCAATGTTCTCACGGATAATGCCCAGATGAGAAGGAAATGGGTACCACTTTTTGGCCTAATCTTGAGCCCGTCTATCTCACCGCCTCTCTGCTCCTGCATCCCCTGCATGTGGCGAAGCTCCCGGATCTCCAGTAACCGGGTGTACGTGCTTCCACTTTATAAATTGTGGTTGTGCCATTTGCATGCGGCACAATCCACGTAGATTACGTTTAAACAAACCACCAGTGTCAGAATACACTAGTAGAAAAGGTGTCTTTGGTCCACGGTTACGTTCCCAATCCAGGACAGAGATCTAAATCGAGGCAGAAATTGATCTAAATCACAAATTCTTCCACAAATTAATCGAGATAGAGATCTAAATCGAGGCATTTCATTAATTCAACCACCAATTCTTCTAAACAAAGGTGCGATTTCACATCCTACATTAATTCAACCAACTAGTCAACAATTTCACTTCCACTGCCGCTGTCCTCCGAGCCGCCGGCTTCCTCGTCTTCGTCAGACGGAACCTCCACGATTTCCGCATTGTACGCGAGACGGAGCACCTCTTCGCAGTGAGCGGCGGCGATGATGGTGAACTTGGTCCGTCCAGGGACGGACCAGAACCTCTCCCGGCCTTCTCGGTTGCGGAGATCCCGGTGCACCACGCGCCCGTAAACGATGCGGTTGCCAATCTTGGCCTTCCGCTCCTTCTTGAATAGCGCCGGCCAGTACAGGCTGGCCGCCGCGTACCGGGGCAGCGCCCTCTTCCATGCAGGCATCGAGAGGCGGCGCGCCGCGATTTCGCTCTCCATCACGGCTCTACCGGGGAAGAGGAGCGGAGCCACCGGCACCCACGCATAGCTGATGCGCCATCCGTGGGGCACCATCGCGGCCGGCGGCGCGAGGATGTCGAAGTGCGAGAACATCACCGCCTTGTAGAAGTTCAGCAAGGGCATCTCCATGGCGGCGCGGTGGAGATTGGAGAGGGAGCGAGGGGGTGGATGGCGCGGTGGAGATTGGAGAGGGCGAGGGGATGGGCGACGAAGCGATGAGCTGTGGCGCCTCCTATTTGTACACGAGGACGACGAAGCGACGGGCGGAATATCCAAGGGGCATTGGTCAGACAAAAGGAAGTAATGCAGCGTTAAGACAGATTAACGGGCGACCAATTTTTTTACTCCCAGGACTCCGGGGCCAATAGTTCAGACCGATAGGTCAACAAGTACAACTATTACAACTTAAAAAGGCATGGGGCTTAAGCTAAATAGAACTAGTTAACACTCATCTCCTTGATCTTCCTAATCTTAGCCTTATGCGCATCTTCCTGCGAGAGCAAGGATCGAATCGTCTGCTCCTTCCTTTTAGCATCTTCCTTGCACAGCTTCAATTGTTTCTCTGCATCTTTCCTCATGCACTTGTCAATACTCGTAGTTGTGAACTGCAGGACTTTGGCCTGGTGAAGATCCTTCCTTGCTTGAGTCAGTTATTGCTCTGCTTTAGCCTTCAGGGCCAACGCTGCGTCCCTCTCCTTCTCGACTTTGCTAACCTTGTCTTCCACCCCCATGAGATCTCGCTTATGCTTGGTCGTGTCAACTGGCTCCCATAGCTTCATCTCAACACTGTCAAGAAGTGAGCTGAATGCGGATTCTTTCAACTCAACAGTCATTTCCCATAGTTTGTCCAGCGTTGTCTGCATCGATTTGGTCCACTCTGGATCTACCCATTTGAAAACACCAGAACTTCCGCCTCGCATCATTGCACGATGTCCTTGACACCGTAGAAACCTCATGCCTGCGTTTCGTCCTTCGAACGCTACAAATTTAGCAGGCACATATCCATGTTTACATAGCAGAGGACTGTCTTCATCCGCTAAACCGTGATAGTCGGCGTCATACATTGTTTGGTTGGCCTAACACATCATACGTGCATGAGTAAATGGAGTAGATTTGGCTCAAAAAATAGATAACTGGCCACGGATGATAGATATAGAGATGAGACAACTCACATCGAAATCACCGTCCCTGTCGTCACGACGCGTTTCCTCGTCGTCTCCCCTTGAACCCATGGCGAGAGGGGAGGGGGTGGGGGTGGCTGCCAGAGAGGGGATTGGGATGGCGGCACTGTCGGCTTGCGGCTACGGCAGGATGGGAGTGAAGTGGGGAATGTGGCTTCGAGGGGAAGGAAGAGAAGTACGGGGAGGAAGAGAAGTAATGGGGACATGACACTGGGATATGACTCGCTCGACTGGTGAGTCGTGACACTCGCAACAGGGGAGCCCCCGGTGTTGCCAGTTTGTCCAGAGCAAGCGTGGCCAATCATGCCGCAGAACAGACTACTCGCGGATCGATCTCACGAAAACCATCCCAATCGTCCAAGCGCCCCGATCGGACGGTATGTAACAATCGACAAGCAGAACAACTGTGTTAGGGCGTGCCTTCTAGAAGACTCGGTCTAACGCTAAGGTTAGGGCTCTCCTAAGGTTAATTAGTATCCATATGCGGTTTATGAAAAGAACATGCATCCAATCACACGGGTGGATCTAGCTATGGTTAATGAGAAGAGCAGACATGCAATGACACCGGTGATATGTTGTTTGTGGGAAGAACACACATGCAATGACTCTGGTGATATGTGGTTTGTGAGAAGAACACACATGCAATGACTCTAGCTGTGGTTAATGAAAAGAGCAGACATGCAATGACACCGGTGGATCCATGTGTGGTTCATGGGAAGAACACACATGCAATGACACTGGGTGTGGTTCATGTTATAGTCTGTGAGAAGAACACACATGCAATGACACTGGTGGATCCATGTGTGGTCTGTGAGAAGAGGACAGATGCAATGACACTGGGTGTGGTTCATGGTATGGTTTGTGAGAAGAACACGCATGCAATGACACTGGTGGATCCATGTGTGGTCTTTGAGAAGAACACACATGCAATGACACTGGGTGTGGTTCATGATATGGTTTGTGACAAGAACACACATGCAATGACATTGGTGGATCCATGTGTGGTCTTTGGGAAGAACACACATGCAATGACACTGGATCCATGTGTGGTCTGTGAGAAGAACACACATCCAATGACTCTAGTTGTGGTTCATGAAAAGAGCATACATGCAATGACACTGGTGGATCCATGTGTGGTTCATGGGAAGAACACTCATGCGATGATACTGGGTGCTTCCATGTGTGGTTCATGAAAAGAGCAGACATGCAATGACACCGGTGGATCCATGTGTGGTTCATGGGAAGAACACACATGCAATGAATCTGGTGATATGTGGTTTGTGAAAAGAACACACATGCAATGACTGTAGCTGTGGTTAGTGAGAAGAACACACATGCAATGACACTAGGTGTGGTTCATGATATGGTTTGTGAGAACAACACACATGCAATGACACTGGTGATATGTGGTCTATGAGAAGAACACACATCCAATGACTCTAGCTGTGGTTCATGAAAGAGCAGACATGCAATGACACTGGTGGATCCATGTGTGGTTCATGGGAAGAACACACATGCAATGACATTGGGTGTGGTTCATGATATGGTTTGTGAGAAGAACACACATGCAATGACACTGGTGGGTCCATGTCTGGTCTTTGGGAAGAACAGACATGCAATGACACTGGTGATGTGTGGTTAATGAAAAGAGCAGACATGCAATGACACCGGTGTATCCATGTGTGGTTCATGGGAAGAACACGCATGCAATGACACTGGGTGTGGTTCATGATCTGGTTTGTGAGAAGAACACACATGTAATGACACTGGTGGATCCATTAGTGGTCTGTGAGAAGAACACACATGCAATGACACTGGGTGTGGTTTGTGATATGGTTTGTGAGAAGAACACACATGCAATGACACTGGTGGATCAATGTGTGGTCTTTGGGAAGAACACACATGCAATGACACTGGATCCATGTGTGGTCTGTGAGAAGAACACACATCCAATGACTCTAGCTGTGGTTCATGAAAAGAGCAGACATGCAATGACACCGGTGGATCCATGTGTGGTTCATGGGAAGAACACACATGCGATAACACTGGGTGGATCCATGTGTGGTTCATGAGAAGAGAAGACATGCAACGACTCCAGTGGATCCATGTGTGGTTCATGGGAAGAACACACATGGAATGACACTTGGTGTGGTTCATGATATGGTTTGTGAGAAGAACACACATGCAATGACACTGGTGGATCCATGTGTGGTCTCTGGGAAGAACACACATGCAATGACACTAGGTGTGGTTCATGATATGGTTTATGAGAAGAACACACATGCAATGACACTGGTGGATCCATGTGTGGTTCATGGGAAGAACACACATGCAACGACACTGGTGGATCCATGTGTGGTTTGTGGGAAGAACACACATGCAATGACACTGGTGGAACCATGTGTGGTCTTTGGGAAGCACACACATGCAATGATACTAGTGATATGTGGTCTGTGAGAACAACACACATCCAATGACTCTAGTTGTGGTTCATGAAAAGAGTAGACATGCAATGACACTGGTGGATCCATGTGTGGTTCATGGGAAGAACACACATGCGATGACACTGGTGGATCCATGTGTGGTATGTGGGAAGAGCAGACATGCAATGACACCGGTGGATCCATGTGTGGTTCAAGGGAAGAACACACATGCAATGACACTGGGTGTGGTTCATGATATGGTCTATGAGAAGAACACACATGCAATGACACTGTTGGATCATTGTGTGGTCTATGAGAAGAGCAGACATACAATGACACCAGTGGATCCATGTGTGGTTTGTGAGAAGAACACACATGCAATGACACTGGGTGTGGTTCATGATACCAGTGGATCCATGTGTGGTTTGTGAGAAGAACACACATGCAATGACACTGGGTGTGGTTCATGATATGGTTTGTGAGAAGAACACACATGCAATGACACTGGGTGTGGTTCATGATATGGTTTGTCAGAAGAACACACATGCAATGACACTAGTGAATCCATGCGTGGTCTTTGGGAAGAACACACATGCAATGACACT
Organism: Avena eriantha; assembly: GCA_910589775.1. NCBI lineage: Eukaryota > Viridiplantae > Streptophyta > Magnoliopsida > Poales > Poaceae > Avena > Avena eriantha. The sequence goes on from OU342746.1 coordinate 239,813,172, forward strand.
GGATCCATATGTGGTCTGTGAGAAGAACACACATCCAA